>CM073579.1:43413829-44013829 GCA_037074715.1 Magnolia kwangsiensis
TCCAAAAACCTACTTTAGAGTACGTTTGGATGTCCTGGACCGTCATCGTCTAGCGAAATTTGTGCACCTCATCAAAGATTTCTTTCTTCCTGTCATGAAGTGTCCGAAGAATGTATGATTCACCTGTGATAGAAAAATTTTCAATATTAATATACCATGGTGAATAAGATATTTCAAACAGTTGAATATCAGAAAAGTTTTTAATTAGCATAGTCTCCATTAAATATGAAGTATGAAACTTCAATTCAGTATTCATCTCCTCCACTTAAATGGTAAACATTCAACATTGGTGGAAGGAGGGTTTTCAACACAATTTTCTTCCTAGCTAGTGTTAGGCGCCGGGACACAATCTTGTAAGGCATTCACTATGTCTCTAATCATAGGATAGTTTAAATCTACGAAGTGTGTCAAACATACTTATAGAGGTTCAGGAGTTTCGGTCTAAAGAGGCACCTCATCTTTAAATATATCAATCATCATTACCTTATGGATCACATCCTCATCCTCTTAAGGTTTATGCAAATTAAACACGTTCAGTTTTATGGTCATATTTTCAAAAGATATTTTCATGATCCCATTGTGGCAATTGATTATCACAATAGCAGTAGCTAGGAATGGTCGGCCTAATATTACAGGTATTTGAGTACTCACATTTATAACCGGGTGTGTATCGAAGATAATGAAGTCTATTGGGAACTAAAATTTATCAACTTAGATTATGATATCCTCTACCACACTTCTCGGTATCCTAGTAAAGTGGTCGGCCAATTGTAACGTTGTCTTGGTGGGTTTCAACTCACCAAGGCCTAATTGCTCGTATATCGAGAATGGTATCAAATTGACACTTGCCCCAAGGTCTAAAAGTATTTTATCAACCCGAAAGTTTCTTATTACGGATAAGATTATAGGACTTCCGGGATCCTTCACTCACTTGTTCAATCAAGAAGGCTTTCTTATGTATGTTCAACTTGCGCTTTACCGTACATGGATCCCTTACGAATTTGACATAAGATGGGAACTATTTAATTGCATCTAACAAGGGGATGTTGATCATGACTTACTGGAAAACCTCTAAAATTTCCTAATTTTTACTTGGTCATTTTGATATAGTGAGACGTTAGGAAAACGGTGCCAAAAGCTTGTATTCCTACATTGCTTCTTTGTCATGTGAAGCACTGCTAGATTCACCATCTTCCTTCAAGTCTTTGGACTCCTTAGGTTTCTCAACCTTCTTAGGAATCTCTTTGTCAATATCTTTTCAACTTCTCAAAGTGGTGATGGATTTAGCATGCTCCACATGTAGAGTTGAAGAGTTGGGATCACTTATCTCAAATTGTCCCTTAGGGTTTGGTAGAGGTTGGGCCAAAAAGGTCCCTTTCTCCCTACCATTTAGTTATGTCTCAATTCTTACAACTGAAGTTCTGAGTTCATTTATGGCCTGCAATTGCCCTTGCATGAATGTATTCAACGTATCCTCAAGAGCTCTCCTGGATGGGGTTACACTGGATGTATCTTGGGAATTATTGGTTACATTCGCAATTGGTTCGTGCCTCTAACTAAAGTTCGAATGGTTCCACCAATCGAGAGTATACATGTTAGAATTTGGTGCACTGAAGGGGTATTGATATGCATTTGTAACATTTTCTTGGGTATGCAACACCTCTTTGACTGCAGGAATTGTAGGACAATCCTTTGTTAGGTGTACATCGCTTTCGTAAATGTCACATATGATTTCAACAGCTGTTTTGGATAAGATGGCTTAATCCATTGATTCCAAAGCTTTGATATTCCTTGTGAGAGCCACCAATTTTTACCAACATCTTCCTCCTCTCTGAGCACATGTACTCCCCTCACTCTTGGCATTGTCTTAGGATTACTAGTTTGGTTAGATGTATCCCACGATTGGGCATTTTCAGATAGCATGTTAAAGTAATCCCAAGTATCTTCCAGTGCCTTGCTCATAAATTCTCTATTGCACATCATCTCTATGAATTGACGCATATTCGGATTCAGTCCATCGTAGAAAAAGTTAATCATCTGTCAAATCCCATAGCCATGTTATGGGCAAGCGAGAAGTAGGTCCTAGAACCGTTCCCAACACTTGAAAAAGGTTTTATCTTTTTTTTGGGAGAAGTTCATTGTGTCTCTTATGAGAGTGTTGTTTTTATGATCTAGGAAGAACTTTATAAAAAACTCCCGATTCATCTTGGCTCATGTACCAATGGATCTCAACCTTAAGGAATAAACTCATGATTTGGCCTTCTCCTTTAGAGAGAATGAAAACAATTTTAGTCTAATCATGTCAGGAGGAACATTATTAAAATGTATGGTTGTGATGATCTCATTAAATTCTTTCATGTGCAAATATAAACTTCCTGAATCAAGTTCATGAAATTTATAGAGTAATTGGATCATCCCAAGTTTAAAGTCCAAGTTTCCTATGTTGGTTGGGAAAATCATGTAGGAAGGAGTACTTGTTCTCGCCGGTTGCAAATAATCATGTAAGGTTCAAACTGGTGGAACTTGGTGTACCTCATTCTCATCATGTGGGATCCTAACTGGCGATGTATTCCGCATCAGATTCTCATCAAAGTATTGTTAAGTTTCAGTCATAGTTCCAAATGGTGTTTCCGGAGTATTTAGATGTTTTCTAACTCGTCGATGGATTGTGAGCTCATCAACTAAACCTCATTCACAAGTCTCAATGTATGGTCCCTTACCCACTTGGACATGAACACACAAAACTCTAATGCTACCCCTAAGTCATAAGTCCAACAATTACAAAAGTAATTAGATGGAGAGAGGAAGGATGTTACCCGTAGGAAAGAGTTTGAACTATAATTAATAATCCTACAAAACCAAGACAAGTGAACAATGTTAGTAATGTTAGAAGATCCAAACAAAATAAACTCTTAAAGAAAATTCATAAAGTTAGTTAGAAAATCCTAGAAATCTCAGGTAAGAGAAATTCAGAAGAATAGAAAATTTTGACCTAAAATAAAAAATCAAACCTAGAACACCTAAACCTAATCATGTTCAGTGCCACTCCCAAGAAACAACATCAAAAACTTGTTCACGAACCTCAAGTGCAGGGTTGCGAAGTATAATAACTCGGTGAGACTAATGTTGAATCCATAGGGAGTGAAGAACACAGTCTATAACTACTTTAGGTCTAATGTGTTGCAGTGGGTTTTAATTTAGTGAAATAAAAGAGTTTAAAATAATAAAGATAAAAGACTAAGGATCGAAGATTCCACTTATCGCAATTATAACATCAATTTACTGATTAGATATGATAGGATATAACATCAACTCAAAGTCTTATCATATCCAATCTGAATGCTTCATAAACATTAATAAGAATATGATTTCGATTGGTTGATTCTCTCATGAAGCATTCAGACATCAATCGCAGGGAATTAAGAGCAACTAAAGCACCCATAGGCGACATTAGATCAATCAATTATACAGATTGAATCCTTCTCTAATTCAAGCTAAATTATTGTTAAATCAAAGCATTCATTATACCCAGAGTGTACAATGAATCCAGACATAAACAACTCAAATACTTAAAGTAAATTCAAACCAAATCAATTTAACACCATTATTTAAATTAATGTCATTGAACCCAATAAAAAAAATATCAAAATTAACTATAAACTCCATTCCTTAGCCTTAACTAAGAGATTAGCTAACCATAAATATGATTGAACTAAAACTCAAACAGAAAAGACATGAACACTAACTAGAACCGAAGGATCGAAAAGGAGGGAGGACTCCTTAAAACTCCACAACTCCTTGCTCCACCCCTTCTACTCTAATTCGTCCTTAAAACTCCAAATAGATCCCCTTAAATAGGATTGATTCGCATCGACTTCAATTTACGTAGCTATCACAACTTCAATGGCATCGAGCTCCCATCGAAGAGTTCGATTGAAATTGGAAAAGTGCCCAGCAACGAATTTCTGAATATGAGTATTTGTACGATGTCATCGAACCTCCTTCAATGGGATCGAACTTGGCTTCGATGGCATCGAACACTACTTTGATGGCATCGAAGGGTGCTCAAATATGTCGAACAAGAAAATCAATTTTTCTCTGATTTTTGTGATGGGATCAAAGTAGTGTCTTCGATGGCATCAAACACTTACTTCGATGTCATCAAACTTTCAATTTCTGCACTCCACTTTTTGACACTTCGATTTATTCAATTTTCTTCTTTCTTCACTTGGTTTCCTTGGATCTTGAATCTTGACCTCCAAAGATCCAATCATTTTTTTGGTATTTATTTAAGCATTAATTCCATGCTTTAAGCTTCCTTTTCTCTTTATCTCTTAAAATCACCTCGTAAGTTAAAACATGTATAATCAGATCAATTAAGCACATTTGTGTTTATAAAACCATCGTATAATAGGGGAAAATATGCAATATTTCACACTCAACACCAATTTGATAGATGGAGTGGTTTTTTCTAGGTTTGCCCCACCACCATTTTAATAGAGGAGAAAGAGGGAGAGAGCAGCTTTTGTTCCCGCTAGTTATAACAACATCCATAGATACTGTTGCCTAGTGCCAGAAGCAACCAACACTGCATGGTTTGGAGGTCCATAGAGTGGGGCCCACTAGTGGACCCACCATGATGTCTATGTTTAATTAACATCGTCTATCCAATTTTTTGGGTCATATTAGGTGTTGGTCCTAGAAATCAGGCCGATCCAAATCTCAAATGGACCACATGAAAAAATCTAGTAGATGAAGTGCATTATTCTAATGCGGGCCCCACTAGATGAAAAAAAATGAATATAAAACCCCATAAAAAATTTCCCAGGTCATTTACTAGGGGTGTACATCGAGTTAAACCGAGTTGATCTATCCTCAGCTCGACTTGGCTCGGCCTCTAGCTAACCCCAACTCGAACTTAGCTGGGCTCGGTCCTCGAGCCTGACTGGCCAGCTCGGCTCGGTTCGATCAACAGCTTGGGCTAGTTCGAGTCGAGTTTGCCTGTGCATCATTTTCACACACAACAGTAGTGATTTTACATTTATTTTATTAAACACCTTCTAAGTAACATAAAAAATAAGAATAAAAAGTGTATTTGTTTCATATACGTACCTTCCTTGCCACCAGCCACACTTCGTTGAGTCATTTCATCAAACACTTGGTGAGCAACATCAATATCAAAGTAACAGTCACTGAACTCGTTCGATTCGAGTTGGGTTCAATCCGAGTCGAGTCGAGCTAGGGCCAACTCGAACTCATTTTCGAGCTCAAAAAATCAACTTGACTCGGCTCGAACTCGGCTTTGAACCGAGTCGAATAGAGCTTTTTTGAGTCGAGTCGAGCGAGCTAACCGAACTAGCTCGATTTACATATACCCCTAACACTAACTATCCAGTGGCCATGGCCCATGAGAGTGAGAGCCTTGTTGGGTGAGGGCTGGTGCCCCACTCATGAGACCCACCTTGATGGAAGTGTTTTAACCATGCCATCCATATGTATTCCCAGACCATTTTAGGCTATAGGCCGAAAATTCAAGCATATCCAAACCTCAGGTTTGGAATCGCTAGATTTGGAATTCCCTTGGATTTGGAGTTCCCTTACATTTGGAATCCCATGGTTGTGTTTGGCACCCTTGATTCAGGATCCCTATGACCCAAAAGGTAATTATGCATAATATATTTATAGGGGTTTAAGTTTAATTACTAAGTCAACTTTAATATCTCCAACTAGTATATGAAATAGTGGTGAAGATAACTTTATTAAAGTAGGAATATGCCAATCTGTCCTAGAGGGGGGTGAATAAGACTTTTTAAAGTTTTTATGGTTTATTTAAAATCCTATTACACTAATCCTAATAACAGGCACATATTAGGATTACTCAAAAATAACTCTACTGGCTTCCAAGCCTGGTAGAGGATTTAATTACAAACTATTTAATAAGTAAACAATATGCAAACTAGTTTATGATGGATATGACTATGTATGTGTGTGAGGTGTGATATCAGATATTCAGATATGAAAATATTAAAGTGAATCATATAAATAAAAGAATAGTAATCTCAAACACAGTCATTTTTATAGTGGTTCGACTGCTTGTCTACTCCACTCCAGGTAACCGCACTCAACCCTTGAGTGTACCGGATTTCACTAAGGAGGTTTCACAGCGGTTCACCTCAAACCTAAGGTTTTAAATCAGGTTCACCTTCAACCTTTACAACCTACACATAGGCTGATTGTTTATACTCCTTGAGCAAGGGTCAACACATAGCACCCGGTTTTAGGCACACTGGCCAAGGATCCACATAAGGAACCTTACTGTTTATGCTCTCACGAGCAAGATTCAACACAACACACCCACTTTCAGGCACACTGGCCAAGAATATTCCACAAGACCCTATCTGTTTATGCTCTCCACAGAGCAAGGGTCAACACAACACACCCACTACGTACACTCCTGCCTGAGGCCTCCTAGAGGACTTACAAGGGTGAGAAACTCCTTAGACCCAATCCTACGAAGGAATGATCAAAGGGTCCTCTAGACTCTAGATACTTACAGATAAGTGGATGAGTCTCATTCAGCACGTTGTCGAAGATATCCCTCTTTGTTGATGAAAATTCTTTTGCTTCCTTGATCCGCAACATAGATGATGTACCAATATATGACGTCAGGTTGGGTCAAGGTTAAGATGGAATCTACTCTCTTAAATATTTTCCTATAAGGAAGGTAGAGTGATTCCATTCATCTATTCATTCAAGGCATCCCAGCTTAATGAATTTCCATTAAGGTAGTAGCTAGAGGATCCTTGAATACGAAAGTTCATTTCCCAATCCACTCTACTGAATATTAATGATGACGGTAGATTGGAGGATGAACTCCCATGAGAGAAAGGGCTTTGGGTATATGATGTAAGGTAAAACACTCAAAAGCACTCTATTCTTTCTCTACCAACAACAATAAACAAGTCCTCTTTATATAGGCAAAAGGTTCCAACGGACACAAAACGGTCACATTTATGACTGAGTTCGATATCATCGAGCGTATACTCTTGATTGTATCGACGGGTCACTCAATGATATAAACTCAATGTCATACGCTTTTAAACTCTTTTGCTAGTTGGTCGAGGGAATCGAAACATGTGTCGATGTCATCGAATTTTAAACTCCGATTTCATCGATGTGAGGTTCGATTCCTCGACATTTGAAAAATGAGAGAGACTTTCTTTGAAATATTTCATGTTTACAAGAATGATCGAGGGACCTTCGATATCATAGGAATTTGAATGTCAATAATATCAATAGCTGTGTCGAGGCATCGATAAATCTAAGGGATTTTCGTTTAAGCTTGCTGGACAGTTTGTCTCTGTTCGATGTCATCGATACCGTACCTATATCATCGATATTTGAATATTGATTCTATCGAGTGACCCTCGATCATAAATAAACTATCCTGAAATATTTTGCTGGAAAGACTGTGTCCAAGACCGATATCAATGATGGCCTTCCGATATCATCGGTTTTTGAATTCCAATGATATTGAGGGGAGCATCGATATATCAAAGGTCTTCATGATTTTCTTATAAAAAAATAGGGACACAAATACTCTGCTTTCGATCATATCGAGTCTACTTCAATAAACTCGAGATTCAAAAACATTGATGATATCGATAGGAGTATCGATACATCGATAATTCCGTCCAGATGTATATGCAGTTACTGGACATTTTATATCCTCATTCGATTTTATCAATTGAGCTTTCGAGGACATCGACAGCACACGTCGATTTTATCGAACCTGACATTGATAAATCGACAGAGCTAGAAAACTTAGAGATTTTTTGATTTTATAAAAAAGTTTTCTAACCTTTCAAAATCCTTGATGTTCTAACTTGTTTTACGGGTTTTATATACCTTGTGTTTTAGGACATGGGATGTGAGCCTTAGATTTACCTATAACGAGCTTACACACATCCGGTTGAGGCAGACGCTTTGAATTGATCTTCCTATGAGGCTCTATAGTCTAGCTGACTCAACACTCAGGCTAATTAACAAACTAGGGCACTTTCAGTATACGTACATAAGGTTTGACCCAATGGTTATAATAAGCCTGTTGAAATATATATACTTTACATGAAATGATGAAATCCCAAGACTCGGATGGGCCACAAGTACCTGATCACATCCTGGAGACTAACCAATGATTCGTAACCCTTGGTTTACATCAACAATGATTAGATGGTGCATATCATCCTATTAAAGTAATTATAGTGATGCAGTTGATAATATGATTGTTTTGAGATATCATCAATGGGCCATATGGCTGATAAATTGGTAGCCTAGTGACACACATGTTACATATGTGGATGTTTATTCAGGCCGTTCTAAGTGGGTCATGCGTTGGTGTATGTATTTTATCGATGCCTTACATCTAGTTGCTAGATCATTTTTAATGTACAAGCTACATATAGGAGCCAATGCTAGTCTAACATGGGCCACACCACATAAACCTCTATATTTCTAGTGGGGCCTGCCGTTCGTGTCCCACTCTCCATACATATTGTGTCAATTAAGGCCGATTATCACAAGATATGATTGATAACATGCTAGTGTACTTAGCCTGATAGGACACATCAGTAACATGCTTATTGTAATGGAGATCATACCCATTTATATGTCATACACATCATTTGTATGCTTGTTATGGATGACAATTGTTCGTAGAATATGCCATTAAGCGTGAGATACTTAGGGTCGCCCACATGATCGTGCAGTATTCACAGGTTTGGTGCATGACTTGGATAGTGTGACTTATGCATTTCACATTCTGTATGTTATGATCAAATTCATATCCTAGCGATGTTGAGTGCCAACTATTACATATTTACCATTGTTTATACTTTTATTTTATAAACATGATAATGTTAATTTACTGTATTTTATGCATATTTGTCTTGCAAGGTGAATTTGAGAGCTTGGATTGAAAAGAATGTTAAAAGTATGGATTTTATACTCAAGAATTATCAAAAGCTAGGATGGATCTTTGGAGCATAAGAATGAAGATTTCAAGAGTCCAAGATTCAAGAAAACCAAGTGGAGAAGGAAGGAAATCAGAATTGCAAAGTGTAAAATTTAGAAGCTGCTGAACTTCATTATCGATGACATCGAACACCCTTCGATGACATCGAAGTGTTCGATGACATCAAAGGTGGATCACTTACATCGAAGATTTGGTGAAATTCGAGTTTGGTTGTTGGACTATCGGGTGCATTTTTTAATTACATCACATCGAAGACATGTTCGATGTCATCAAATCCAGTTCGATGACATTAAGGATTTAGAGGATTTTTGGAGTTGCTTACTGGATAATTTGGGATGATTTTTTATGACATCGAAGCCTTGTTCGATGACATCGAAGGACGACAGATGACATCGAACTACTTATGCAGTGCAAAAAGGCACGATTTTCAAATTCGATTCAAACTAGGATTCTACCTTTGATGACATCTGTCAAGCCCATGTCCTTGTGACCATTCCATTTCATAGGATCCCGCGATCCTCCTGGTCGAATTCCAACGACCCACTACCCGTAGATTGCATTTACACGTGACCCTAAGTCGCATCCTATAAACTCGAGTCAGTTTGAACTAAGACCTATGCCATTGCGACCGCGCCGTCGTCGCAGTTCCAACGCTGCGTCTTGTGTGCCAATTCGATGCTCATATTTTAAGTTATGGCCCGCGCATTATTCTGGCCATTGATTGTGTGATTGTGGGACCCACCTATCCAGATTTCACATGTTCCTAACAACCATCATCATGAGGATGATGTCACCCTAGGGGTGACATCACCCTAGTTATAGCCCCTAGCCCATAGCCCTAGGCATGCTCTTATAACTCATAATGACCCTAGACCCCATGCTTCTCTTACATGAAATGATTGCTAGCTATGAGAGAGAGAGAGAGCCTAACTATCATCATTACCTCTCTCTCCCTCTTATCTCTCACTCCCTCCTTGTTTCTTTCATCTCCATTGCTAAAGCTTGGAACATCCAAGCAACCCCCAAAATTTTAGCCTCTTTCACCCATTCTCCCCATCAATCCAACCATCAAGACCCTATCTCAACCATTAAAAGATCATCTTACGAGCATTGGAGCATATTGGAGAAAGGAGTTCAAGATCCTAGGTGGGTGCTTCTTAGTATTTGATTCTCCTCCTTTTTAGTTTAGGGCAAGTGGGACCCACTAATTAATGATGGAGATCCCATCTTGGTCCCTAAATGTCGCCAAAGGCCCATCACAACATGCATGTATGTATCCATGGTGGGACCATTCTTTATGGATCCCACCATGAGGTCTCTATATTATGTACTTGGTGTGGCTACTTAGGCCCCAATTTGTGGTGGAAATGGGATTTCCACCCTTGATATTTTTGTGATTATGGGCCCACACAAGGATGGGACCCATCTTGATGTATGCATGTACATTGTGGAGCTCATAGTGGCTGAGCTCCTCCCATCTTCACCATTTTCTCTTTCTCTCTCTCTTTCTTTTATTTATGGTGTTGATGATATGTATGGCCCAACCGATGATGCATGCATGGGACATCTATTGTCCAGAATTTTCTGGACAATCCAGATGGGCTAGACGTCCAGTTCATGGAGCCCACCTTACTGTCCATTTCGGGCCAGCCATGGATGAGGGAAAACAGAAATGTAAGCCGATCACAGGGCCACGTGGCCCACCATGATGGACCCCACTATGATGTATGATGTCCAGCAGGTAGCCGGACGGTCCAGCAGCCATGGACAATGGAAAAACCCAAATATTAGCTTTTTTTCAAAAGCTGATGGGTCCCACACGTGCATGTGGGACCCACCTTGATGTATGGTTGGACGGTGCTATCGTCAGCAAGTTTTGGAGGGTCTGATCACGAGGTATGTGGTATATCCCAACCATCCGTCCATCTGATGGGGTGTGGACCCCACACATGTGGTCCCACCTAGTGAATCCACATCGTCCAGACCTTGGACGTGAGATTCACTAGCAACCCCAACTGCTATTAATGTCAGTAAGTTCTATGGATCTGAGCATGAGGTATGTGTTATACCATACCATCCATCCTTTTTCACAATGTGGGACCCACCCCACATGTGTTGCATGTGTGGGGGGTGGGGCCCACCTTAATGTAAGTAATGTGTGTCAGCAACGTCCTTCATTGGACGGTGCTGCATGGGGTGTACTGTGATGTGCTTTGGAGCCATGTTGTCCATCTGCCAGGGACGGTGGGCCCCTTTGATGCATGTATTCTATATCCAACCGTCCATCTGTTTATTATGTGGGCTGACCGTGATGTATGGGTCTGATCCACACCGCCTAGCACTCTGGATGGTGGGTCTCACCTTATGTATGTGTTGTATACCTAGTCCATCCATTCCAGCTGGATGTGGGACCCCCACTTTTGATGTATGTATTTCATCCACGTCGCTTATTTGCTGGATGGGTGGGGCCCACCTTGTGATGTGTTGTATATTCACACCATCCATCCACGTGGTGTACGTATTTGACCCAAGCTATCCATGTGGTGGGGCCCATTTGGAATGTGTAGGGCCCACCTTAATGTGATGTATTTGTGGCCCATTTGGTGAGGCCCATTGTGATGTATTTGTGGCCAATTTGGTTAGGCCCATTGTGATGTATTTGTGGCCTTGGATGAGGCCCAATGTGATGAATGAGAGGCCCATATGATGAGGCCCAATGTGATGAATGAGAGGCCCATATGATGAGGCCCAATGTGATGTATATGAGGCCCATATGATGAGGCCTATTATGATGTAAGAGAGACCCCTATGGTGAGGCCCAATGTGATGTATATGAGGCCTTTGTGTGACGTCCAATGAGATGTGTATTAGGCCCTTATGTGAGGCCATGGGCCCACTACATGTTTTGCTCTATGTGGGCCACTCCTTGGGAGCAATGTTGGTTAAATGTTCACATTGATGGGTAATGATGGTTAAATGTCCACATCGTGACCTTCCCTTAGGCTGTTGTTAGGCCCATTCCCATACTTCTCTAGTGGGTTAACCCAAATCATTGGGGCCCATTGATGTTTGCATGATCCATCTATCGTATCGGGCTAACCCAAAATGTTAGGCCCCCATTGGTTGCTAATAGGATTATTTTCTTTATCTTAGAGTCCATTTAGGACTTATTTGGGCCCTCTAGGGGATCTAGTGGGCCATATAATAGTATGGTAAAGGAAGCCTATTCCGGATCCTTAGGATTATAGGTAGGCCACATAGGCCCAACCTTGATATGAGGAGAGTTCATCACCGCCATAGACGGAGGGATCTGCGTTATCATATTTAGTATATCCACAGTTGAGGACTGATATTTATGTTATGGTTTAGATCGATTGTCCTTCTATACACCTCGCCTTGTATATAGGTCGATTATCGATGCCGATTATGAGTATGTGATAGCATAGCATCATGAGACATGCCCATATGCATCATCTACATGCTTATTATGAAATGTGGTTGACCACTGCATAACCATTGGGCAGGTTGTTTATGGGACTCCCTCTGTGCCATTGGGCATGGAGGGATCTGTGTTATCATATTTAGTATATCCACAGTTGAGGACCGATCTTTATGTTATGGTTTAGATTGGCTGTCCTTCTATAGACCTCGCCTTGTATATAGGTCGATTATCGATGCCGATTATGAGTATGTGATAGCATAGCATCATGAGACATGCCCATATGCATCATCTACATGCTTGTTATGAGATGTGGTTGACCACTGTATATGTCATTGGGCAGGTTGTTTATGGGACTCCCTGATAGGCAGAGTTGTCCGACATAAGCACACGGTATGCACAGGATTGATGCATGATTGGACTGCGTGACTCATGTATCTTGCATTGTGTGATTATGATCACTGTACGCCCTAGTGACATCAGGGTTGTAGCCTTCGCAGTTATTTGATAGCAAGATTAGATACCAAAAATTCTTATTAAGTATGAAGGCGCGAAGGATGTCATAGGGTGAAAGTCTCCAAACCCTTATGGTACCATGGAGGATACTCCAATGCCTAGACCGAGTGGATGTATGAGCGCATGGGGGTAGAATACCAGGAGGCCGCGTCTCCTACTGTGTCATGTTCGGTTGGAAGGAGGTGTGGGCTTACCCACCCGAGGGTCGGGAGCAATTGCTAGGCTGAGTATGACCAGCTCGTAAATAAGTCCGCTATCGACGTGCTGGATAGATATTGGCTGACTATTAGCCATGTGGATAGTGAGGTCTCTTCCTCTTGCACGGTTGTGCATCCAGTGTAGGGCGGCAATGTGATGTATAGTGTATTAGACCCCGATGATCATCCAGAGAGAACTGTACTGATATATGATACTTCAGAGATGAGCTGGATTGATATGTGGATTGGTATGCTTAAGCTGCATATTGCACATGACATTGGCTATGTAAGCCTTGCATCGTATGGCCTTGGTGTGGATGATAGCATTCATGCCTTGCATCGCATGGCCTTGGTGTAGCCGACAACATCATGCCTTACATCGCAT
The DNA here is from genome assembly GCA_037074715.1 of Magnolia kwangsiensis. Taxonomy (NCBI): domain Eukaryota; kingdom Viridiplantae; phylum Streptophyta; class Magnoliopsida; order Magnoliales; family Magnoliaceae; genus Magnolia; species Magnolia kwangsiensis. The sequence goes on from CM073579.1 coordinate 43,427,401, forward strand.
AGCCTTGGTACAGTTGTTAGCATTCATGGACTTACTAGCATGTTTCTGCATTACTCTGATATTATATACTTGCATTGCTACCTTGCACACACACTAAGCTTTCTATAATCTTATACACGATAGATGCATGCAGGTGACGTCAGGACGCAGTCGTAGCTGAGCAAGGCAGGAGTATGCAGCTGAGCTTCCTAGAGCCTTTTTGTTACCATTGTATTTCCTTTTATGCGTATTGTATCTCAAATTTTTTTATTATAGTGAATTTTGTGATGGTGTTCTGGTAATTGTTCGTGGGTTATGCTTATGGTTATGCTTATTATGAAATAAATTCATTTTGAAAATCCTTCTTATGGGTCCCAGGATCAGAACCTGGTATATGGGTGCCGAGAGTCAAGAATGGGGTATTATGGAGGTTGTCGGTGCCGGATTCGGCGATCGAGAATTTTGTGAGCCCAGTTTCCGAGTTTGGGACGTGACAACATTGAAGGTCTGTTCAATGTCATTGAAGGCGTTATGCAGAGTGTGTAAATTTGAGACGGTTTCCAGAATCGGCCCAATAAAGGATATATATTAGGATTTTCTGAAGGATTCTAAAGGAGAATTAGGGTTCAAGGAGTAGAACAAAGGGTGGAGCAGCTTTCCAATAGATATTTCTTCTTTCCTTGGTTTATTTTTTTACTTTTCTGAAGAGTTTTTAGTTTAATCATGTCGATGGTGAACTAATATCTTAGCTAAAGTTAAGCGGTAAAGCTTGTAATTTATTTTAATGCTTTTCTTACTTTGATTCACGTTCATGAAGTTATTTTGAAGTTTCATAGCTATGGTTTGAATTTAAGAAGTGTTTTTTAATTATTACTTTAATCTATCATCGACTCTGGGCACAGTGGATGCTTATGAACTTCATGAATGCTTTCTCTTTTCTTTTTACAGTTGTTTGATCTGTAGAATTCTTTGATCTACCATTAACTTCAGGCATGGTAGATGCTTAGAACTCTCTTCACTCAATTCAACAAGAATGTTATGCATGGAACAGTTTGTGATGTTTTAACTGTTCTATCATCCAACTAGATAGATTAGGACTTCAAAACCAGTTGAAGCATTGCTGAATCAATTAAGGATGCATTAGAATAATTACAAGTGGATCCTTGGTGCTCTAGTTTTCCCGTAATATGATAGTTTTAAATCACAACAATCTTCTCTTAATTATTGTTTCTGTTTTAGTTTCTAGTTCCAGTTCTTAATTAGTTCAAAAAAGTTACATCCTTCAATCCTTGTGGGTACAACCTCGGTCTCACCAAGATTATTACTACATCACAACCCTACACTTGGGGTACAAGCGAGCAAGTGACATTGAGGTTGTGGCTACCACAAACATACTGTGGCTAGCAGAAATGGATATTGAAAATATGTTCTAGTACTTAGGCGCTATAAATGTTCGTGGGTGAAAGTCCCTAAACCTTGTGGTACCAGTAGAATGCTCCAACATCGAGACCGAGTGAATACCATGAGTGCCCAAGTGCCAAATACCAATGGGTCATATCTCCTACTATGCCAAGGTCAGTTGGAAAGGAGTGTGACCTTATTCGTCCGGGTGTAGGGGGCTATAAGCTAAGTCAAGTCTAACAAGCTCGTGAAATGAGTCCGCTATCGACGAGTCGGATAGGCATTAGCATTCCACTAATGAAGCGGATAATGAGGTCTTTTCCATTAATTTGGTCATACTCACGATGGGTGGCAGCTAGTGTCGAAGTGTACTAGACCCCAATGATGTTTCTAGTTATGAATTGTTTTAATACGTGGACTAGTTGAGGTTTGGCATGTTTACATTGTATTTCTAGCATAGGCCTTACTTTGCATAGCCATGGTATGGTTAATAACATTCATGTAATTGGTAGCTTAGCCCTCTATCATTTTCCACGTACTCTAATATCTATATATCATATGCATTGCCACGCACGCGTGCACGCGCGCGCGCACACACACACACACACTCTACTGAGCTTCTACAGACACCCCACCAAAAATGAGAACAAGCCACTCTTTGAGCTTCAACTTGAATTCAATAAATTGTCTCATACTAACTTAGAAATAATTGAAAATCAAATAGATTAAATTGGAAGCATACCCTGTAAGACCCGTGTCCAAGTCCGTACCATTTCGTTGGCCTCCACGATCCTTCTGGTCGAAATTCGACAATCCTCGACCCGTTTCTGATGTTTGCGCGTGATCCTAAGCTGAGACCTGTATGCCAAAGTTGGCTAAAATTGAAACCTATACCTTAGCGACCGCGCCGTCGCCGCGGTTCTAACGCCGTGACTCGCGCACCGACCTGATACCCAGGGTAAAAGATGTAGGCCCGTGTTCAATTCGAAGAAAACACTGCTCGTTGTGAATTACAAGAGAATCTCTACGAGATGTCCCATCAATCAATCAATCACTTATGTCAAGTACAAGTCAAGTCACTCCATACCCAAGTACAACAACCCATACCTATCCTTATCCTTTTCTTACCAAACTACCTAAAGTCAACTCTTACATCCCTTCACCCATCACTTTCTTACAAGCCATCACTTAACCCATCACTCTATCACCTTTCACCCATCACTTCCCTCTCTCTCTCATTCACTCTCAAACACTCTCCCAAGCTCCATAAGTCCAAGCCTTCCCAAGCATTCCAAGAGCAAAAAGTGTGGCCCACTTTCCCCACTCTCTCATCTCTCATCCTCACCATCAAGATCTCATCATCCACCGTTAAACCCAAAGGCAAGGAGCATAGAAGGCTAAGGGAGCAAGAAGGAGGCCTAGAAGTGGGTGATCATCCTTCATTTCAATTTTTAAGGGTCCACTTGTTGTGGGACCCACTTAATGTATGTGTTATAACTATGGAGGGCCCATACTGACGGGGACCCTCCTCTCCATCACTGCCTCTCTTGTTCTCTCTCTCTCTTTCTCTCTCCTTATCCTTCCCCTAAAATGAAGTGGGCCCCACCAATTCATGATAAATCTACTCCATCCATCAAATGGTGTGGCCCACCACATTTTAGGTAAAATGATATGTAATATATATTATATTATATTAACATTATATATATGTACATATATATACATATATATAGGTATATGGTGGGCCACGTACATGTGGGACCCACCATGATGCAGTGTTTATCCACGTCGTCCAGAGTCCCTGGACGCTGGACAGGTGTGGAGGCTAACAGGGAGTGCGTGTACAGGCATGGGCGTGTACTGACACAAAAAAAAAGGGGTGCTTTGGGGTGGACCATGCATGCAGGCCCCACCTTGATGTATGTAGATGATCTAAGCCATCCATTCCATTCTCTAACCCACTTTAGGCGTTGACTCAAAAAATGAAGTTAATTTCATCTTATGGTGGGCCATACTATAGGAAATAGTGGTGTTTGCCATTGAAACCCACCTTGATCTTCTTACTTGCCCAAAATAGGCCACATATTGGACTCATTTGAATAGTCTTGAGCCATGGAGTCCAATGGATGGATTGGATTCTTCTTATACAGGACTCACCTATCAAAAACTGTGGAATTTTGTGTTTTCAAAAAAAAAAAAAAAGAAAGGAGAGGAGGCAGCAGCGTTTGCTGCTATAGGCGCCGCAGGCAACGCCTGCACCAGGCGGGCGGCCAGTCTGGGCTGACTCACGGGTCCCAAATGTGGGCCCCACATGATGCATTTTGAGCATCAACACCATACATTTGATGGGTCCCCTTTATTTATGGGGCGTTCTCAAAAATCAGCCGTAAACGAAACTCGGGTGGGCCATACCATCTAAATCATGGGAAGACATGCCTAAATCATATAAAAACACTTGGTGGGGCCTACCTGAATTTTGAATGTGGCTGAAACTTGGTCTGGACCCTCAGCCAGGTGGGACTCACATAATGGGTGGTCTGAATTGGTGGACCACATTTGGTGGGCCCCTGACTATCCAACCCAATGAACGGTTGGGTGGGCTGGATCTGTGAACCACCTCATGGTGGGCTCCCTGGTCCATGCGACCATATAAACAGGTTGGATGATAAATAAATGTCACGGTGGGCCCAAGGTCCACGTGACCTTATGAATAGATTGGATTGCAAATAGAACATTACAGTGGGCCCTATGCCCATGTGACCCTATGAACAGTTTGGATGGAAAATAAACATTATGTTGGGCCATAAGTTGGGTGGAAAATAAACATTATATTGGGCCCTAGATTGGGAGGAAAATAAAAATTATGGCGGGCCTCACATGAGGCTCACTTTGGTAAATATGGGCTAATGTGTTTAGGCCCATCTTGATGTATTTTTAGGCCCATTACTGAGGCCCACTTAGATGCATATGGTCCCATGTATTTAGACCCATCTTGGCATGTATATAGGCCCAATGTTGAGGCTCACTTTGGTATATATGGGCCCATGTATGTAAGCCATCTTGATGTGTTTATAGGCCCATTGTTGGGGGCCTACCTTGATATATATAGGACCATGTTATGAGGCCCATTTGATGTATTTTTGGCCCATCGTTGAGGCCCACTTTGATATATATAAGGCCTATGTAATTAAGCCCATTTGATACACATAAATCTTATGTGATTGAGCTCATTTTAATGCATTTTAAGGCCCATGGGTGATGGCCCATTACAAAGTACCTAAGGCCCATTAGTGAGGCCCATTGAGGTGGCCCACTTGATGAATATATATCCCATGAGATACAGTCCATTTGATGTTTTTGAGGCCCAATGGGATGTACCTAAGGCACATTACAATGTGTGATTCCGCCATGATTTATTTAATGATATTTAAGGCGAACCGAGCCTTGGGAGAAATGATGGTTAGATGCCCACATTGTCAGGATGATATCGGTTAAATGTCCGCATTGTCACTCTCCCTGAAGCCCACTGATAAGTCCATACTTGTAGTGTGAAGGCCGTCTAGGCCCAACTTAGTTATGCACAGGGCCCATCACCACATAACATGTTCAGTATAGATCCATGATTCATGATCATATGCATCATATGTATGCCTGATATGAGGAGTGACTGATCATAGCATGTGCCTTCAGGCAGATTGTTTATGGGCTCCCTAATAGGCGGGGTTGCCCTACGTGAGTGCATGGTACGTGCAGGATTGTTGCATGTCTGGTAGAGTGATTCATGCACTTGCATTTGTGTGATTATGATTATTGTATGCCCTAGCAACATCAAGGCCATAACCTCCATAGATACATCGTGGGTGGCTGGATTGGATACCGAAAATATTTGGTTCTAGCATACGGGCATCATAGATGTCCCTGGGTGAATATTCCCAAACTCGATGGTACCAGAGGATGACTCCAACGTCGAGACCGAGTGGATGTATGAGCGCATGAGGGCCGATTACCAAAAGGCCGCGTCTCCCACTGTGTCGTGGTCGGTTGAAAATGGGTGTGGCCTTACTCGCCTGAGGGTAGGGGGCAATACTAGGCTGAGTTTGACCAGCTCGTGAATGGGTCCGCTATCGTCGTGCCGGATAGGTATTGGCAGACTATTGACCAGGCGAATAGTGAGATTTCTTATGCTCACTTGGACTGTGCGGCTTGGAGAGTGGCAGTGCCATTTGGAGTGTACTAAACCCCAGTGATTATCCAGACTGAGAACCGTACTAACTTGATGCTCTAATGAGGAGCTGCATTGATATGTGGATGAGGATAGACATGCTTGACTTGCATTCTGCATCGCATGGCCTGGCTGTGGCCAATCGCATTCATATCTTACACCGCGTAGCCTTGGTACGGCTGATTGCATTCATGTATTCATCAGCATGATTTTGTATTACTCTGACCCTGCATTTTGAGCACGCTTATATTACGCATACACTTACGCCACCCTCTAAGCTTTCTATAAGCTTATGCACGATTGATGCATGCAGGTGACCCCAGGACGCAGCCTTAGTCTCGCCATCGTTGAAGCGTTCAGCTGAGCTTCTGGAGTTTTTGTTACTTTCAATATATTGTATTTCCTCTTTCATACACCTTGTACTCAAAGTTTTTATCATAGTAGATTTTGTGATGGTGTTCTCGTGGTTATTGTTCATGGGTTATACTTGTGGTTATGTCCATTACGAATCAAATCATATTTGAAATCCTCCTTGTAGCGTCCCAGGATCGAAATCTGGTATATGGGTGCAGGAGCCGAAAATGGGGTACTACGGAGGCTGTCGGCGCCGGATTCGGCGATCGAAAATTTTGTGAGCCCGGTTTCTGAGTTCAGGGCGTGACATACCCGGCACGTGCCAAAGACAACCAATGGACCTGATCGACTAACACTAAATCCAATAATGATTCAGTCACAATCGTGCATTTGAACTCCAAAACCTTGAAAACTTTTTGTATGTAGCAATCAATGTATGAAAAAGGATAAAATGAACTCTAGCTACCTATGGATCGCTCCCTATACCACTTAGTCTTCCTGAATAGCATTGTGTTGATGCGTGAGAGGTCATATCTTTAAATTTGAGGAAAGTATAGTAGTCCTTGTATACAAAGCGACCATGGTATTATTGAGGGAAAATTTTTTTTTATTAAGATGATTTATAATTTATTAGAAATGTGGTCAAATGATCCTCCTAACAAACTTAAGTTTCCTCCAATCGGGATTATGATGAGGAAGATCTGCCCTGTTTATTAAAATTACACATTGTCGAGCGACTAAAGCCGAAAAAACTTTAACCACATTTTAAACTAGTCAAATAGGATCCAATTAAAGTGACTTCGGTTGTATTGAAAAGCTTATTAGGAAATGTTTCCAATGACCCCTAAGATTTAAATATATATATATATATAAAAAAAGATCATTGGTCAAATTACAGATAACCGATTTCATATAATGGATGGATGTATTTTTGACATGTCGAATGGTGTCCGATCAAAGTGATTATAGTCTTGTTAGGAAGCTTATCTGATTATCTTTTCAACAAGATTAAGATTACTAAAAATGGATGAACAACGAATAAGATACAATCATTTAAACATTTAGCAAAAAAAATAAAAAGTAATAATTACATTTTTATATATACGATATATATATAAGGTGTAACGATTACGTTTATAATATACATATAAAGTAGTTATTACTTTTAAAGTTTATATATACAATATATTATATATCAATGTAAACTGCGGGTATGTGCCCACAATACTGATCAAGGTATTACGGCTGTTGGCAGCAAATTTCGACTGCCAACACCTATATAAGGGATCCAAGGGTCCGATGAATGCACACACACATACACAAATATATACAAAGACGGAGAAATAGAGAGGAATAGAAGGAGAAAGAATCAAAGAGTGAGAAAGAAAAAAATAGAGAGTGGAAAGATATAGAAAAATACAGAGAGGGTTTGAGGGTTGGAGTTCACCTGGAAGTGCTATCTAAGGTGCCTTAAAGCTTTCCAACATGCTGACGTGCTATCCAACATAGGAGATAAAAACGTCCATCAAAGAAGTCGTTAAAGCTAAGAGTTTGTCCATATTTATTTAATTCGCATTTCACTCCACACATTTCAATTGCATTAACTATATCCACATTTCGTTTTATCTTATTCTGTATTATTTTTCATCTTCCAATTTTCACTTTATTTGCCTGCCCAGGATATTAAATCATGCGAAGTAATGTTAGTTGGTATTTGAAAAGGCCGAGCTATATGTTCTAGAGGGGGGTGAATAGGACTATGCCAAATTAAAACTTAACAGTGGAATTTAAATATATATAGCAATAAGCAATCTCACAGTGCGGAATTTAAAGACAACCTCAAATGTACAAGTATTGAGAGGTTGATATAAATGTTCTTGTAAGGACAACGTTGCACCATAAAAACCAAGGGTTTATGACAGGACAACCTTACTAGAACGGTTTGTGCATCAAAAAATCAAACTGATACAGAGGAATAAAGAAATAAAATAGCAATGAACGAAATCTATGCTATTACAACATTCCCACACATCCACATAAGGATTACAACATTCTCCACAAATGTAAAAAGGAAAATTACAATCATCCATAAAAAGAAATAAACATTCAAACCATAAGGCTAGAAATTATAGTGGTTCGCTTGGGTGTACACCAATTGTTAAGAAAATCATTCACACAACTACTCCACTCCTAATATCCTCACACAGCGGATATTAGCGTTCACTATGAAAATAGATTTTTCCAAGTTCACCTAAAACCCTCACAATTATGTCTTTCAAGTGGGCTTACACAATTCAAAAACTCCACACTCTGAGTTTTCTGGATCACCTCAAATAAACCAAAACAGAGATTTTTCTGGCACAATTTCAAAAACCAAAATACAGAAATTTACGATAATGTAAAATACCTGGATATTCTCTTCTTCTTTTTTATGAAGACTAGAAGAACCAAATCGGAGTCGAAGTTTAACGTAGAAGTTCAATGTCCAAACTCACTTATGAAATGGTTCTAGGTTCTAAATTTATTTTAAATTAAATCAAGTTGGGCTAGCTCTATTTGATTTTGATTCCAAGAAAAGGGTGATCTCAATCCCTTCTTCAAATATAAGACAAAATCGAATATACTAAAGCTAAAATAAGATAATATTAAATGAGCACAATATAGTTTAAAAAGAACACTAACTTATCTCTCAGAGCGGCATATTGATTTATCTTTAATTGAATGAAAAAATATGAAATTCGTGCTCTATTTATAGGTGAAGAAATCACATTCATGACTGGTCCTGTAGACACTATGACTGGTCGTAGGACCAACAGATTTTTAAAATTTTGAGCGCGAACGGATAAAGCCATTTCACGAGGTTGTAGACCCTTCACAATCGGTCAAGTGGCTTCCACGACTGGTCGTGCAGAACCAGTTTTAGTTGCTAGACTTTGAGTCGTAGCTGCAAGACTGGTCGTGATCGAGTCGTGCACTGTTCACACGACTGGTCGAACAGTCTCCAGGACTAGTCGTGGCTTAACAAAAAATTTTAAAAATTTGCAACAAACTTAAGACTGGTCATGGAATTTCTTGGACTGGTCAGGCCAGTGATAAGACTAGTCGAACAGAGTTCAGGACTAGTCGAGAAACAGACTATTCACTTATAAAATGATCTTATTGAACTATGTACTCAAAATGACCTACCCTATGGTCAATCTAGGGTCATTCATACCTTAACTATGATGTATGAACATTAAAATATCTTTTTCTCCAGTTGATAGTCATTCTTTGAAGTTTATGAGCTTGAAATATTGTCATACGTTGAAGATTGAACTTGAGACTCTTAAATCTTAAAATCGACTAACATTGAAGCTTGAACTTGAGTATCAACATTTAGGGACGTTGCCTTGACTTGTACGAAGCTTTGAACTCTTGAATCTTGAAAGCTTGAATTCACTATTGATTGCCTTTGAAGTTCTTAAACAAAAGACCCATGCTCTTGAGAGATGCATAGACTTCATTATGTAGATGAGCTACACAAGACACAGATTCCAAGAGAGATTTTGGCACTGCAAAATTTGACAATTATAGGAGCCAGGAACCTTAGCACTTACAGTATTTTATTTTATTCATTCCATTTTTAGTTTATTTGCCTACCCAGGGCCACTTGGCTTTACAATGCAAGGTTAGATAGCTTTCTTATTTTCAATTGCCCGGCCTTTATACGTTATGTGAAGCACGACTAAATATAAAAATGTCGAAACTCCGTTGAATCACAAAAAATTACAAATCATGTAAAGTACAAACCGCACATTATGTGGGTAGAAAAAGGTGCTTAATCCCTTCCTTCTCCGTCATCGAGACCCTTACTCAGAATCTATGGTCGTAGACCAACAGTGGGAGTCACTTGAGTTAAGGAATTATGACATTTCCCAACTCATAAGCGTTGTAGATTTTAAGCTTCGTTTAGCTCGTGACAACTCCGAATCAAATGCATTTTTACACATGAGTCAACAACATATTTTGGGTACAATAACAAATCAACACCAAAGCCAAGTGAGGACTCTGCCACACACACACGTGCGTAGGGGGGAGACATTCACAGGATGATGACTCCACTAGGGACTGCTAGTAGCCTAGGCCCGACTTGAAACATGGGACTTTTCAATTTTTGGGGATTCTAGAAATTCGGCACATTTACTTTCCTGCATTCCAGTAATACTAGTCTTATTTACTTTCTGTATCATGCTTTCTAACATTCCAGTCTCCCTCTAACACATTAACTCGCTAACAGTGCGGTGTATACTAGTCCATTTACTATCCTGCTTATATCTTGCATTCTAATGCAAACTGGTCCCTTTGACTTTCTCATAAGCATCCTGCATTCTAATTTACACTGGTCCACTTTACTTTCCTACCTGCATCCTACATTCCAGTGTAAATTGGCCCCTTTTACTTTCTCACAAGCATCCCGCATTTCAATCTATACTGGTCCAGTTTATTTTCTTGTCTATATTATGCATTCCAATGCAAACTGGTCCCTTTTACTTTCTCATAAGCAGCTACACGCCCCAAACTTGAAAACTGGGCTCACAAAATTCCCAATCGCCGAATCCAGAGCCGACAGCCTCTATAGTACCCCATTCTTACCTCCTAGTACTCATACGCCAGATTCCGATCCTAGGATCCTACCAAGAGGATTTTCTAACGTACATTTAACTCGTAATAAGCATAACCACAAGTTTACCTAAATCATAAAGGCAACACCATCATCACATATCCACTAATATAAACTGTTGAATACATTGCTGAAAGGGAAAATATACATATATCAAAAATCAAGCTCCAAAAGACTGTTGCACGCTCCAAGCTCAACGTTACTGCAACCTAACGCTACCTGCACACATCTATCATGCATAAGCTTATAAAAAGCTTAGAGGGTGGTGTAAGTGTGTGTGCAAGATAAGTGTCAAGTATGCAATTTCAGAGTTATGAGGAAACATTGTATACCAAATATCATATACTGAGGATGTAATGCAATATATGGTGCGAATGAAATGACCAAGCTAGAGTGTAAAGTTGGGATGATAGTAGTAGTATCGTAGGCTACGGGGTCCATCGCAAAAGACTTCTATCCAAACCAGTCCCATATTTAAATTTAGATAGATAGACTCAATGTGATAAACTCCTGATCTCAGGTTAGTCGCGTGTTCCAACTAAAATCCTGGCCATTACGAAGGTACATATGACAATTAATTACACACCACTAGTCTGAGTGAATAGTGAATGAATAAATGAGTATGTAACTTCTACTTATGAGTCCACATATTAGTACCGTACATCTCTGAGATCATCATCGGAGTCTATTACACTCTAAGCCAGCTTGTCGCCCCTATCCGAGCGCACAACTAGGTAAGTGGAAGAGATCTCACTATCCACCTGTCAATATCGGGCCCGGCTTATTGATAGCGGACTCATTCCTCAAGCTGGTCAAACTCAACCTAGATATTGCCCCCTCACTCAGTTGGGTAAAGTCACGCCCTTTTCCAACATACCACGATAAAGTGGGAGACATGACCTACTGGTATACGGTCCTCATGGGCTCATATATATCCACTCGGTCTAGACGTTGGAGCGTCTCCTGGCCACGGAAGTTCAGAAATTTTCACCCAAGGACATCTATGGCACCCATATGCTAGAACCAAACATTTTTTGTGTCTCTTCTATCCATCCACGATATGCCTGTAGAGGCTATGGCCTAGATATTGTTTGGGCATACAATAGTCATATCACAAAATGCAAGATGCATGAGTCACACAGTCTAATCATGCATCAATCCTTCGCATATCGTGCACTAATGTGGGACAACTCCGCCTATCAGGGAGTCCCATAAACAACCTGCCCTATGACATATGTAATGGTCAATCACATCTCATCACAAACATGCAAATGATGCTTATGGGCATGTATTGTGATGTTATGCTATCACATACTCATAATCGGTATCGATAATTGGCACCGATAATCAACATCAATAATCGGCCTCGATAATCAGCATCGATGATCAGCATTGGCCTCGATAATCGACACCAATAATCAACATCGATAATCGGCACCAATACAATATCGATAATCAGCACCAATAATCGGCATCGATAATCGACATTGATAATCGGCTGAACAAAGGGCCTAAGGGAAGGTCACAATGTGGACATTTAACCATCATTGCCCATCAATGTGGACATTTAACCAACATCGTTCCCAAGGAGTGGCCCACATAGAGCTAAACATATAGTGGGCCTACGGCCTCACACAATGGCCTCATACACAACATAATGGGTCACATACAATCTCAATGGGCCCTACACAGGGGTCTCACACATCAAGTACGTCGCATCACATGGGCCTCTCATTCATCACATTAGGTCTCATCCAGGGCCACAAACACAACACAATGGGCCTCATACATGGGCTGCAATTCATCAAGTGGGCCGCATCGCATGGGCCTCATATACAACACATTGGGCCTCACTCATGGGCCACATATACATCATAATGGGCCTCATTATATGGGCCATAGATATATCATAATGGGTCGCTCACACAGGCTTCATATATAACATGTCGGGCCTCACTCATGGGCCACATATACATCATAATGGGCCGAATCACATGGGTTACATATACATCATATCAGGCCTTGTCAAATGGACCATAAATACATCACATTAGGCCTCATCAATGGGCCTCATATACATTAAGTGGGTCGCACCATCTACACCATTCATATATTTTAAGAGGTTATTTTAGAACATTACCCAAATGAATCATAATGGAAGATCATCTAGACCATTGTTTCGACAAAGAAACAAATGCGTTCTATTTGAGAGATTTATTCAATGATAACAAAGAACTTATTGAAAGAACATTCATCACATTTATCTGAGTTCATTTATATCCTCTAATTCCCTTGATTCTGAAAATAAAGTACATTAATGCAATGTACTAAATGAAAGAGAAGATAGCCAGATAGAAATTTTGGCAGCATTCCGACGCTATTTTGGTCATCTCCTAGGTACTTAAGAGGAATTTTTGATCTGATTAGCCAGTCTTCCAATGAGATAGAAATTTCGGCAGCATTCTAGCGTTATTTCAGTCATCTCCTAAGTACTTAGGAGGAATTGCTGATCTGATCAGCCAGTCTTCCAATGAGATAGAGCATCCTTCCGATCATTCTTCCTTAAAATATGAAGCAGCCTGTTGCAGTGTGGCTAGGCGCAGAGGAAATCAAGTCGATAATGCTAAACGTGCCTGAAAAGTCTTCCAGAATGTAAGATCATGGAGTTTCCACCGTCCGTTCAGCCTAAAACTTTATGTGCAGCATTAGAACCACAAATTAACCGTACACGTCAAATTTCAGCTTTTGGATCATTGTAGAAATGGCCAAACTGACAAATCAGCCCCTAAAATTATGATTTGGGGCCCGCCTGATATCTGGACATGCTTCAGACTTGGTCCCAATGCGTTAAATGAGATACCAAAGTGGATGGACAGAGCAAATTCCTCCCAAACACCATAGTGGAACTGCATGTACATCGCATGTACATGGTGTGTGTGAGCACCGGCCGTGCACAAGATTCACCAAAGTCGGTCAGCGGCTGCTGACCGACTTCTTCATCTTCAAATTTTAAATACACACGGTGTCTTTATAGCAACCACCGTTTTTGTGTAGTGGGGTCCACTCACTACTCCACTGAGTGATCTGATCCGTCCATTCTCTTCAGAGGATGGGAATTAGGCTCTCCTTTTGTCTCCATGCAAGTGATCATAAGATCATAACCGTTAAACACAGGATGGACAGTGGTTTAAAAGATCATGTGAACCACACCAATTCTACTCCAGAAACAGCCCACCCCGAACGGTTTTTCACCCTCAACACAACGAACGGAGTGGATTTTTCACTTAAGTTCAATAAGTGGGCCATCAAAATTTGCAGAGTCGACGTACGTCGACTCTATTGCAAAACAGAGCTTTCGTCCGTGCGTTGTGGGCCACCATTGTGCAACAAAAGCTTGATCTGAAGCATCCATAAGGTAGAGGGAAAAAAAACAATCGAGGTGATGCTGAGCTTTGGTGACCATGTCCGGTCATATGATCTCTACAGCAATTGAAAAAGGACCGTTCGGCTGCTTTTAAGGCTTGATTATCCAAATGGGCCACATCAACAAACAATAAGAACTCTCCTTTCACGGTCGAAATCTCGAGAGGAAGACAGTAGACGGTGTAGATTTCTCAAAAGGACGCTGTATTGGGCCCTACCAGCAGCACAGTTGAAAGGAAGAATCTTTCTTCCTCTGCTTACGCACGACCGTAAATCCGGTCGGTTGCACAGTCCCGCGCAATGAAATCCTTCTTCGGACGGCATTTCTGGGACGTGTGACTCATGGGAAATCTCTCATTCTCGTTGTGCGGTCCTGCACAAGGAGTTTTTTCCAAAACTCCCTTGAAAAGTGGCATGAAAGCCACCTTACTTCACTTGTGCGTGTACGCGCAAGCAACTCTAGTTGCGCGGGTACGCGCAAGCAGCTTTAGTTGTGCCAGTACCCGCAGGCAGCAACTTCTACCTTGCTTATCTCTTATTTCTTTAGTCCACCAACTGATCCAATCCGATCCAACCCCTCAAATGGAGTAGGAGTGGGGTATTTATAGGCCCCACCGCTCTTACAGAGTGGTGATCACCACCACATATCTCTTCACATATGATCTTCTTCTTTTCTTAAACTATAGTGACCACCAAGCTACCTCTTAAATGGTGGTGTATAACCTTTCTCCCTTAAAATGACAAATCTGCATCCTTTTTTACCAAACTACCCTTTTCAATCCCTTTTACCAGAATACCTAAACTGCCCCTTGGATATGGAATGTTATCAAAATACCTAAACTACCCCTAGAACTGGATTTTTACCAGAATACCTGAACTACCCCTTGGACATGGATTTTTACCAAAATACCTAAACTACCCCTGAAATTGGATTTTTATCAAAATACCCTCGGACATGGAATTTACCAAAATACCTAACTACCCCTGGAACTGAATTTTTACGAAAATACCCCCGGACATGGAATTTACAAAAATACTCCGGACATGGAATTTACCAAAATACCCCAGTTATGTAATATTTTTTATGCCTCAACAACTATATCACAAATAACAGTAGAGATACTGATTTTCACTGTTAAATAAGTCACAAGGCCCACCATAAAGTTTATTCTCCATCCAATCTGATCATAAGGTCATAAAAACCTGGATTAAGAGGGAAAATAAATTCCATATTGATCTAGAACTTTTGTGACCCAAACGGGTTTCAATGGTAAACGTTCAATCCTCCTCTGTTTTCTACAGTGTGTTGCACCTGATACGCGGATCTGACTTATTTTTAGTCTCAAGCCTTAAGACGAGCTCACCATCCAAATAGATGGTTTGGATGTAACACATACATCATACGGTGGGCCCCACACATGGACAGTGTGGATCAACGTATACATCATAGAGGGACCCACAGAACTTGCAGATGTCATTCAGCAGCTTATATAGCTAGCGTGAGGCTGCTGGCATATACAACACATCAGCAAGGTGGGCCCACCCGTCTAGAAAATGGACGGACGGTATATAAACACATACATTATGGAGGCCGACAAAACTTACTGACGTCAATCAACAGCTCAAGCTGCTGGGGCCCACCGTCCCTTGGACGGTTTGGATACAACATTACATCATGGTGGGCCCCACAGAACCTGTTAACGTCAACACAGCAACTATACTACAGGTGTGAGGTATACCAGCCACTCTACACACGTGTAAGGTATACCAGCCAGTCTACACACGTGTGAGGTGTACATATAAAATACATACATTTGGTGGTTCCACCGTCCAGTCCCCTAGACGGACGACCTGAATTTTCAACACATGCATACCAGGTGGGCCCCACCCCCACACGTGCAGCATGTGTGGGGTGGGCCCCACACCCAAAAAGGGGCGGACGGTATGGATATAATACATACCACGTGATCAGACCTCCAGAACTTGCTAACGTCAAGTTCAGTAGCCACATGTTGTTGGCCATCCAGCTGATGGACGACCCTGATTTAACGCATGCATGAGGTGGGTCCACATGTATGGGACCCAGCAGCAGCTTTGAACAAGCTGATATTTATATTTTCTCTTGATTTGGACGGACAGGCCAGTGGGCCTGAAGCTGGATAGTCCAGCAATGTTGGGTCCAACATATGGACGACATGGATATAATACATCATGGTGGGTCACACACACACATCATCATCATAGGTGGACCATCATACATCATCACCATAAAAAGGAAAAGAGAGAGAGAGAGTGAGAGATTAGTGAGATAGAGGGACCCCGCCGCGGCCCCTCTTTGTTCACAACACATACATCAAAATGGGTCTCATCATAAGTTAGATCTCAAATGAAAATCAACAGTGGATTAACCCCCGATTTCGCATCTTCTAAGCTCCATGAACTCCTTACCTCCCAAGCTAGCTCTTAAAGGGAGGATGATGAGATTTGGATGGTTGGATGGGAAGCTTTGGGTGGTGGGAAGATTGTCATGCCCCAAACTCGGAAACCGGTCTCACAAAATTTTCGATCACCGAATCCGGTGCCGACAGCTTCCGTACCATCTCATTCTCGGCTCCTGGCACCCATTTACCAAGTTCTGATCCTATAATCCTACAAGGAGGATTTTCAACATCAGTTTGATTTGTAATAAGTATAACCAAAGGCATAACCCACAAACAACAAACAAAAAACTCCATCACATTTCCACTATGATCAAAACTTATAAGTACAGTGCGCATATAGGAAAATGCAATGATGATAAACAAAAGCTCCAAGATGATCTACTATGTGGTCCTACCTCAGTGCTGCAATGATCCAACGTCACCTGCATGCAATGGTCATGCATAAGCTTACGGAAAGCTTAGAGGGTGGTGAAAGTGTGTGCGCAATGTAGTAATACAATTATCCAATATTAAAGTAATACGGAATATACTAGTGAATCTATGAATACTGTTAGACATATCTATGCTATGTGATGCAAGGCATAAATGATGTCAGCCATACTAAGGCCATAAGATGTGAGATACAACTCAAGCACACCAATCCTCATCTAAGTCCATATATCAATACAGTTCAACTTTGGAATATCACCGGGGTCTAGTGCACTCCAAACCAGATTGCTGCCCCATCGCTCACAACAAGGTGAGTGGAAGAGACTTCACTATCCGCCTGCTAATATCGAGCTCGACTCGTTGATAGCGGACCTATAAGCCCCGTATCCTAGACCGTACCATTCCATAGACTTTTGCGGTCTTTCCGATCGAATTCCAGCAACCTTCGACCCTTAAACGGTATTTGCGCGCGACCCTGATTCACACACCGTTAACCCGAGACTTGTGCCATAGCGATGGCGCCGTCGCCGTGGTTCTAATACCGCGACTCGCATGCCAAGGCGATACCTTGGCCAGGAGATGTGGGCCAACGTTTGGTGCTAAAAAAATATCGCGCATTGCGAAACCCAAGAGAATCTCTACGACTTGTCACGTCAATCAATCAATCTCAACATATCAAGTACATGTCAAGTACACATCACCGCACACTCATCCCCAAGCAACCATAAAAGTCAAAAAATTTCTTACAAAGCCCATACTTTTCTTATAACATTTGCCACAAAAGTCAAAAAGGCTCTTACACACTCATCCCTCTCTCTCCCATCAATCACTCTATCACATCTCTCTCTTTACAACCCTCTCTCTCTCATTTTCCAACATAACTCCAAGCAACCAAGAGGTATGACCCCACTATGATGCATGTATTGTGAAAAACCATAGAATCCCAGACATCCAGAAGTCCAATTTTCTGGGTGGGGCTCGAAAGACACCAAACAAGTCCAATGTTCGGTATTTTTAGCATGTAGATACAGCAAGGTGGGTCCTAATAGCTTTGAATGATAAGAAACACAGTTTTCTATGGTATGGCCTACCTGATTAACAGATCAGCCTCATTTTTCGGCTCAACGCCTAAAATGAGTTGGAAAAAGGGATGAATGGCATGGATTGAACACATATATCAAGGTGGGGCCTATGTGAGTGGACCACCCCAAAGGCTTGAAAACAAGCTACTATGTGTTTTTCCCAGTTGACGTCCAGCGTCCTAGATGCTGGACGGTTGGGAAATATGCATTGAAGTGGGCCCGGCTCAGGTGGGCCACCAAATGATGGATGGCATTGGGACAACACATTTAAAGTGGGCCCCACTTATAGATGGTTCGGATAGAATACATGCCTCGTGATGGGGTCCATTCAAGTGGGCCACACAACCATATTATGATCTCAAAAAGGAAAATGAAATAGAGAGGGAGAGAGGGAGGTAGAGAGTGGGACACGCTTGTGATGGAGGGCTTCGCCACTATGAGCCCTCCCTAGTAAAAAAAATCATACATCAAATGAATCCCTTTACACATGGGACCACCAAAATTGAAATCAACGGTGGAGATCTTTTCCCCACCAATATGGACGGTCTAGATGACCTTTCTAATGCAATGAAATAAACATCATGATGGGATCCATGGAGAATGGCCCCATCATGGAATGATCATGATGATCAAAGTGGGCCATCAGCCACATCTTAGGGTCCCAAGTGAGATCTAAACCATTGATCGGTTAACCTCACTTGGCCTATCTTAAAAACATGAGATACTACTATTAACAAGCACCCACCATTCGATCTTCTTGCTCCTTGGGTTCCTTAGCTCTTTAGCTTCGATTTCAACGGATGAGATGAGGTTTGGATGGTTGAGATGAGAGATCTTGAGATGGAAAGGTGAGCCACACTTGTGGCTCTCTTGGAGAGATGGGAGAGGATCATACATATGGAGTTTTGGTTGCTTGAGAAAGTGGTTTGAAAATGAAGGAGAGAGAGAGTTGTAAAGGGAGAGAGAGATGGGTGGTGGATGTGTTGATGTGGTGAGTGATGGTGTAAGAGCCTCTTTTTGACTTTTGTGGCCATTTGTGTAAGAAAAGTATGGGTGGTGTAAGAACTTTTTGACTTTGGAGGCATTTTGTGTAAGAAAGGTATGGGCTTATAAGAACTTTTTGACTTTTATGGCTTGCTTGGAAAAGGGTGAAAAGTGATGCGTACTTGACATGATGGGGGTTGATTGATGTGACAAGTCGTAGAGATTCTCTTGAGTTTCGCAACGCGCGGCATTTTCCTCGTACCGAACGTTGGCCCACATCTCCTGACCAGGGTATCGCCTTGGCGCTCGAGCCACGGCATCAAAACCGCAGCAACGGCACGGTCGCTATGGTAAAGGTCTTAGGTTGAGTCGATACGAGTTGATGGCATACGAATCAAGGTCACGTGCAAATATCATTTAAGGGTCGAAGGTTGTCGGAATTCGATCGGTAAGACCGCGGAAGTTTATGGGACGGTTCGGACTAAGATACGGGTCTTACAGATAGCTTCTGACGTCTGTTGCACAAGTTCGGGACCTAGGAGACGCCGCTCTTCAACCTCGGTCTAACAACTCGGAGATTTGCATGGTCTGTCATATAATTATCACGTTCCAAATCCAGAAATCAAATTCACAAGAATCCCGATTGTCGAATTTGGTGCCGACAGCCTCCGTAGTACCCCATTCTCGGCTCCTTGCATTCATATGCTAGATTCTTATCTTGAGATCCTACAAGGAGAATTTTTCTTTTCTTTTCTTTTCTTTTTGTTTCCAATGTACATTTAACTCGTAATAAGCATAACCACAAGATTACCCAATTCACAAAGGTAACATCATCATCACATATCCACTAATATAATCATTTGATTACAATACTGAAAGGAAAATACATAAATAGAAAATTAAGCTCCAGAAGACCACCGCACACTCCAAGCTCAAAACTGCTACAACTTAACATCACCTGCACGCATCTATCGTATATAAGCTTATAGAAAGCTTAGAGGGTGGTGTAAGTGTGTGCACACGGTAAGTGTTAAGTATTCAATATAATGTCATAATCATAAAATACCAAAAATACTGGTAATCCATAAATCGTCCAATGTCGAAATAAACAGAAATACTGATAAGATCATGAATTATCAGAGTAAACAGAAATACTGTCCAGATCAGGAATTATCAAAGTAAACAGAAGTACTGACAAAGTCATAAATCACACGATAACAGATTAAGCGAAAATACTGACAAGTGCATGAGTTATACAATATTAAAATACGCAATAAAAATCAGCTATACAAATGAGGAGTCATAGAGAGCCTAATATCAGATGCAAAGGATGCAATGTAATATACATTCCTGATGAGTAACACAAACAGCGTTAGTCGTACCATATGCCGCGGATGTAATGCAACATGCAGTGCGAATGGAATGACCATGCTGGAGTGTGAAGTCGGGATGATAGTATATAGTATCACAGGCTATGAGGTCCATCATAAGGGACTTCTATCCAAACCAGTCTCATACCTAAATTTGGATAGTCAGACTCGATGTGGTAAACTCCTGGTCTCAGGTTAGTCACGTGCCCCAACTGAAATCCTAGCCATTACGAAGGAACACGTAACAATTAGTTACACACCACCAGCCCGAGTGGATAGTAAATGAATGAATGAATGAATATGCAACTCCTACTCAATAAGTCCACATATCAGTACAGTTCATCTCTGGGATCATCACCGGGGTTTAGTACACTCCAAATGGCACTGCCCCTCTCCCAGCAGCACAGTCCAAGTGAGCGGAAGAAACCTCACTATCCGCCTGGCCAATAGTTTGTCAATACCTATCCGGCACGTTGATAGCGGACTCATTCACGAGCTGGTCAAACTCAACCTAGCTATGCCCCCTATCCTCTGGCGAGTAAGGCCACACCCCCTCCCAACCGACCACAACACAGTGGGAGACGCGGCCTCCTAGTATTAGGCACTCGGGCGCTCATGTATCCACTCGGTCTCGATGTTGGGGCGTCTCCTGACCATGGAGGTTTAGGGATTTTCACCCAGGGACATCTATGGCGCTCGTATGCTAGAACCAAACATTTCTGGTGTCCCATATGGTCATCCACGATATGCTTGTGGAGGCTACGGCCCTGATGTCGCTAGGGCGTATAATAGTCACAATACACAATGCAAGATGCATGAGTCATACAATCCAGTCATGCATCAATCCTGCGTATACTGCGCTTATGTGAGATAAACTCTGCCTATCAGGGAGTCTCATAGTAACATACTCAATGACATATGCAATGGTCAATCACATCTCATAACAAACATGCAGATGATGTGTATAGACATGTATCATGATGCTATGCTGTCACATACTCATAATCGATATCAACAATCGACCTCAATAATGTGGACATTTAACCAACATCGCCACCAAGGAATGACCCGCATAGAATCAAACATATAATGGGCCCATGGCCTCACACAAAGGTTTAATATACGACACATTGGGCATCATATACACAATAGGTGGGCCCTGCTCATGGGCCTCAAATACATGACATGTGGGCCCTGCACATGGGTCTCGAATACATTAAATAGGCCATGCATCATGAGCTTAATATACATCACAATAGGCCTTGCCCATGGGCCACAAATACATCACAATGGGCCTTGCCCATGGGCCTTAAATACATCACAATGGGCCTTTCCCATAGGCCTCAAATACATCACAATGAGCCTTGCCCATAGGTGTCAAATACATCACAATGGGCCTTATGACAAGGGCCTCATGTACATCTCAATGAGCCTCAACACATAGGCCTCATCACGTCACCATGGCTCTTATCCCATAGGCCTCACAAGGCAGCCCCTAACATGGGCGTGTAACATGCATTTCATGATGGGCCTCACAAGGCAGCCCATGGCCCAGGAAAGTGGGCGAATAAGGATATACATATAACACATTCATCATGGTGGATCTCATAAGATAATGGGGCCCACAGCCTTATAGACCTGGTAAAATGGATGGGCTTTGCGTATACAGCACATACACCTTGGTGGGCCCCTAGTAGTAGGACGCCTCAGCCCAACCAGTCCTTGGTGGGCGTCCACTCTAGATTTGGATCTGCTGCCTCATGGTGGCCCTGCATGGTCTGGGCGGTTAGCCCTGCTGGCCGTTGGTCCTATCTGGGCACCAAGAGATGGATGGTGTGGATAGAATATACATCATGGTGGGTCCCACTTAGGTGTGGGTTACCCCTGGAGGTAGGCCGACCCCACACTCTCACACAAGTTAGGTGGGCCGGCCAGGCATGAAACACATACAACACGGTGGCCTGAACACTACTGGACGGTCAGCGTTATTGGTCGCTAGCTCGTCTGATCCAAGCCCTAAAATGATCTGGGAAAAACTGGTTGGAATACACCTATGCATGGTGGGCCTGTCTACCCCAAATGGCATGGATAAAATACAGCAGGGTGGGCCGCTGCCCTGAACGGTGCAAATCAACACATCATGGTGGATCCCACGGTCAAGCTATAACACGTACAAGAAAGCAGCCAACGGTACAAATATAACCCATACATCAGGGTAGCCCCAAGATGCAGTGCAATGGGCCTCACAATCCAACTGGCCCACATTGGTTTATAGGATAAATAAGCATTACAGTGGGCTTAGGAAAATTATTTAGTGAGGTGGGTATCAAAACAACCCTTTGTTTCTGGGTGGGGTCATCCACTAAAGCATCGGATCGTATTCATTTTGGCTCCATGCTCTAAACTGATATGTCAAAACAGATGGAAAGCATGTATATACTACACATCATCAGGGCAGGCCTCCATAGAGGGCCCACGTCCCAACATCACAACAGGCCGGGATGGTTTAAATGGTAGGCGTTCAATCAAACTGTTGCCTGCTAGAAGGTGCGGTCCAGCTGAGATTTGAATCTGCTTTATTATTTATTTATTTATTCATTCATTTTTTTTTTTGAACTCACATCCTTAACACGGGCTACAGAACATCAGGTAAACATCTCGGTGGAGCCCACACCAAGCCACGCTATGGGCCCCACGGATGGACGGTTCGAATATAACACATACAATAAGTGGGGTCCTTGCACGTTGTATGTGCTTGTGGGACCCCAAAACAATTGTAATTAACACCCTTTTTTTAGGAGGATGGTAAATCACTAACAGGGAGACCTAGGAAGGTTTTCAACCACCGTTGTTCCCAACGGTGTGGCCCACCAGAGATTCAGATCTATCTCAAATTTCAGCCCATGGCCTAGAATTATGTGGAAAATCGGATGGACAGAGAGGATCTTCCATGAGTATCACATGGACCCCACTGCAAAATGAGTTGGGAGAACGGGTGAACTGAGTTCATTTGTCACGAACGTCTCTCCAAATGGACGGTCTGGATAAGGTACACATCACGGTGGGTCACCCAGATGGATGGTGGATATATAATTTATACATTAAGGTGGGCCCATCACTGTCCAGAGATGGACGGTGTACATATACAACAAATACCTTAAGGTGGCCCCCACCACCCTGAGAAGAAAAACGACGGACGGCTTGGATATTACACATCCCATGATGGCCCCACAGAACTAGCTGACGTCAACAGCAACTAAGCTGATGGACGGCTGGGTAATAGATACACCACGGTTGGCTCCACCAGCACCGTCCAGGAATGGACGGTGTGGACACAGGATATATACATCAAGGTGGGCCCCACCTACAGGCATCCCACCGAGGGTGGGCCCTGTCCAGATGGGCCACAAAATCAATGAATGGCATGGGTACATCATATGCAACACAGCGGGCCCACAACCAGCTGGACGTTAGTCCAACAGAGTTGGGGTTTGCCTGAGTTTGGGCCGGCCCTGCGGGCAGCGTGAGTAAAACCCATATGTCACAGTGGGTCCCACAATGACGTGGGCCACCCAGGAGGTGGGCCAACCTCATTCTCCCACCAATACAAGTGAGTCGTGCGGCCCAATCAATTTCAACAAGGTGGCCAGCGATCAGCTGCCCCACTGTTGCTAGACTGTCCAAAAATTTGAGCCCATGCCTAATGATCTCTCAAAATGGATGATATGGATATGATGATGGGGTCCACGTGAGTGTGCCACCCCACTCCAAAAAAAATTCAAGATGGTAATGGAGTTTTCCCTTACATCCAACAGAAGGGCTTTGAGGTGCAGAAGCACTACACGTTCCTGCTGCTCTTGCTATGGTTTTGGATCTAGGCCATTCAGATGGATGGTGAGGACAGAGAGCACATACATTAAGGTGGGTCCACGTTAGCATCGCCCACCAGCTTTTAAATCAAAGTTGATATTGTTTCTTACCTGCGTCCAGGCCTGCTGCTAGACAGCAGGCCGGTCCATTAATCTGGCCCATCTGACCAGTTGGGCACTTCATTGGACGGACGGCGTGAACGCAAGGGACATACATTGGGGTGGGACCCACGCAGGTGGGCCACCCTACAACCAAATTAAGATGGGATAGATTTTTTCCCTAACAAACGGTCATGCATACTGTCCATTAACTGTAGGCCCGCTCAATAGCAAGACAGTCCACTTGCTGGACTGTCTAAATGAAGCAAGCACATCAGTGTGGGGTCCACACGCGTGGCCCACTAATTGGAGACCAAGATGATATTTATGTCCTTCCCCTGTTTGGGCCTGTGTGGCCAACCGGCCATGGAGGCCCAAAACAGGCAGCAAGTTGGGCCGTTGGCTGTCCCACTTGATGAACGGTCTAGATATATCATGCACACGACAGGTGGACTATCAAACAGGGAAGAAAGAGAGAGAGAAGGAGAAGCACCTACCTCAAGATCTCTTCGTCCTTCTTCCGTCAACATGATCTAGAGCTCCAAGGAGACGATTTCAACGGTCGAGATGTTTTTAAAATGGTGGAGATAGGAGGTGGGAAGTGGGCCACACATGACTTCTCATGGGGAGGCTTAGACGATTCTTGCTTGGAGAATGTGAGAGAGAGAGAGAGGGAGAGAAGTGATGGGAGAGGGATGGGTGAAAGGTAATGAGTGTACTTATTGTAAGGGAAAGTTAACTTTAGAGAGGGGTGGTTGTGCTTGGGGATGGTTGCTTGTACTTGACTTGATTTGATTGATTGATGTGACGTTTCATAAAGATTCTCTCGGAATTGCAACGCGCGACATTTTTCTCGAACTAAATGCGGGCCCACAACTCCTGGCCCAGGCATCACCTCATTGCGCGAGATGCGGTGTCGGAACCGCGATGACGGTGCGGTCGCACCGGTACAAGTCTCGGGTCGAGCCGACTCTGATATACGGGACACGTCTCAGGATCACGCGTAAATGCCAACAACAGATCGTGGGTCCTCGAAATTCGACCGAGAGGACCGCGGAGGCCTACGAAACGGTACAGGCTAAGTTACGGGTCTTACAATAATGCCTCAAAAGGAGTCATGCCAATGGTCGCCTGATAACTGTTGTTGTATGCGAACTCATCCAATCACAGATGCTCATCCCAGCTACCCCCGAAATCAATCGTGCAGGCCCAAAGCATATCCTCAAGTATCTGATTGACCCTTTCGGTCTGACCATCGGTCTGAAGATGATACGCAGTACCGAGCTACAAATCAGTGCCCATTGCTCTCTGAAAGCTCCTCCAAAACTGAGAAGTGAACCTCAGATCTCGGTCAGAAACAATCGAGACTGGAACGTCGTGTAGTCTCACTGTCTCCTCAACAAATAGCTTAGCGAACCGGTTTGCATGCCAAGTCTCACGGATCACAAGAAAATGTGCAAACTTCGTCAGACGGTCCACGACAATCTAAATAGTGTCATGACTGTGCTGAGTCCTCAGTAAACCTATGATAAAATCGGTAGATACGTGCTCCCATTTCCACATCGGGACGCTTAATGGCTACAACAGAGTAGGAGATCTCTGATGATCGGCCTTGACACGCTGGCATGTGTCACACTCGATTACAAAACTGGCGATCTAGCACTTCATCCCTGCCCAAAAATACTGTCTCCTCATGTCACAATACATCTTCATCGAGCCAGGGTGGATAGAAAACCGCGATCGATGTGCCTCAGTCATAAGATTTCTATGCAGCTCAGGAATATTTGGGACACATAATCGGCCTCTGAAGCGAAGTCCACCATCAGAACCAATCTGCCAATTTGTCTGGCTCTCAAATGCTACCTCTACTCGGTAATCCTGTAAAGACTCATCTGTCTGCTGAGCCTCGATCACCCTTATGATAAGAGAGGGTTGGATCGACAGGCTCGATAGCTGAATAATAGAAGACTGCAGACCAAAATCGAGTCGTACTCTGCTATATCCTCAAGCATCCTCCACTCCTGAATCATCATGTGTGCCACTAATCCTCGTGTCTGACGGCTGAGGGCATCCGCCAGGGTGGTACTGGAGGTCAAAATCATAGTCCTTTAGAAGCTCCATCCAGCGTCTTTGCCTCATGTTCAGCTCAGACTAAGAAAATAGATATTTCAAGCTCTTGTGGTCGGAGAAGAGCTCGAACTTAACCCTATGGAGATAGTGTCTCCACATCTTCAATGCAAAGACGACTGCTGCCACCTTCAAATCATGCGTGGGTTAGTTTAGTTCATGGACCTTGAGCTGAAGAGACGCGAAGGCTACCGGTCTACCGTGCTACATCAGGACAACACCTAAACCAATACGTGAGGCATCGGTAAATACAACAAATTCATCACTTCTAAAGGGAAGAATGAGGACAGGAACAGACTTCAAACAGTCCTTCAGCTCCACAAATGCCTACTCACATGTGTCAGTCCAAATAAAATCTTCGCCCTTCTGAGTCAAACTGGTCAACGGAGCTACAATACGAGAAGCCCTCAATGAAACGCCTATAGTATCCCGTTAAACTAAGGAAACTGCGAATCTCAGACGCAGTCGTGGGCTGGCCCCACTGACATACTGCCTCAACCTTCAAGGGGTCCACTGCGACACCCTCCCTCGTCACCACGTGACCGAGGAATCTCACCTCCTCCTGCCAAAACTCACACTTCTCCAGCTTCACGTACAGCTGGTGGGCACGGAGGGTCTACAACGCGATCTCCAGATGCTGCATATGGTCCTCACAGTTCCTCGAATATATCAGAATTTTGTTGATGAAATCCACGATAAACTGATCGAGATATGGACGGAAGACCTCGTTCATCAACTGCATGAAGACCGCAGGTGCATTGGTCATTCCGAAGGACATGACCTGAAACTCAAAATGACCATAATGAGTCATGAAAGCCGCCTACGGGATGTCCCCCCCTCGGACTCAAATCTGGTGATAATCTGTAACACCCCGGATTTTTTGCCAACCTGGAATTAGACATCCTTAGGCAATGGGTCAACCATTTCACTTTCAATGATCAATCCCAAGGTCTAAAAATCAATTTTTTCCTGTTTCCTTCAAAATCTCACCCTTCACCACCTCATTCTTCGAATTTCTCTAAGTGCTTCCATATTAGACACAAATCCTCAAGTGTAAATAGTAAAGATCACTAATCCTAAGGTCCTCATGATGAAGAACCTAGAAACACTAATAGGATCGCAATTTCGCCAATAGGTGAAGTCTACACAACTCGTTCGTTTCGATCAAGTCCATAATGCATCTCAGGTCGTGTGAGGTGACCTAAGTAGCCAGCAGGTTGTTAGGAGGCGGATTTATGATGATCTTAGGAGAATTACAAACCCAAAAATATATGTCCTTGGGTCGTGGGACAACCACAACCCTTACACTCAATCGGTAGGGCTTAAAAACCCCGTTTCACTCAATTCCTTCAAAATCTTTCCACTCACCACCCCATTCTTCAATTCTTTCTCAGTCTTTTCATATTAGAAATTAATCCTAATGTGAAAATGATATAAAATCATACTTAGATAAAATTTTATAATGAATAGTAAAAATACGCGAAAATTAGCCTTTTGGCCATTCCAAATTTGAAATCTTTTATAATATATGAGTTAGTTGGATAGATTAGCTTCTCCTACCCCAAAATCATATGTTACATGATGCATAAGTTCATTCTGGTTTACAGACTGGCCCCGGAACACTCCAAATGGAGTTTTGGACCTCTCTAGGCCAAACCATAATGAACCAAGGTGCGCCCCATACTTTTTTGGGACCCTGGGGGCAGGGGGAACCCAGCCCACATGGCCGGATTTACCAGCTTGCAACTTCGTCGGCAATGGCATTGCCGATTCCGTGATGCATCCCCGGTCAAATTCATCGTCTGGGCCGGAGCTTTGGGCTGGAGGTGTTTGGGGTGTTGTATAGCCCCCTGGTATGCCGGCCGTTCGTTAAAAACACCCCAATCAAGTACTTCCTTCACAAAGTGACCCTCCAAGCTCTCCTTTTGCTCCAACCATCCGATTTTTGGTAAAACTCACCCCTCCAAACTCTTCCTTCTTTCGTTTCCGAACACCCTCGCTCCACCCTCCAAATTTCATTTCAAACAGAGATCATTATAGGCTACTTCCTTTGGAAATCTAAAGAGAATCACCAGCGCTGCACTAGACGACCTGTGAAATTCACACCAATCGCTTTCAATACGATCCGCTAGAGCCAAAACGTAGAGGATAGGTGACGCTACAATACCGTAAATTCTGGGATCAAACTCTATTCCCGATTGCACTCTTGAGCACCTTGAAACTTTGTATCGGCTTTGCACCGCACGTCGGAAGTCCGATTACCCCAAACTTACACGAATATGACCGCCTAGTTGGACTTGACAATCACCTCGAAAATCAAGTCCAGATGATGTCCCACGACGATTTCCTTGGGTCCAAAGTGAAGAGTGTGAGAAATAAATATAATTTATGAAATCTGACACATTCGCTTGTGCGCTTTTTCTAAGTGTTCTGACCGTCAGAATTCAATCAAATTTCACCCTCGGATCAGGGAAAATTTTCCTTACATGTCATAGTACTTGTAGCTCCGATCGAGTTCCCATAACCGTTGAACTGAAACTGGTCCGCCACGGTCGATCTGGAAATCCGATCGGACTGAAAACTCTGCCTGACCTAGATCCAATGTCAGGGAGCTTAAGTCCAATCGTATTCAGTCACAGGACCTCCAGAAATGCTCCGTTGGATCAGAACAAGCCCTCTTTGGTTACAAAATAAGTATACCTTGGCCCCAAGTCTATTTTGGTCATGTTTGGGCTTATAAAAAGGGTTTAAACCCTTGCTCTTTCATTCCATACGAATTTGGAGAGAGAAGAGAGAAAAGAGAGAGAAAGTGAGGGAGAAGTTGGAGCTTTCTTCTGCGAGTCTTCCCTGCTGCTCCTCGTGCTTCATCCACTTGCCTGCATCGCTCTTCTGGTGATTCCAACGCACTCCTAGGTAAGAAAAATCCTAACTACTTGCTGTTTTGGGGTTTCCTTCGATTCATTAGCGATGTAGCTTATGTATCTTGTGCATTAGGACGCCAGATCGCCGTTGACGAAGCATTGACGTTCCGTTCGAAACAATACACGTCTGGGGCAAAAGGTGCGGATTTTAGATGCTTTGATTGACTGATTTCAAAGCTTTCAATGTCGTTTAATAGTAGATTATCGACGAGCATGCCGTTTGACATGTAGAACATGCTGTCCGTTTTTCGTTTCGTAAACGTATGGTAATTATGAGATTTAGGGTATTTTAGGCATTTATAGAAAATACTGTATACGTTCGTATTTTGCTGAAATGCTTGACATGTAAATTTATCGTGTTATGATATTATATGTGCGTGTATAATCTGTTTGGCGAAGAGATTCGCCCTAATGCCCACTTTGGGTCGACATACGCTATGTAGACTAAAGTGTGTAGACTAAGTGTTTGTATAAATGTTTGTATTAGTATGTATTGGGTAAATGGTGTTGTGAATTAGTTTTGAGATCGAATTCTCAATCAATATGCTGATATATATGATTTCCACCATGTTGCCTATATGAATTGATTTCATTATATGTATGGAATACATGTGTTGGTTGATTTACTTACATGGTATGTTATAACACGTTGTCAACATGCTTGTATTGTTGTATTTCATTTCTGTTACTCACATATGATTACTGATGTTGTGCACAAATGCATGGGGCTATACGTTAGTCCGGGCAGTCGGTAATGGATTGAATTCGTGGTTGGCTTTTATTTGCCGCGAAGGACGCGTCGATGAACGCGAGTCGTGTTTTGGGTTGGCGGCAATGGTTAGGCCACACGAAGTGTTTTATGCACTTCATGTCGCTCAGCTTGAGATGCGCTCGTGCTAGTCGAGCCCGTCAAGTAACCCAACTGGCCATTGTATGTTCACCATGTATGAGTCATAACTGTTTGAACCTAGGGTACTGATCTTACCATTGGAAACCCTGTTAACCATGGTACCTTGATCCATAAAGACTCACGAGCCGGGCATGGTGGTATGGGAAACCGTGGTCGAGCTGTCGGCCTACGCTGGGGCCACAAACCTCCCCGTAGTGACCAGTGAGCACCCTACTCTGAGCAGATTATGGTGGTATGAGACACTATATTCTTGCTGTCGGCCTACACTGATCAGGTGACGAGCCCTTTGTAGTGACCTTGAGTTTATCCTGACACAGCATAGGAGCGACGAGTCCTGATGCAGTCTTAAGGATAATTAGGCCTGTATTGATAAGGTGATGGGGGAGAAGTGCAACAAGTGCGAGCAACAGCCCTAGCAGCCCTTTTAGCGACCTATAATTATAACATCGTATGAGATTACTAGGAGTGACGACCCTACACAGGATCTGTGTTGGGATTGATATAAGCAAGGTACCTTAGTTTTCCAATATTGTTGTATGAAAAGGACTAATAATAACTTGATAATCATATCCACATTACATTACATGTGCCTGGAAGATGTAGAGCACTGTGGGAAGAAAGCATGCCGCAGGCGTAAGATGGTGCCGTATGAGGGAGATCGTCGGTGAGCGCATCCATCATGTCATGTCATATTGCATTAACAACAGTATTTAGGAATGTTTGATTAATTACTTTACTATTATCGCATGATTAATTTGAGAACATGCTAATCTCTGCTCTATTATTCCACTGAGTTGATCACTCACTCCCACGTTACGGGATGGTGTTTACAACGCCCACCAATCCCTATTTTAGTTGCAGATGATGGCGCTGCTTGAGAAGAGGAGCTGGACTTGTATGATGATGAGGAGAACTTCTCCTCTATGTTCTGATCGATGGGATTACAGGGAGGTTGAGTAGATGTCTGTACACTTGTCATTTTATATTTTTAGAGCACTCATGTATATTCTTTTCTTTCCATTTTTGGAGTATACATGTATATGATTAACCTGGTAACATGTTCACACTCTGGAGACTTACAATCAATTATATATTTTATGTATTTATCAGTCTTCCGCTTGCTAATTTAACTGTCTGTGGAGTATGATATGCTGTTTTGGCTTAGTCTTAATCTTGTTTAATGTCATTCTACAGACAACATGCATTTATCATTATCTATGTTGCATAAGTGACATTCTGGAACTCGAGAGTTGGGTTTCTACCCGACCCCCGATTTTTGGGATGTTACATAATTGGAACGCAGGTCAATCTTTGAAAAGAATTGTGCACCCTGCAGTTAGTCAAATAAATCATCTATCCTCGGAAGTGGGTACTTATTCTTGATCGTGACCCGGTTGAGTTCGCAATAATCTACGCAGAGCCTCAACGAGCCATCCTTCTTCCTGACGAAGAGTACTGGCACTCCCCACGGAGAACTGCTAGGACGGATGAATCTCAACTCACGAAACTTATCCAACTGTCGCTGCAGCTCAAGCAACTCTATCGGTGTAATACGGTACAGGGCCTTCGAGATGGGCGCGGTACCAGGCACAAGATCTATCTGGAACTCAATATGACGGCGAGGCAGTAACCCCGGAATCTCCTGGAATACGTCGAAAAAACCACAAACAATCGACAAATGGTCAATACATGCTGCAACAGGCTCCTCAATGGCGAAGGACATCAAGCATGACAATGGCTCTCCTCTGGGATCGGCAACAAACTAAAACTATGGCAAGCCTAGTATGCAGAATGTGACTGTCCTCACAGAGCAATCTAAGATGACGTAATACTTAGCAAGTCAATCCATGCCCAAGATAATGTCGAAATCTGACATCGACAGCATAAATAAGTCAACGGACAAAAAGATATCACCGACCAAAACAGGGCAAGACGAACAAAAATGTCCCAATATTGCGGTCTTCCCTAAGGGCATCGATATGGTCAATCCCTCACTAGCAGACTCTGTCAGCAATCCGGTCGATCGGTAAAAATCCTTAGACATGAATAAGTACGAAGCACCGGAATCAAAC
Source organism: Magnolia kwangsiensis (assembly GCA_037074715.1). Taxonomy (NCBI): domain Eukaryota; kingdom Viridiplantae; phylum Streptophyta; class Magnoliopsida; order Magnoliales; family Magnoliaceae; genus Magnolia; species Magnolia kwangsiensis. The sequence continues at coordinate 43,459,744 of CM073579.1, forward strand.
AGTACTCGTGTGATACATGAAGAGACTGGAAGTATACCCTCTACAACTCCTTTAGAGGTCTGCGGGTCCTGATGAGCTGCATAAAATCTAGCCTGAGCTGGTTGGGAAGGTGTCTATCCCCTCTGAGGTCCCTGGTGCTGTTGCTACCTCTGCGGCGGCCTGTACTACTATCTCTGCTGCTGCTGGGGCCTCAGCAACTGAGGTGGCTGTGGACGCTGCTGATGCGGTCGCTGCTGTGCTGGAGGATGTTGCTGTGGGGCTCTCGGCTGCTGCAGATGAGGGCGGGGGCACTCAGATATGCGGTGTCCTGTCCCACCACATCCAAAACAAGCCCCTGTAAACGGCTGCTGGGGTGGCGCTAGAGGTGCTGCTGGGGCTGCTGGTGCTCTAGCAGGTGGGTGGCTCCTGTACCTCTGTGGTTGTCAATGCTGTTGAGAGCTACTGGAGGGGGCCTGCCTCTTCCGATTCTTTCCTCTCCTCTGATCTCGATCGCTCTGTGAGCCGTCCCACTCAGTCTCGTAAATCTGAACCTTCCATAATACTACCTGAAAGGTCGGGAGCTCATGCCCAATAACACGGCCTCAAAGACAGTAACGTAAGCTGTTCTTGAAACGGCAAGCCTTCCGCCCCTCGTCATCAACCAAATACGACGCGAACCTCAATAGCGCCACAAAACGGGCCGCATACTGTGCCACAGACATGTCCCCCTGCACCAGAGTCTTGAACTCTAGCACTCTCTAAAGAGAATATGGTCAGGGAAGTACTGCTCCTCAAATCGATCTATAAAATCATCTCATGTCCAGACGAAGTCGAGCCCTACAATACGGGTAACTGAGGTTCACCAGTGTTCGGCCTCACCCTAAAGAAGAAACACTGCCAATCAAACTCGCTTCTCGGTCATACACGCCATAGTATCAAAGATCTTCTGTACATAGGAGCGCCACCTCTCGGCTGCAATTGGATCCGGCTCGCCCTGGAAGCGCGGAGGATCAAGCTGTCGAAACTCACAAAGAAGGGCACTCGCATGTTCCTGCTCGGCCTGGGTTGGTGAAACAATTGAACGCCTGCCCTGTCCCTGAAGCTCGGCTATCACAGCCTGTAACATCTGCTGTAACTGAGAGGCACTCACAAGTACGGTCGGCTCCTCACCGGCCTCAGAGGAACGTCATCCTCAGGCAGGGGAGCAGGGATCTCAGGCGGTGGAACGGGAGGCGCAGGTGATAAAGCTGGAACCTTAGGTGGTGGGGCGGGAGTCGATCGGGTCACTCTCCTGGGCAGCATGTCCTATAGGAAAGAATAAGAACGCCGATCAACCTTGAGAATCGCACATTAAGGAACTCAATTGGAAGGTGCGCACTCGGAACCTAATCGTCCTAAACTCATAGTAAACATGTGATGTTGTTCTCGGTAATTCCCAAGTTATGCTCTAATACCAACTTTTGTCATGCCCCAAACTCAGAAACCAGGCTCACAAAATTCTCGATCACCGAATGCAGTGCCGACAGCCTTCGTAGAACCCCATTCTCGGCTCTCGGCACCATTTATCAGGTTCCGATCCTGGGATGCTACAAGGAGGATTTCTAATCATCAATTTGAATCATAATGAGTATAACCATAAGCATAACCCATGAACAATGACCACAAGAACACCATCACAAAATCCACTATGATCAAAAACTTTTGAGTACAATGCGTCTGAAGGAAAATACAAGATAATGCAAATAACGGAAACTCCAAAAACTCGACTATGTGCTCCAAAATGTAGACTGCATGCTCCAACTATGGCTGTGTCCTGGCGTCACCTGCATGCATCGATCGTGCATAAACTTATAGGAAGCTTAGAGGGTAGTGTAAGTGTGTACGCAACAAGTGCGTGCTAAGAATATAAGGTCAGATAAATGCGAAATTATGCTGGTGAGTACATGAATGCAATCACCCGTACCAAAGCTATGTGGTGCAAGATATGAATGCTATTGGCCATATTAAGACCATGTGATGCAAGATACAACTCAAGCATGTCAATCCTCATCATATATCAGTACAGTTCTCATTCTGGATCATTACCGGGGTTTAGTACACTCCAAATGGAACTGCCGATCTCCCAGCCGCACAGTCCAAGTGAGCGTAAGAAACCTCACTATCCACCTGGCCAATAGTCTGTTAATACCTATCCGACACGTCGATAGCAAACCCATTCATGAGCTGGTCAAACTCAGCCTAGTATTGCCCCCTACCCTCGGGTGAGTAAGGCCACACCCTTTTCCAACCGACCACGATACAGTGGGAGACATGGCCTCCTGGTATTCGGCCCTCGTGTGCTCATATATCCACTCGGTCTCGACATTGAAGTCATCCTCTAGTACCATCGGGTTTAAGAATTTTCACCCAGGGACATCTATGCACCCCGATGCTCAGAAACAATATTTCTGGTATCCAATCTAGCCACCCATGATGTGTCTATGGAGGCTAAGGCCCTGATGTCGCTAGGGCATATAATAATCACAATCACACAAATGTAAGTGCATGAACCACCCTACCAGACATGCAATAATCCTGAGCGTACCGCGCTCTCATGTAGGGCAACTCCGTCTATCAAGGAGCCCATAAACAATCCGCCCGAAGGCATATGCTATGATCAGTCACTCCTCATATCAGGTATACATATGATGCGCATGATCATGAATCATGGATTTATACTATACATGTTATATGGTAATGGGCTCTGTTCATAAGGAAGATGGGCTAGACGGCCTACATGCTACAAGTATAGGCCTACCAATGGGCCACAGGGAGAGTGACAATGTGGACATTTACCCGACATCATCCTTACAATGTGGGTATCTAACCATCATTATTCCCAAGGCACGTCCCGTTATAAACATCATTTTATATACCACGGAGAAATCACACATTGCAATGGACCTAAATACATCCCACTGGGCCTTAAGTACATCAAATGGGTCATATCATTGGGTCGTATCACATGGGCTTCATATTCATCAAGTGGGCCGTATCACATGGGCTTCATATTCATCAAGTGGGCCGTATCAATGGACCATATCACATGGGCCTTATATTCATCAAGTGGGCTATATCAATGGGCCGCACCAATGGCCCTTACGTACATTGCAATGGGCCATAACCCATGGGCCTTGCATACATCACAATGGCCTCACAACACGGGCCTTATACATATATATTAAGGTGGACCTCAACAATGGGCCTTATGCAAATCAAGGTGGCCTCAATAATGGGCCTTATATTATCTCTAAAATGGTTGGACGGTTTGGATGAAACGCATGCATCATGGTAGATCCCATAGTGATTGAAAGGATGGACGGCATAGATGAGGTACATACCCATGGTGGGGCCCACACCAATGGGAGGTATGGATTACAATACATACATCAGGTGGATCCCATGTGGGGCCTACTATAATGTTTATGTTCCATCCAACTCATTGATAAGGTCACTCAGACTTGGGGCCCACAGTAATGTTTATTCTCCACCCAACCTGGGCCCACTGTAATGTTTATTTTCATCCAATTTGTTCATAAGGTCACGTGGACCAAGGGGGCCACCATAATGTTTATTTGCATCCAATCTGTCCAGGGCCCACGGTGATGTTTATTTGCCACCCAAACTGTTCATAAGGTCACGTGGACCTAGAGCCCACGGTGATGTTTGTTTATCATCCAACCGGTTGATAAGATCACATGGACCTGGATTGAGGAGGAAAAATAAATTTCATATTGATCCAAAACTTCCATGACCCATAAAGGGTTTTAATGGTAGGTGTCCAACCCACTGTTTCTTGTGATGCGGGTCACCTGAGATCCGTATACGGCTGATTTTTGGGGCAGCCCACAGCTAGAAGGGGACCCATCAAATGAACAGTGTTGATGATCGACACTCATCATGGTGGGGCCCATGGCTAGGACCTTGGGTCCCTACCAAGCCGTTCGTCGACAGCAGGCACTGCCTGCACCTCTGACGACAGCAACGTCAACTGCTACAACATTTTTTTTAAAAAACCAGTTTTTCTGCAGAATCACCTAGGTGAGGCCCACATCAGGTGAATCCGCCTTGCCCAATGGCTTCTACGGCTCAAGACAAGCCAAACAAGACCAATATGCAGCATATTTGGTGAATAAAAACATCAAGGTGGATTTTTAACGATAACCTCTACTATTTCCTATGGTATGGTTCGCTTGATTATCAGATTGACCTCATTTTTCGCCTCAACGCCTAAAATGGGTTGAAAAACGGGATAAACGACATGGATTACATACATACATCAAGGTGGGGCCTGCATGAGTAACCCACCCCAAACTTAAATTCCTTTTTTTTTGTTAGCTGTTAGTACACGCCCATGTCAGTATACGCACTCCATGTTAGCCATTCATAATCCAACGTCCAGGGACGCTAGACAGCATGGATAAATACTACATCATGGTGGGTCCCACATAGACGTGGCGCACTTGATCAATCTAATGTTTGTGTTTTCCTTTGATCAGGCCCATCCAAATGGACGGCCATGTGAGCCACTCAGTGGATGGCGTGGATAGAATGCATGCTTCATGGTGGACCACACACACATATTAGGTGGGCCATCAACAAGGAAAGGGAAAGAGAGAGAGAGACGGTGATGGAGGGGCCCCGCCACTATGGGCCCCACATGATACAACTCCTACATCAAAATGGGTCCCACCAACAAGTGGGCCCTAAAAATAAGAATTTAACGGTGGATCACCCACCTCTTGCACTCCTCCTTGATCCCTTGGACTCCTATGCTCCTTACCTTCTCTTTAGATGGTGGTTGATAGAATTTTGATGGTGTAGATGAGAGATGAGAGGGTAGGGAAAGTGGGTCACACTTGTTATTGTTGTTTGGGAGAGAAGAGAGGTTGGACGTGAGAGCTTGGGAGTGGATAGATGGAATGAGAGAGAGAGAGGAGTGATGGGCAAAAAGGATGGGTGAGGTGTGATGGGTGATGGGTGGAGTGATGGAAGTGATGTGAGAGTTGACTTTAGGTTGCTTGTATAAGAGAGAGATAAGGGTAGGGTATGGGTTGTTGTACTTGAGGTATGGAGTGACTTGACTTGACATTGATTGATTGATTAATGGGATAGGTCATAGAGATTCCCTTGAAGTTCGCAACGCATAATGTTTCTTCAAAATAAATGCGGACCCACAACTTCTAACCTGGGTATCAGTTCGGTGCGCGAGTCATAGCGTTAGAACCGCGACGACGGCGCAGTCGCTCAGGTATAAGTTTTGGTTTGAGCTGACTTCGGTATGAAGGACTCGACTTAAGATTGCGCACAAACATCGGATATGGGTTGAGGATTGCCAAAATTCGACCGGAAGGACTGCGGAAGCTAATAAAATGGTACGGTCTAGGATACGGGTATTACATACTTGCACGTGCGTCCTCTGTACAGTTGAACAATGATGAATGAGTGGCTAGCTCAGTATGAATTCCCCTTAAGATTACACACCGTCGCCTTAGACAAGTATAGCATGAAAACAAACAGGCAAGCTAAAACATAAACAAATACAGTCTTATTATATGCATGGATGCATGAATGCGTCATCGACCTGGGGATGCTCATCTAGTCGACGGTTAGGCTTGTCACCCAAGCAAAGGCTGGCCATTAGTGGAGCACATCATGTGCGTACATCACGTATCGCATAATGACTGCCTATCATACATCATGTATGTAAATCGATAGCTGGTGGTCTGGCAGCTAGCGAAACGATACCCCAATATCTCGAAGGCACGTGCTACAGCATCAAGAAATATCCACCCGTCATCGTCAACATGCCATGTATGCATGATTAACCAAGCCATTCTTAGTCCAATTACAACCAGCCGGTTTATAAAGCTCGAGGTCACTACGAGGGGCTCGTCACGCAGCGTAGACCAACGACTCTATCATATTGTCATATTCCACCATCCCCAGCCCATTAGTCTACCACCTTAGGGTGTGGATAGAACCCATCAACACGTGGCCAATCAATTCTCAATTTATGAAAAACTACCATCGTATGTTGAATAAGAATGAAGTGTTAAAGATATTAAATACAGCGATTAAAATGAGTCAGTATGTATGATTTAAATGCAAATAAATAACAACGATAAAAATATTGAAAAATTCATTCCATAATCAGGTAGGTGGAATCACTCCATAAATAGTAAATCCCATTAATTAAACTGTCACTAACATAACCTCCATGTTGAGGGTCTAGTCTTAGCATAATCAATCTCATTACAGCCTAAGAATGGACTCTCTTTCTTAGATAGAGGTTTTCCTCTTGACTAGAGAGATTTTGATTCATATGTGTCATGCAAACAATACAATAGCATGTGAGGATGACATAGATATTAAGTAACGAATCATCTTAAGTGACAAAGGTATGATTCAAATAATCAAACTAAAACTTAAGTATACATGCAAATATAATTCAAGAGTCACTTAAGGAATCAAGTTCTAACATTTGCATTGGATATTTATGATCATGGATTATCGATTCTCAAACATGTGTTCAAGTAAGCTAATCAAATGATTAATCAAACTCCAAGATATCATGTATATTTAATATAAAAGTTAATCTTAATCTAATTTAGAGATGGAAAGCCCAAGGGGAGAAGTCATCACCTTTCGGGTCGTAGTAACTTCCTTGATCCAAATTCCCACGATTAACTTATGGTCTAATACCACACGATTAATCACCTAGGGTCATACCCATTCAAGAGCTTGCATTAGATAAATGATTTCCAAGACTCCTAGCTATATAGGCTATCGCAAGTAGGTGAGGTTTGTAAGGACCCACCCAAGTGGAAACTAGGCCTGCACCTATTTGATTAGGCCCATCAGTTGTGGCCCAATATCGTGGCCCAAAACTGGGCCTGACTTTGGCCTGATTTGGCCCAACACTTTTCTGCCCATTTGTGGCCCGAACTGGGCCTGGTTCAGCCCATCATTTACTATCCAACGGTGGCCCAGAAACTGGGTTGGGTTGGACTTTGGCCCAACCATAACTGCCCATTGATGGCTCAAAACTAGGCCCGAATGCATCATGGTTCATCCCAACTCGATGGTTCCAAAGGTGGCCCAGAATGGGCCTGGTTCGGCCCAACCTTTATTGCCCAGAAGTGGTCCGGGACTAGGATGGACTGGACCCAGTTCGGCCCAACTCAGCAACCACAACTGCAGTCATGACTCGGCTCACTGGCCGTCCCCAAGGCCCTTGTTGGCCCAGACCATCTTGGCCCAGCTGTGTGGCCCATTGAGCTTGACTCAGGCGTGGCCTAGAAACTGGGTTGTTTCAAGACTTTTGGGGCCCACTGAGTTCAGCGACCAGCCCACCAATGTTTTCAAGTGCAGCCCACTATGTTTAACTCAGGTGCAGCCCACTGAGTTAGAGCTCAGATAAGGCCTGATTGTTATGGCTGGGTCGTCTGACTCAGCCCGGTTGTTGTGGCCCTCTGAGTTAACTCAGGTGCCACCTAGCTGTTGTGATTGGGTCAGTCTGGTCCAGCCCACTGAGTTGTGACCAGTGCTGAGTCAATAAGTCAAAATGGAAATTCCACAATGATGAGACTGGTTTGCACTCATTTATGGGCTTTACCTTACTGATCACGCTTACGTAGGAGGCTGGTGATGGTTGAGTGCATCCAACAGTCTTGTTCGGATCTTGGTTTAGCACCGGAATTTAAAGAGACTGCAAGAAGGCCCATGGCCTATGCTAGGTACTCGGTAAGGCCCAATAGATGTCCAGCAGGGCCTTTACCTGCACTGAGATATTCCAAGGTTGGCCATATGGCATCGGCAGTGACCACAACTCTCCTTTCTCTCTTTCTCTCTCACCCACTCACCCATGCTACGGGTCTGTACTGACCCAACTCAGTCCGAGCTATGCGGGCTAAGTTGGTGTAGTGCGGCACCGAGTCCACTTAGTTGCACTCGGTCACTCTCCTCCCTCTCTCACTCTCCCCTCTTCTCTCTCTCTATCTCTCTTTCCTCCTCTTTTCTCCTACTTTTTCGATGGAGATCCCGAGGTGAATGACCCAAATTTATAGGTCGAAAGGCACGCTGGAGTTGCCCGTCGAATGGCCGAAATCAAGTAGCCTAGTTTACGTCTGCACCTTCATTTTTTTGAATGCATGAGGTTAATCCATCATGAGGGATGGATTCCACTCACCATGACCAATAAGAAAAGTAACTTCAATCTTAAAATGGGGCCCACATCATGATGGTGGGTTTGGCGATCTAATGGGGACGATGACATGACCATCAATGGTCGATTCCTAACTATGGTATATTGGCGTGATCTGGTCCATTTGAATGGATTAGATGGAGTCGCTAATCACTGTGGGGCCCACTTTTTGGGCCGTTCATCGGCGTTTCAACCATCTCATGAGAGTTTCCACGACCACTCCTTCTCATGAGATGAGAATTTCCTCCTAGCAAAAGGGGTCATTGCCCTAGAGGGGAAGGCAAGGATCGCTCCACGTGGCGTTACGGAAAGCCTAGATTGAGCCAGCAAGCCTTCCCAAAGTGGAAATGTCTCCCACTTCATTTTTGGTGCAGCGAGTGTCTGCCCATTTTTGGCAGTGGAAGAACAACGCGAATCGAGGCTGGAATGGACGGCCGGAATAGGAGGAATAAACCAAACGTGAATTACTAGCATGGCGATCATACAATCCTTTCTCCTTGGAGAAATGTTGTCACACGGTGTTGTTTGGCTCCTACCCGAGCACGTGTGCATTTGCATGGGTTTGATCAAACCTCCAGGGTTTGGTCGTCAGGGGCCCATGCACCCGATGGACGGTCTGGATTGCCCGGACAATGATCTGAAGTGGGCCATTATGCAGCCAGGACGTCCATTCGTTTAAAAAAAGGTCCTGGCGAGACAAAAATCCCCCTTTTATATTTTAGTCGGGCCAAGGTAAGTTTAACTATCCGGGTGGTCTAGTGCACTTTGTGCATGGTGGCTGAGGTGCACACGCACCCCTGTGTGGGTTCAATCGTGATGTCTATGAGAAATTCACTCCATCCACACTATTTGGAAGCCCTAACTTAGGGTCTTAGAGCCGTCGATTAGGCTGACCCAAAGTCCGGATGGGTCATTCATCGTTCGATCGTGGTTTTTAAATGATCCAGATGTTGAATCATTTCAAGTTTGAATATGGATGGTTAAAATGGTTTCCAAGGGCCATTGGTGTATTCCAACCTAGTTATTTCCTTCAGGGACACTTCCAATAGCCCGACATCGTGTACTAACGTACATTTGTCTGCCTACCCATTTGTGGGATCAAGATCGTCCATGTGGGCCAACTACCCAAGCTCATGCACTCCCATTCCTTGAGTCTATGGTTGGGTTAATCTTGTAGGACTAAGTCAGTGATTCGAGAATTTAAGTTGTTAGTGTCTCGTTATCCTATGACCAGATGATTTGAAATCCACTTTGATTTGAGATGGTCAGTTAGGCTTACCCTCATGGCTGGTGTAGGGTCCTTCTTAGCTCCTAAAGTCTCTGATGGGTGTCTTCAATGATGATTGGAAGCCCCTTCATGTAGGAGTTGAATTAGAGTCTTTTGTTAATTAAGTTTGAAATTCCAACGATACGGGTTTAGATGGTAACACCCGTGTACCAAAGGTGCGGGGTGTTACAAGGGATCTTTTCTAGAAAAAATTAAAAAATACAACGCACATGGTATCCAAGGCATTGGGCGGTTATCCATACTTCTCGGTGGGTACCAACGCAAAAGCAATATTTGATTTTAGTTTTCTACGATTTTTCAGTTTTCTCTGAAATCATAAGTGAAACGTGAGATGGTCGAACTGAACTTTCAGTGTCACTATGATCATCTTATAATGTGGATCAAATATATCCGAGTTAGCATAACCACACTTCAAGTAGTGAGAAAAGGTTATTACAACAATAGTATTAAACTCGAAAAATTGAATGGTGAAAAAATAACTCGAGGTGACTATGATCCGGGATGCTAGTCAACCTAGTGCAATGTAATGCAGGAGTTTCGTAAAGTTGTAAAAAGAGTAGGCAACTACCCATTACAATGACCAATTTTACAGGCAGTCCAGGGGGATTATGTAGCATCGAGAATCGCTCTTCAAAATCAAATGTGTTAGGCGTATCCCCGTAGGGCCAAAAAAAGCGCAGGAGCACTAACCACCCAAAATTCATACTTAGAAACCACCCTTGATGCAAACTATCAATCACGACGTGAAAGGGATGTGATTTGATGCCTCGTAAAGCCACAAAATATACAGGGACAAATCATAACGTTTTCTTTAACTTTCGAGAGACACCCTGATTACTCCTTAACTAGAAGAGTCTTTCGATAATGGCACTTCGGTAGGAATAGACTATACCACGTTTACATCTAATTCGGAAGGTGGGGTGTCCACTTGGTTTGGGATTCGGTTACCCATAATCTCTGCTACAGAGGGGTATATGTAAACACCCCACCTAAAACGAGGACAAGCCACTCTTTGAGCTTCAGCTTGGCTGCATTAAATTGTCTCCTACTTACTTAGAAATCATTGAAAATCCAAACATGTAAAATTGGAAGCATACTCAGCGTATGCTGGAGACAACCGACAGACCCGATTAGCTCACACCAAATCTAGTAGTGATTCGGTCACGACCGTGCATTTGAACTCCAAAATCTCAGAAACTTTCTATACTACTTAGTCTTCCCAAATAATGTTGTGTTGAGGCGTGAGAGGTCATATCTTCAAATTTGAGGAAAGTACAGTCATCCTTGTATATAAAGTGGTCATCGTGTTATTGAGGATAAATTTTAACTGATCAAGATGATTTGTCATTCATTAGAAATGTGGCCAAATGATCTTCATACAAACTAAAGTTTCTTTCAATCCGGGTTATGATGTGGAAGATCCGGCTCGTTTATCAAAATTACACAATGCCAAGCGACTAAAGCTAAAAAAACTTTGACCGAACTTTAAACTAGTTAAACGGGATTCAATTGAAGTGATTTTAGTTGTATTAAAAAACTTATCAGGTAACGTTTCTAATGACCCTAAGTGTCACGCCCTAAACTCGAAAATCAGCCTCATAGAATTCTCGATCACTGTATCCCTTGCCGACTGCCTCCGTAGTACCCCATTCTCGGCTCCCAATGCCCATACGCCAAATTTCGATCCTGGGGTCCTACAAGGAGGATTTTCCAACGTACATTTATCTCGTAAGAAGCATAACCACAAGTTTACCCAAATCACAAAGGTAACATCATTATCACATATCTATTAATAGACATAGTTGAATACAGTGTTGAAAGAGAAATACATATGTTGAAAATCAAAGCTCCAAAAAATAGTTGCACGCTCTAAGCTCAATGTTGTTATAACCTAATGCCACCTGCACGCATCTATTGTGATAAGCTTATAGAAAGCTTAGAGGGTGGTGAACGTGTGTACGCAACGCAGGTGCCAAGTATTCAATACAATGCCATAAATCATACAATGTTGAAAATACTGGCAAGTTCATGAGTCATACGATAACAGAGTAAGCAGAAATACTGACAAGTCCATGAGTCATATAATAATCAGAATATGCAGAAATACTAACAAGTCCATAAGTCATACAATAATCAGAATGTGAAGAAATACTAATAATTCCATGAGTCATATAATAATCAGAATATGCAAAAATACTAACAAGTTCATAAGTCATACAATATCGAAATATGCAGAAATACTAACAAGTCCATGAGTCATACAATATCAAAATATGCAATGCAAATCGACTATACAATGCGAGGTCATGGTAAACCAAATGTCATGTGTTAGGGATGCAATGCAATATGCGGTGTGAAAGAAATGACCCAACTAGGGCGTGAAGTCGGGATGATAGTACGTAGTATCACAAGCTGTGGAGTCCATCACAAGGGACTTCTATCTAAACCAGTCCCATACCTAAATTTGGATTGCTAGACCCAATGTGGTCAACTCCTGATCTCAGGTTAGTCACACGCCCAATTGAAATCTTGGTCATTATGAAGGTACACATATCAAATTAGTTACACACCACCAGCTCGAGTGGATGGTAAATGAATAAATGAATGAGTAAAATGCTGAGTATACAACTCCTACTCAATAAGTTCACATATCAGTACCGTACATCTTTGGGATCATCACCGGGGTCTAGTACACTCTACACCAACTTACCGCTCCAATCCAAGCACACAACTAGGTAAGTGGAAGACACTTCACTATCCGCCTGCCAATATTGGGCCCGGCTCATCGATAGCGGACCCATTCCTCAAGCTGGTCAAACTCAACCTAGTTATTACCCCCTCACTCAGGTGGGTAAGGTCACAACCCTTTCCAACCGACCACGACACAGTGAGAGACACGGCCTACTGGTATACGGTCCTCATTCACTCATATGTATTAGCTCAGTCTAGATGTTGGAGCATCCCCTGGACTCAAGGGTTTAAGAATTTTTACCCAGGGACATCTATCGCCTTCGTATACTAGAACCAAATATTTTTGATGTCTCATCTGGCTATCCACGACATGCCTGTAAAGGTCATGGCCTTAATGTCGCTAGGGCGTACGGTTGTCATATCACAAAATGCGAGATGCATGAGTCATATCATCTAGTCATGTAGCAATCATGCGCATACTGCGTGCTCATGTGGGTAACTCCTCCTATCAGGGAGTCCCATAATAATCCGCTCAATGGCATATGCTATGATCAATCACTCCTCATATCAAGCGTATATATGATGCACATGGACATGAATCGTGAAGTTATATTAAGCATGTTATATGATGATGACGTACTCTCCTTATATCAAGGATAGGCCTAGACGGCCTACTCATATCAAGAATGGGCCTAACGATCATGGAGAGTCAACGGTTTGCGTTAGCCCATTAAGGGGAGGTGAGAATAGGCCTAACAATGGGCCCTAGGGAGAGTTACAATGTAGGCATTTAACCATCATTACTCTTACAATGTGGACATCAAACCATCATTACTCCCAAGGCATGACCCATCATAAACATCATTACATACATCATGGTGGAATCACACATCACATCGGTCCTTATATACATTACTTTGTGCCTCACACAAGGGCCACACATACATTACATTGGGCCTCACATGCATCACATTGGGCCTCATTCATGTGGGCCTCACATATCACAATGGGCCGCATCACATGGGCCCCATATACATCAAGTGGGCCGCAACACATGGTCCTCATTCACATCACAATGGGTCCCATTATTCGGGCCACAACGGGCCCCGCATACAGCCATAATGGGCTTCACATACGGCCACAATGGCCTCACATACATCAAGTGGGCCTTGCATACAGCAGGTGGGCCTGCGTCTAGTAAAAAGGGACAGACTGCATGGTTATAAAACACATACATCGAGGTGGTCCCCACTGTCCAGACCACTAAACAGTATGGATATAAAGCACATATATCACGTGTGGGTCCCACCGTCCCATCTGTTGGACGGTGTGGACACCACACTTGCCAAGGGGTCCCACCGTCCAGTCAGGTGGATGGTACGGATACACATCACATAAGGTGGGTCCCACCGTCTGGACCAACGGCGTGAACATGCAACACACATATCTGGTGGCCTCATGTCCATATTACTGGACAGTATGGATGCAATGCATTCATCAAGGTGGGGTCCACGATCTGGATGGAGTGAATGAAGCACGTTCATTACGGCAGGCCCCACATGCACCGTCTAGGAATGGACGGTATAGATATAAAATACATACATCAATATGGGACCCACCGGTCCAACAAAACTGATGGATGGCTGGACATCAAATAAATCACGGCTGGACTCCACACGATCCGTCTAGATGGACGGTGTGGATATAAACATAAACATTAGGATGTGCCCCATACCACACCTTCTAGATGGACGGTGTGGATACAAAAAACATAAATCAAGGTGGGTCTCACCTGCCCACACATGTCACACGTGTGGGGTGGGCCCACCCTTAAAACAGATGGGCGGTGTGGAGAAACACATACATCAAGGTGTGGCCCACGTCCTCAAACGGATGGATGGTTGGATATAACACAACCTCATGATCAGACCCACGTCCTTAAGGTGGGTACCATCTAGATGGATGGACAGCGTGGATGAATTCCATACATCAGGTGGGTCACGTCCAGATGGACGGACGGTGTAGATAAAACACTGCATTAAGGTGGGCCACTGCAGTTACTGGACAGATGGTCCAACAATGTTCCACCCATTAGAACGGTGTGCATCAATGCATACATCATTGGCAGGCCCTACCGTCCACGTGAACGATGAGGATGGGCCCCACAGAACTTGATGACATCAGTCAGCAGCTATATAGTTGGAGTGGGGTCCATCGTCTAGGGCAGATGGACGGACTGGATATAAAATAAATACATCAAGGTGGGTCCCACCTGCCCACACATGCCACACGTATGGAGTGGGCCACATCCAAACAGATGGATGGCTTGAGAAATACATACATCATGATGCCACAGAGCTTGCTAACGTCAATGGACAGCAGTATCACTGGTGGGGGAACTCCAGTCAATCCTCTTCCACTGTCCAATTGGATGGTGTGGATCAACAGACATCAAGGTGGGTCCACACGTGTGGGACCCACCAGTATTGGATGAAGCTGATATTGGTGTTTTCCTCCAATCGGGCCCATCCAAATGGACTGCTAGGTGGGCCCACTCGATGAACAACATGGATAAAATACATTCATCATGGAGGGTCGCAATCTATGCAAGAGAGAGAGAGAGAGACAGGGAGCGGATATGGGAGGGGCCCCGCCACTATGGGCCCCTCTTTGTTCACAACACATACATCAAAATGGGTCCCATCACAAATAGGCCTTACATCAAAATCAAGATCTACGTCTATGAACACCCACCGATTTCGCTCCTCCTTGGCTCCTTGGAATGCTAAGCTCTTAAGCTCTCCTTTTAATGGAAGTTGATGAAGGTTGGATGGCTAGGATGAGAGATTGGGTAGTAGGGAGTGGGCCACACCTAGCTTCTCCTCTCCTTAGGAATTTCTTAGATGTTTTTCTCCCTTTGGTAGCTTGGAATAGAGTGAGAAATGAGAGAGAGAGGAGTGGTGTGTGTGACATGGGAAGCATGGGTCTCATTGACTTATGGGATGAGATGAATGGGCTAAGCATGGGTTGCTTTGACTAGTTGGTGGGAGAGGTATAGTTGAGTGATGAGTTGTACTTGACTAGTGATTGATTGATTGATATGATGTTTAGTAGAGATTCTCTTAGGTTTCGCAACACGCGGCGTTTTTCTCGAGATGAACCCGGGCCCACAACTCCTGGCCTGGGTATCGCATCAGTATGCAAGTCAAGGTGTTAGAACCACAGTAACTCGAGTTGACAGGGTGCATCTTAGGGTCACATGCAAATACCGATTACAGGTCGCGAGGTGCCAAAATTCAACAGGGAGGATCGCGAAAGTCTAAGGAACGGTACGGTCTAGGATATGGGCCTTACACTAAGATCATACAAAATAGACAACAAGTCAATTTGTAAACTACTAATTTTATATACTGGATGGACGTACTTTCGGCATGTCAAACAGTGTCCGATCGAAGTGATTCTAGTCTTGTCATGAAGCTTATCTGATTATCTTTCCAATAAGATAAAAATTATTGAAAATGGACAAACAATGAAGAAGATACAATCATTTAAACATTTGATAGAAAAATAAAAAGTAATAATTACGTTTAATATATATATATATAATATTATATATCAATGTAAACTATGGGCGGTCGCACACAACGTTGAACGAGGTATTACGACCGTTAGCAGCAAATTTTGGTTGCCAACGCTTATATAAGGGATCCAAGGATTTAAGGAATGCACACACACACACATACATAGACATATACAAAGACGAAGAGAAAGAGATGAAGGGAAGGAGAAAGAAGCAGAGAGTGAGAAAGAAAAAAGTATAAAGAGAGATAGAAAAATACAAAGAGGGTCTGAAGTTCGAGTTCACCTGGAAGTGTTGCCTAAGGTGCCTTAAATATTTCCAACATGCCAACATGCTGCCTAATATATGAGACAAAAATAACTATCAAAGAAGTCATTAAAGCTAAAAGTTTGTCCATATTTATTTAATTCGCACTCCACTCCACACATTCCAATTATATTAACTATATCCACATTTTGTTTTATCTAATTCTGCATTATTTTCCCTCTTCCATTTGTTTACTTTATTTTTCTACCTAGGATCTTAAATTCTGTTAAAGCTAGTTGCTATTTTATTTTATTCATTACATTTTTACTTTATTTGTCATCTGGAACCGCTTAGCCGTGTGATGTAAGGCTACATAGCTTTTCTATTTTCGCTTACTCGACCCTTGTGTTATGTGAAGCACGACCAAATATAAAAATACCGAAACTCTATTGAATCTCCAAAAATTACAAATCTTATGAAGTAAAGACTACACCGTATGTGGATGAAAAAGGGTACTTAATCCTTTCCTTTTTTGTCATCAAGGCCCTTACTCAAAATCTACAGTCATAGACTAACCGCGGGAGTCATTTGAGTTAAGAAATCATGATATTCCACAACTCTTAAGCAATTATATGGTTTCTAGCCAGATGTATATTTAAAGTTTCACTTGACTAATGACGACTCTGAATCAAATGCATTTTTACAACCGAGTCAACAATATACTTTGGCTATAGTAACAAATCAACACCAAAGCCAAGGAAGTGAGGGCACTGCCGCACACACGCGCTTGTGAGGGAGGAGGCATTCATAGCATCATAGGAGGTTTATGCACGTTTGTTTATGCTACAGGTGATACTAAGGTGTGTCAACAACATTGAGAACAAAGCATGATCCTCATCTTTCGAATTCTTGATTATATTTTGTATTTCCCTTTCTAACATTGTACTCAAAGATTATCCCCCACACGAGCACGGTGGTGCCCTCACCTCCTTGGCTTTGGTATTGATTTGTTAGTGTAGTCAGATTATGCTATTGACTCGGATGTAAAAATACATTTAATTCGGAGTAACCACTAGCCAAATGAAACACAAAATTTTTTGCCAACTATAAACCATAGAATCACATAGGGATCAGGGAATCTCATAATTCTCAAACTCAAGTGACTCATGTAGTTTATTTACAACCGTATATTCTGAGTAAGGGCCTCGGTGATGGAAAAGGAAGGCATTATGTGCCATTTTTCACTCGCATAATGTGTGGTCTCTAGTTTATAAGATTTTACCATTTTTGAGGGATTTAACATAATTTTGGCATTTTTATATTCGGTCATGCTTCGCATAACCCATAAGGGTTGAGCAAACGAAAATAAGAAAAAGAAACTATCTAGCCTTACATTGTATATCCAAGTAGCCCCAGGTAGGCAAATAAAGTAAAAACGCAGTGAGTAAAATGAAATGCAAACTAGCCTTACTTCGTTAAGCTAAAAAACATCGGGTAGGCAAATAAAATAAAATTGCAGTAAATAAAATGAAGTATCAATTAACCTTACTTTGAAGGATTTAAGGTCTTGGGCATGCAAATAAAGTAAGAGAATGAAAGATGATGAATAATATAAAATGGGATAAAATGAAATGTGAATATAGTTGACACACTTGGAATGTGTTAAATGGATTGTGAATTAAATGGAAGTAAACAAACTCTTAGCTTTAGTGACTTCTTTAATGTCATTTTTTGTCTCATATGTCGGGCAGCATGTTGGTATGTTGAAAACCTTTAAGGTACATTGGGTGTTGTCTCCACGTGAACTCAAACCCTCGAACCCTCTATGTGTGTATGTGTATCTCCCTCTCTGTTTCTCTATTTTGCTCTTTCCATCTCCGTCTCACCTTCCCTCGTTCCTCTTTGTCTCACTTTCCTCATTCCTCTCTCGATCGGCAACTGGGTTTTTATGTAAGTGTTGACAGTCGCAATCCGCTGCCAACAACGGCAACTCATTGTTTTGCGTTGTGGGCGCCCGTCGTTAAAATGTAAAATTATATGTGTGTGTGTGTGTGTGTGTGTGTGTGTGTGTAAACTACACACACACACACACACATATACATTCCATATGATAATGTATAATATATAATATATGATATATTATATATAAAAATAAAAAAGTAATAATAACTTTTTATATATTTATTTTATAATAAATCTTTATATATTTATTTTTATAAAAGTAATCATTACTTTTATTATACATATTGTATATATATGAAACATAATTATTAGTTTTTATTTTTTTCACAAGTTGTTTAATACTTATATCTTACTCGTCATTCATCCATTTTTGGTAATCTTAGTCTTATTGGAAAAATAATCAGATAAGCTTCTTAACAAGGCTAGATCGGACCCTGTCTAACCAGTCGAAAGTACCACCATTCAGTATATGAAATCAGTTGTCTTCAATTTGACCAATTGTCTATTTTTAATGATCTTAAGCTCATTATAAATGTCACCTGATAAGCTTTCCAATAAAACTAAAATCACTTCAATCAGAACTCATTTGGTTAGTCTAAAGTGCAACCAGAGTTTTTATAGCTTTAGCCGCTCGGTAATGTGTGGTTCTAGTAAACGGGTCAGATCTTCCTCATCATAATCCAGATTAGAGGAAACTTAAGTTCGTTAGAAAGATCATTTGACCACCTTTTCAATTAACCATAAAACATCTTGATCGGTTAAAATTTGCTTTCAATAATACCATGGTTACTTTGTGTACAAGGGCATTCGTAGTTTCCTCAATCTTAAAGATATGATTTCTCACACCTCAACACAATATTATTTGGAAGGACTAAGTAGTACAATGAGCAATCATTAGGTAGAGAGAGTTCATTTTATCATTTTTTTCATACATCAGTTGGGGTTATGTAGTTCAAATGCACAACCGTGACCGAATCATCATTGGATTGTGCGTTAGATGATCGGGTCCATTGATTGTCTCTAAGACATGCTAAATATACTCCTAATTTGGCCCCTCTGGATTTTTAATGATTTTTAAGTTAGAAGGAGATAATTTATTGAAGTTTAGTTGAAGCTCAGAGAGTGACTTATCCTCATTTTAGGTAAAGTGTTTATAATTATATGGTAGATATGTGAGGATGATGTTTTTATGACTTTGGTGTACATATGGTTATGCTCCTTTACAAAAAAAAAAAAAAAAAAAAACCCTGAAAATAATCATTGTGGGATCCTAGGATTAGAATCTGGCATATGGGAGCTAGGAGCCGATAGTGGGATACTACTGAGGTTGTTGGCACCAAATTTGATAACTGAGAATTTAGTAAGTCCGGTTCCCGAGTTTGGGGTGACATAGGTAATGGTATCTGAGATTTCATTGAGTTATTGCCTCATATGGGTTTACGATGATCGAGGAAGACCATTGTCTATATGTTAGACAGTTTGGACAGAGTTTTCTAATCTTGTTTTTATACATTGATGACATTTTATTAGTCGAAAATGATAATGAGAAGTTCTCGCCACTCATAAGTGGTTGTCCTCCAATTTTGAAATGAAGGACACGTGGGAAGCATCCTTTATGCTCGAGATCAAGAACCATAGGGATCACTTTAGAATAATTTTTGGTCTCTCTCAGGAGACTTATATCAAGAAGGTGCTCGAGCGCTTCAAAATGTATGATTACAAACCCATTGACACTCCTGTCGAGATGGATCATGGACTTTGTCTAAATCTCTACTCTAAATTGGATGCAATAAAAGCTGAATGATGAGGTCTTCATATGCTAGCACAGTTGGCAGTTTGATATATGCCATAATATGTACTCGACAAAACATCATTTTCTCAGCGGACTTAGTTAGTCACTATCAGAGTAATCAAAGACTAGCTCATTTGAGGGCCATTAAGAAAATATTTTGATACCTGCACGGGACTATAGATTATATGCTATGCTATTAAGGGTCAGATCTTTATCTACGAGGATGATGAGATGTAGGCCGGGGTAGTGATTTAGACTAGCGTAAATTTACTTCTAAATGTGTGTTCTTGCTCGATGGCGTAGCCATCTTTTGTAGTAGTAAGAAGCAACCCTATATCCCACTTTCTACTATGGAGTCGGAGTATATTGCAAGTTGTTCTATCATACAGGAAGTTGTATGGTTGAGGAGATTCCTTCGGCATTTGATATGTGCATCACATGTTGATGACCCTGTCACATTTTATTATGATAGCATGACGGCTATTGCTTATGCAATGGATCTGAAATATCATGGCAAGTTAAAGCACATCCAAATACGCTATCACTATATTAAAGATATGGTGGTGAAAAGAAAGATTGTCCTAACACAAGTACCTACTCATGAGATGGTTGTTGATCCATTGATCAAGCCGATCGTCCGAGATCCTTTTCAGATTCACGTAAGGAGTCTGGGTTTTTCTATGATATGATTTTGTGACATGAATACTTTAATGATTTTTCTTTAACAAAATATTTAAATTTGGATCTTTATATGTTGATTATTCTTTTATGAACATATTGATAGCACACACATTCACCGCGTCCTTCTTTATGAGATGTGAATCGAGATACATCACATGAAAAGGTTGCGTATCTCACACGACAACCGCATTAGCGCATTGGTTAGGAGCAAGATGAGATGCGTGACCACAAAATTGTTGTAATTGTTATATTACCTTCACATTGCCTTAAAATAGGTTTGAGATGAAGTCATTTGAGGACCGAGCATGATTGTTCTCACTAAGGTCATATGATAATTGCTTAAATTTTTATGATTATCCTTAATTTCACATTCCTTATTCATGTACATTAATGATAAATTGGTCATCGTTAAATGATTTTTCATTGTGCAAAAGATCGTTAATAGCCTAAGATGATCCGAGCCATAAATGAAGTTTCAAAGCCCTAAAGAGATCAAGATTAAGCACTTTGAAGTCTTGAAGAAATCAATCTTTGATGATTAAAAGAATCAATCACTCTCCATAGCGAATATCATCGATTAAATGCTTTTAGTTAAAGTGCAATGAGCAAAAATTTCGATTCGATTGAAATATTCTTGAAAATTTCATCAAAGAAGCCACTTATTGCATGTCCACACTTGACTAAAGGATCAGTTCGATCGACTAATACACTTTGTGATGGTTTCGATCGACTGAAGGTCTAATTGGGTCGATCGAATAGCGCATGTAAGCGGGTGAAATTGTATAATTGCAGGTTTTTTTTTTTTTAATCCAAGCATGAGTCTCTATACAAGTCGCTTCTAAGTGCGATTATGACATAATCACAATGAGATAAAGAGTAATGGTAGAATGATTCTTTATTATTCTTCATTTTTCTCTTCTCGTTCTTCATCTTCTAGTTTAGTTTTTTATATTTTTCTTTGAGAGTAGTTCTTATTATCACAATATGTTTCTAATATCGTAATTAAAACTAAGTGGTGAACCTTTTGATGAATTCTTAATATTTGATTTATTTTGATTCAATATTAATGATTTGAATGATGAATTTTGATTGATTTAATTAAATATTAGTATGGTGAAAGTTGTTGATTTGTAAAATTCATTGATCTATTGTTAAACTTCGGGTATATTAAATGCTTAAAATTTTATGTGATCAATTACTTAATTCTTCACAATTATATCGACCAGTTGAGATTTATATCTTTGTTTGGAATTATAATTTGATTTAATTGTTTCATCTTCCAATTGGAACAAATAATTATTTGATTCAATTGAATAATATGGTTAAATTAATGAATCAAGTAATATGGATTGATTAAATGAGAATATCTAAAGTCCTAGTTTTCTCTTATTATTGATTTAAACAATTCAATTCGTTAAAGTGAAAACCATATTTCTTCTCTCACTCTAGTTAGTATTTTTATTCTCTCATTTTCTGTGAATAGATATCGGATTCACCGGGTACTTTACTACTTAACTAACTGCAGTTAGGTGTACAATCTTAAAGTTGTAGCATCATGCGGCCTGAAAATCCATATGTGATACTTCACATAGGTGCCTTGTGAGGACGACTGAGTTGAATGACTTAAACTAGGAGTTTGGGCAACAATTGGTTAATATTTGTACAGTGTAGATGTTGTCACACTCGTTCTCGGGTGCTCTACCATAACATGTTTTTCATACAACATGTATTAGAGACGGCTGAAAACACTTACAGTGGATGGAGAATGAATATGAGTTTCTCTTCCATGCAAGAAAATCAGTGTGTAGGTGACACTTGTGCCATTATGACTATAGGCTATATCTTGCATGAAGGTTTCATACTCCTACTCTATCTTATTTCCAAAGTCCATGAATAAAATGGTATAATAGATCATATCTGAGAAAACATTTAGGCCATGATAAATATGTATAAGCATTGTAAGAATATTGTCTAGTTTTGCACCTCACATGTTTACATGCTTGGGCAAAATAAGTTCATAACCGACTAATGTGTCCATCAACACATTTGAACTTATGGCTATGAACAAGTATATAGACAACCACTTATGTTATAAGTACCCGTAAGAGGTCAAAGAGTATCATTTATTGGTGTGACCGATATGAGTATGGGGCAAGTTAGTGTTATGGAAGATAAGATACATTATGTTAATTGATGTAAACCGATATTTGTATTCTCTCATGAGATTATGCGCTCCGTAGGTCGCATGTTGTAATTGTGGTATAAAGACTTCTAACGCAATCAGTCTTTTGGTTATTAATTGAGTTGGTGCTCGACTTATTTGAGTGAAAGATAAAACTGCGACATGGTCATATGGGTCGTCTATGTGGGCCCCACCCATTGGAAGATATAAAGATGAGTTGTGGAAGTTTTAAGGTAACTGACTACCCATTACTCTAACAAATTTAAAATTGCATAAACAATTTCTACCTACAACCCATTACTCTAACAAATTTAGTATGAGTAATTTCTGTTGTTGTTATTTACTTTGATAATTTTCAGACTGCATGAGCAGTTTTCTCCTACAATTGATAACAATCATTACTATATTTCTACCAAATGGGTAAATGACTCATGACCAAAACTATTTGAATTTTGAGCACTAATATGTACAGTGCAGAGAAATATTGTGAGAAGAAGTCAGGTTCCGTCACTATCACGCGATTTACAGTTTGGATTTTACTTGAAGAAAAGTGTTCTGTTAGACCTTTTCTTATGTTAATAAAGTGGTGTAACCATCTTTCGATGATGTGGGACTCATCTAGTAAGATCTAACAATTGAGCCTTTATCTTCTGATACCGTTGGATTTAATAAATTGTTTTCATATAGCTAATTTCTAACACAAATAAACTTCTATCATCAATTATGGAAATAGTTATAATAACAAACAGTTTAAGAACAAATATCATCATATGAAAGAAATGTGGAGTTACTTATGAAAACTTTTGAAATGAGCATTTGAATTGAGATGTGATCCTATTTTATAAACAATGACCGTATATGATGGATGGTACAGATAAATGTTTAAGGTTTTCTTCTTCTTCCCATATCATTGTGCTTAAATTTTTATAACCTTCATATATGGTATTAATTAAAACTTTCTTTCGTGTCATGGATAAACCCATAAGTATCCAAAGTTCTTAAGGTCAAATATCACGAGTGTGATTATCTCAGTGTGATATTTAGAGATACAAATACGAAAGGACACCTCTAAGCTTTACATAAATGTACTTTTAATTCTCCTGATGGTGAGTAGGAGGAATAAGTATTGTTGTTGAAGAAATTATAGTTGAAAGTGTTCGATCTTTTCTTCATTTTAATAAGTGATCAAATCTTGTGAATAAACTAATCACTATTAATGCATACACGAAAAATGATGATGAGGTTATAGTTGTTCTTTTAGATGTGTCTCGCATGTGCCATCTATTATCAGTTGCTGCGAATAAAAGAAGAAAAAAAACTAATAATATGACCAATATAATCGGGTCTGCAGATAAAGCTAACAACATGAGGGAAGACGAGAATGACAAATATAATATGAATTTGTCTTGCATGACTTGGAGGAAATGGGTAATCAGTTGAACGATCACACTTACCTTAAAAATTATCGAAATTGTTTTAACAGTATGAATTGATGGAAATATTTGTTATAATGTCGTATCAATGGAAGAGATCCCTCTTACCGAAGGTATAAGAAAAATATATTTAGATATTTTCTCGTTCTTATAATCTCTATCTTAAGCATGAACATATTTCAATTTGAATGTTATGACACTCAATGGGATAGATGTGATTGATTCTATTAATAATTGATATACATCTTAACATGGATCATTTCTTATTTTGAATGTTTTATTTATATTCATGTGGCTTTCATTTTGTTTTGATGGTGTTTATTATGGAAAGATCCGACCCCATGGTAAAACATCAATCCGGCTGTAAATTCGAGCCGAGACGCCTGAGGCACGACCTGTAAGACCCGTATCCTAGACCGTATCGTTCGGTAGACTTTCGCGGTCTTCCCGGTCGAATCCCAGTAACCTCGACCTTTAATCGGTATTTACGCGCGACCCTGATTCACACGCCGTTAACCCGAGTCGACTCAATCCGAGACTTGTACCCTAGCGACCGCGTCGTCACCGCGGTTCCGATGCCGCATCTCGCGCGCCGAGGCGATACCCAGGCCAGGAGATGTGGGCCCACTTTCAGTTTGAGAAAACATCACGCAATTGTAAACCCAAGACAATCTTTCAAATCAATCACATCACATCACATTAATCAAGTATCACATCACATCAATCAAGTACCACATCACATCTCATGTCAAAGTACAACCCCATCCCCAAGCAACCCCAAAGTCAAACTCTCTCTTATACAAAGTACACCCACCACATCACTCACCCATCTCTCTCTTTCAATCTCTCTATCTCTCACTCCCTCTCCCTCATTCTCTCCAAGCATCCATTCATGGCTTCCATGGGAGAGAAATTAGTGTGGCCCACCTTCCTACCTTCCTTTTTCCACCATCCAAGTCCGATCTCAACAGTTGAAGTCCATCCATTTGAGCTCTAGATCGCATTGGCGGAAGAAGGAAGAAGAGATCTTGAGGTGGGTGCTTCTTTCTTTCTTTATTTCTCTCTTTTTCTTTTATTTTGTGGGTGTTCATTTTATTTGATTTTAATATAGAGTCCACATGATTTAGGACCCACTTAATGTATGCATCGTATAAGGAGGGCTCATAGTGGCGGGGTCCCTCCCTCTATCTCACTGATCTCTCCATCTCTCTCTCTCTCTCCTTGTGTGATGGTCCACCTTGATGGACGGTACCGATTTACATGGCTAATGATTGGATGATGGTGTTGGACGTGGGATATGGACCCACCTTGATTATGTGTTTTATCCAGACTGTCCATACGGCCCACCTGACTAACCGTTTAGGCAGGTCTAACACGTGCTGGATGCATTGTGGGACCCACATTGATGTACGTGTTGTGTCCCCACCACTGTCCAGTAGGTGGGACGGTGGGGCACACCTTGATGTATGTGCTTTACTTGCACCGTCCATCTGTACAGGCATCTGGACGGTGCTGTGGACTCCACCATAATAAGTGTTTTGATCCACCGTCCAGTCCAGCTAGACGTGGATCCCATCCATCGGGCCCACCATCATGCACGTGTGAAGAATCCATTCTGTCCAGGGCCAGTGGCCCACCCGGCTGATGCATTAATCCACGCTATCTGTCCAGCAGGTAGGATTATCTGCCTGTCCGTTTTGGACAGGCCTGGACGGAGGGAGATCACAAATATCTGCTTTATCCAAAACCGTGAGCCACATGTGTGGCCCACCTTGAAGATTTGCTGACCTATACCGTCCGTAGAAGCAAGACGGTGGGTCCATGCAGCAAATGTTGTTGGATGGACGTCAGCAGGCCTGTATGTGTTATATCCATACCATCTAGTCATTCGAATGTGGTTTAGGGCTACCCACACGTGCTACACGCGTGGGATGGACCCACCTTGATATAAGTATTCTATATCCACTGTCCGTCCATCTACCGCAGGACAGTGGGACTCCTCCCACGCTGACGCTTGTGATATATACACACCGTCCACCTATTTATTTTGGAGAGGGGCGCACCCTGATGTGTGTGATGTACAGCCACGTCGTGCATCTGCTAGATGTGTGGACCCCACACGTGATGAATGGGTTAATCCCCAACTTCCATCTGCTTGAACCCAAACCGTCTGTCTGATGGACGATGGGCTAATAGCCGCTGCAACGGCTGTTATGTGTGCAACCGCAAGCACCGTGAACCGCCTCGAGGTGTGATTCCATCCGCATCGTCCACCCATTTTACTGACCAGATGGTGGAGCCCACCGATGCATGCCCTGTCCACGTGTGATGTAGCCTACACGATATATATATATATATATTAAGATAATAAAATAATATATTTAAATAATATTATAGTGGGACCCACCTTGATATTTATATGTATATATTCTATATCTGCATCGTCCATCTGGACAGTGCAGTACTGTGGGACGCTGGATGTCCTTAATAAATATATAATTATTATTATTATATTAATATACATAATTTACATACAATGATATGGTGGGCCCATGTGTAGAACCCACTTGATGTAAACAGACTAGCTGGTCTACTGTACACCGGCATATAACTGCTGTGTGCAGCAGGTGGGTTTGATCCACACCACCTATTTGTGTGGCCCACCTAAATGATGTATTGTATATCCTCACCGTCAGATTTCTGGATGGTGGAAAGAGGATCAGTTGGTGTACCTCACTCCATTCATATAGTTGTTGTATTAGTTGGGCCGCCTAACTGTCCGGGCACACCTTGAATTATGTGTTTTAGCCACGCTGTCCGGTTCATTGGACGTGCAACCCACGATGATGTATATATTGTAATTCCATGCTGTCCAGCCACTTGGACATGTGACCACCTTGATAAATGTGTTTTACTCCACGTTGTCCACTTCCATATATGAGTCCCATTGTGGTATATATACATGGCCCATTAGTGAGGCCCGATATGATGTATTTGAGGCTCATGAGTAAGGCCTATTGAGATGTATTTGGGGCTCATGGGTTGAGACCCATTGAGATCTATTGGAGGCCCAGGTATGAGGCCCACTTGATTGTATTAGACCCATGTGTAGGACCCTCATGTTGTGTATTTGAGGCCCATGTGCAGGGCCCACCTGTCGTGTATATGAGACCCATTTATGCGGTCCACTTGATGTATGTTGAGGCCCTTGTGTGAGACCATGGGCCCACTATATGTTTGGCCCTATGAGGACCGCTCCTTGAGAGCAATGATGGTTAAATGTCCACATTGATGGGTAATGATGGTTAAATGTTCTCATTGTGACCTTCCCTTAGGCCTTGTTAGGTCCATTCCCTTCATGGGATGGGATAACCCAATTAAGTGGGCCCCATTTGCCGTAGACAGATGGCTCCGTGTTATCGGATTTGATATAACCACAGGCGAGTGTTGATCTTTATACTATGGTTGATCGGCTTTCCATCCATGGACCTCGCCCTATTATGTGCTGGTTGTCGGTGTCGATTATCAATTTTGATTGTCAATGCCGATTATTGATGCAGATTATCGGTGCCGATTGTCGATATAGATCATTGGTGCCGATTGTCGTGGCTGATTATCGATTATCGATCGAGGCTGATTATCCTAACCGATTGTTGATTAGCGATCGAGGCCGATTATCATGACCGATTACCGATTAGCGATCGAGGCCGATTATCCTAACCGATTACTAATTAGCGATCGAGGCCGTTTATCATGATCGATTACCGATTAGCAATCGAGGCCGATTATCATGACCGACTACAGATTAGCGATCGAGGCAGATTATCCTGACCAATTACCGATTAGCGATCGAGGCCGTTTATCATGACCGATTAGCGATTAGCGATTGAAGTCGATTATCCTGACCGTTTGCCGATTAGCGATCGAGGTCGTTTATCATGACCGATTACCGATTAGCTATCGAGGCCGATTATCCTAATCGATTGCCGATTAGCGATCGAGGCCGTTTATCACGACCGATTACCGATTAGCGATCGAGGCCGATTATCCTAACCGATTGTAGATTAGCGATCGAGGCCGATTATTCTGACAAATTGCCGATTAGCAATCGAAGCCGTTTATCATGACCGATTGCCGATTAGCGATCGAGGCCGTTTATCATGACCGATTGGCGATTAGCGATTGAGGCCGTTTATCATGACTGATTACTGATTAGCGATCGAGGCCGATTATCCTGACCGATTGTCGATTAGCGATCGAGGCCGATTATCATGATCGATTACCGATTAGCGAGGCCGATTATCCTGACCGATTGCCGATTAGCGATCGAGGCAGATTATCATGACCGATTACCGATTAGCGATCGAGGCCGATTATCCTGACCGATTGCTGATTAGCGATCGAGGCCGATTATCATGACCAATTTTTTATTAGCGATCGAGGTCGATTATCCTGACTGATTGTCGATTCCGAGTGACGTGACTGATTATGATGGCCGATTACCGATTATCGATCGAGGTCGATTACCGATTCTGATGGCCGATTACCGATTCTGATTTGTCTTGGCCAATTGACGATTATCTATCGAGGCCGATTATCAATCTTGATTTGTCATGGCCGATTGCTGATTTCGATTGTAAGGGCCCAATGTGATGTACATGCGACCCATATTTGAGGCCCAACGTGATGTGTATTCAGCCCGTGTCTAAGGCCCAATGTGATGTATATTGAGGCCTAGGTGATGAGGCCTATTGTGATGCATTTGAGGGCTAGGCGAAAAGCCCATTATGATGTATGTTAGGCCCATGAGCAGGGCGCACCTGCTGTGTATATGTAACCCTTGAGTAAGGCCCATTGTGTTGTATATTAGGCCGTTGTGTGAGGTCGCGGGCCCATTATATGTTTGGATCTATGTGGGTCATTCCTTAGGGCAATGTTGGTTAAATGTCCACATTATCGAGGCCGATTGTTGATACTGACTATGAGTACGTGACAGCATAGCATCATGATACATGCCCATATGCATCATCTGCATGTTTATTATGAGATGTGATTGACCATTGCATATGTCATTGGGTAGGATGATATGAGACTCCTTGATAAATGGAGGTTATCTCGTATGAGCTTACGATATGCGCAGGATTGATGTATGACTGGATTGTATGACTCATGCATCTTGCATTGTGTGTTGTGATCACTATACGCCCTAGCAACATTAGGGTCGTAGCCTCCACAGGTGAAAGTCCCTAAACCCTCTTGGTTCCAGAGGTTGCTCCAACGTCTAGATCGAGTGGGTAGATGAGCGTTGAGTGTCGATTACCAGATGGCTGCGCTCTCCACTGTGTCGTAGTCGGTTGGAAGGGGGTGTGGCCTTACCTGCTCGAGAGGAGGGGGCAATGCTAGGCTGAGTCTGATTAGCTCGAGGAATGGGTCCGCTATCAACGAGCCGGGCCCTATATTATCAGGCAGATAGTGAGGTCTCTTCCACTCACCTTGCTGTGCGCGATGGGGCGGTAATCTGGTTTGGAGTGTAATAGACCCCGGTGATTTTTCAGAGAGGAACCGTACTGATATGTGGACTTATTGAGTATGAGTTGCATGCTCATTCATTCATTCATTATCCACTCGGGTTGGTGGTGCGTAACTAATTGTTGTGTACCTTCATTATGGCAAGGATTTCGGTTGGGCGCGCAACTAACCTGAAATCAGGAGTTTACCACGCTGAGTCTGACTATCCAAATTTAGGTATGGGACTGGTTTGGATAGAAGGCCCTTGTGGTGGACTCTATAGCCTGCGATACTACGTACTATCATCCCGACTTCACGCTCCAGCTTGGTTATTTCATTCGCATCGCATATTGCATTACACCCGCAGGCATATGACATCTTGGGTTGCAATGTCTCTGCACTAGCAGGATTTGTATATTGCATTACATCCTCGACATCTGATATTTGACTCTTTATGACTCCTTAGTGCATAACTGTTTTATATTACGTATTCTGATATTAATTGACTTATGAACTTGTTCATACTTCCGCTTAATCTTTCATTGTATGATTTATGATCTTGTCAGTATTTCTGTTTATTTCGATAATGTACGATTTATGAATTACCAGTAATTTCGGTATTGTATGATGATGGTATTGTATTGAATACTTGACACTTACTTTGTGCACACACTTACACCACCCTCTAAGCTTTCTATAAGCTTATGCATGATAGATGCGTGCAGGTGATGTTAGGTTGCAGCCGTGTTGAGCTTGGAGCGTGCAACGATCTTCTGGAGCTTGATTTTAGATTTATGTATTTTCCCTTCGGCATTATACTCAAATAATTATATTAGTGGATATGTGATGATGATGTTGCTTTTGTGATTTGGGTAATCTTGTGGTTATGCTTATTACGATTTAAATGTAAAAAAATAAAAAATAAAAAATAAAATCCTCTTTGTAGGATCCCAGGATCGAAATCTGGCGTGTGAACGCTAGGAACCAAGAATGGGGTACTGTGGAGGCTGTCGGCACCGGATTCAGAAATTGAGATTCCTATGAATCCGATTTCCAGGTTTGGGGCGTGACACGACCTATCTGACCAGACTTCAGCATTGCTGAAGGGCCATAAGAAGGCGAAGTGGACGCCAGAGTGTGAGCATGCCTTCCAACAATTAAAATAATACTTGGGTTCACCGCCTCTATTGTCCAAGCCTGAAGAAGGGGAGCCATTGTTCCCTTACCTCGCAGTCTCGGCTTTAGCTACCAGTTCGACTATGATCAGAGAGGTCGGGAGTAAGCAGTACCCCTTGTACTATGTAAGCAAAGCCATGGTGCCAGCGGAAACAAGGTATCAGTCCTTGGAAAAGCTGTCGCTCTGCCTCGTCATCTCGGCCAGAAGACTGCGGCCATACTTCCAGGCCCACTCTATAGTTGTGCTAACAGACTCTCCTCTTAAGCAGGTCCTCAAGAGACCCGAAGTGTCGGGTCGGATGACCAAGTGGGCCGTAAAGCTCGGAGAGTTTGACATTCAATTCGGCCCCAGGACGGCACTCAAGGGTCAAGTCGTGGCTGACTTTATCGACGAGTTCACAACTCCAGATGAGGAGCAAGTCAGTAAGGAAGTCGAAATGACACCACCTGTCCCGTTGAGCAACCAAGAGGCAGCATCGGATCCGGGGTGGGTCCTTTATGTTGATGGTTTTCCAATATTAAAGGAGAAGGAGCCGGTGTTGTCCTGGTTGCACTTGATTCAATGACAATCCAATACGCAATCAGACTCAGATTCAAAGCATCAAACAATGAAACCGATTACGAAGAGTTGTTAGCTAGGCTCAGGTTGGCAGCGAGCCTAGGCGTTCAGACCCTGCAAGTCCGTTGCGACTCGCAGCTAGTAGTGAACCACATCTCTTCAGAGTACGAAGCTAAAGAAGTCAGGATGATCGCCTACCTCAAGAAAGCGAGGAAATTAATCGAGAGATTTTGGAGTTGTGCCATTCGGCAGATCCCCAGAGCCGAGAACTCATGGGCCGATGCCTTAGCAAGACTCGCCTCGACCTTAGAGGGAAAGATCCCGCGTTTCATTCCTGTTAAGTTCATTGAACACCCGAGTATCAGCCAGTCGGAGAAAGTCAATCCCGTTCAGTCCATTCCTAGTTGGATGGACCCGATCTTTAATTATCTGTCATCCGGTGAAACCCCCTCGGACAAACTAGAGGTGAGGCTACTGAGGGTCAGAGCGGCCCGGTACGTTATATTAGACGGAATGTTGTACAAGAAGGGGCATTCTCAGCCTCACCTTAGATGCCTACGACCGGACGAGTCCGATTACATGATTCGGGAGATTCACGAGGGAATCTGCGGGAACCATTCTGGTAGTCGTGCCTTGGCCATAAAGATACTTCGTCAAGGGTATTTCTGGCCGACTCTTAAGCAAGACTCCAAGGACTTTGTTCGGAAATGTGACAAGTGTCAGCGTTTTGCTACCGTGACGAGGCAACTGACAGAAGAAATGACCTCCATGAGTGGGCCGTGGCCGTTCGCCCAATGAGGGATCGACATCATCGGTCCCTTGCCCACTGGGAATGGACAAGTCAAGTTCGTTATAGTTGCAGTCGACTACTTCACTAAGTGGGTCGAGGCCGAGCCAGTCGCGAACATCACTGAGTAAAAAGTAATCGACTTTGTGTGAAAAAATATCATCTGCCGGTTAGGAATCCCACGAACCATCGTTTCTGATAACGGCCGCCAATTCAATAATAACAAGTTCTGCAGTATGTGTTAAGGGCTTGGCATTGTAAACGCTTACTCATCGCCTTGGCACCCGTAGTCGAATGGACAGGTAGAGGTGGTCAACAAGATTATCAAGCACCATCTCAAGATGAAGCTGGAAAAAACGAAGGAAAATTGGGCCGAGGAGCTCCCCTTTGTCCTCTGGGCTTATAGGACCACAAGCCAGACTTCGACGGGAGAAATCCCGTTTTCATTGTCCTATGGCTCGGAGGCAATGGTGCCAGTAGAAATCTGACTCCCAACGGTGCGGGTAAGAAGCTTCGAAGAAAATTAAAACTCTAAGCAGATCGCTGCTAATCTGGATTTGCTCGAAGAACTCAGAGAGATTTCCAAGCTCCGAACGGCGGCTTGGCATCAGCAGGTTGCGCGCTTCTACAATTCAAAGGTCAAAGTCAGGCGCTTCCTCCCAGGAGACTTAGTCCTCCAACAGGTCTTCCAAAACACGGCTGAGCCGGGGGTAGGAGCACTTGGACCCAACTGGAAAGGACCATATAGTGTGGTCAGGTCTGCCAAACCAGGCTTGTATCACCTAGAAGACCTTGAAGGCTGTCATCTCCCTCATCCTTGGAACGCCAAGCACTTGAAGATCTACTACCCATGAAGAACTAGCCTTTAAGGCTCGTAATAAAATGTACGCTTCCGAGCAGCCAGCCCTTAAGGCTCTTAATAAAAGTTCAATTCTACTTTGGATGCTCGCCCGATTGTCTTATCAACACAAGCATAAATTAAATGGTCCAATCCTTTAAGGGATAGGGGCCTAATCTTACGAAAGATCAACAAGGCATTCCCTCGAGGGAAAAAGCCTAATAATGACCCGACCCTCCATTAGAGTACTCGGCTCGACAATATGACGGAATGAAAGAGGCCTGCTCGATTACATCTCAGAACAAGTTAACGCAATACCCAAAAAAATATTTTTCATTAAATCCCCTCGGAGGGTAAAAAATACATTTACAGTAAAAAAAATGATGACAAAATGTCTTCATGTTGAAGGAGGAGCCTGAACGTCAGGGGCTTGGTCCAAGCGGACAACTTTAGCAGGGGCATCTTCGGGATCCTCAGGCAGAAGAGGGTCAAGATCGAGGTCTGGATACAAACTCAGGACTGCCTCAAGATAAGCATCGAAGCTGCGGTTGTAAAATATCACAGTTTCAGCGTCCCTCTCCTTGGAGGTCTTGAAATCTTCAACCGTGGCGGCAACCGCTACAGTCAGAGAGGCCTCGTCCTTGGCCCACTGAGCCTCCACGGCCTGATTCACGGCTCAAGTCCACTCTTCAGCCGCCTCGGCCTTGGCACGTTTCAGGGTTTCACATAGTCGTGTAGTCTCCATGGCTAGAGAATCCACGTGAGCCCTAACGCGGGTCAGCTCGGTGGTCGCTGCATCGCCACTCGCTTTAAGATTATCCGCCCTCTCCTGCAGGTGTAGCTCCCTGGCCTCCAGGTCGATGATGACTCTCTGCAGTCGGCTCACCCTGGCCCTCTCGCCCGAAAGCTGCCAGCACAGTTCGGTCTACTTGGACTTCAAGGCCACCGTCTCAGCCTGGAGAGCCTCAAACTCTATCTCCCTCCTCCGATGCTCCCTCACTCTCTTTCGAATTGAGAGAAACATCGGGACAGCCTGAACAAGAAACAAGGGTCAGAACTTTGAGGAAACATATACGATAATTATACAACACACAGAAAAAGGAAGAATCATCTCGAAGGCGTACCGTGTAGCATATGGTGGCTAGGTCGTTCAGAAAGCCGCCCTCCGATCTGTTAATGTTCCGAGCAATGTCTTCCTAGGAAGCATGTCTGGCAGCCTAAGGAGCCAAGTAAGTCATGTGATAGCCCGGCTCGAATCTCTCACCGCTTGTGCCCGCCTGGGGCGAGGCCACAGCCTCCTCGGCCCCCACCCTGCTGCCGGCCGAGTTTTGACCCTCGGTACGGACATCTCCCCCGATCTCGAGAGGAGAGGGAAATCATATTGTCGGCCATTCTAATGGCCTCCTCCCTCTCGGAGGAAGATGGGATAGCGATGGGGGGCTCGGAGGCTATGGCAGGAGCCTCCGTGGTGGGGGAACGGTGATAGAAGGAGCGCGAGGAGCAATAGGACTCAGAACGACCGAGGTGTCGGCCACGGTGGTTCGGAAAAGCCCCGGAGGAGGAGATACCACCGGGCACATAACTGCCGAAAAAGCTACGACAGTGCTAGGGATCGCCGGGGTGGCACCGCGGGGGCAGAGCCGACTGGTCTCGAAGCTGGGGGTGCTAGGGTCGGCGCAAAAGAAGTTTCCCCCACGCGAGGGAGAGCTGACTTCTTCCGAGCAATCTTCACTCGGGGGGTTTTTTTCAGCAACTCCGCCACTGTCGGAGCTGCTTTTCTCTTCCGAGCTCCGGACGCCTCAGTCATGCCTGCGAAAGAAAAGACGGTGTCAGCTGCTAAGTGACCAAAAGGAAGCTCATCGAAGAGATTAGGGTAGCTTACTGAGGGAAGTGGGCAAAGGCTGGGGCTTGCAAAGCCCAGACCAGTGAAGGTTGGCCGCGGTGATCAGATCAGCCCAGGAACGAAGCGTCTCCAATCGCGCTCTGGCTTTCGCAATACCATTCTTCTGGTCTAAGTCGAGGAGCGGCAACCCCTTTAAGAAAGTTATAAAAAGAAAAGGAGAAATTTCACTTCAATTGAAACAAGTAAAAACTAAGGCAGCAATCCGGATACTAGATGAAGTCCGACCTGGTTTCATAAAATGGGTCAAAATACGAGCCGTTGAGGTCCTAAGCTCAGCTGTTGGTGCCTCTCATTCACCTGCCGCCCAGAACCACTTATTTTTTTAGTCCTTGTTGGAGGACGGCAGGTGCATCACCAATCCCGACCCCTTGCTCCCTTGAGTCGCAAAATAGTACTATGGATCGTTGTTGTCATGCTTGACCAGGTACAGACTCAGCAGTTCCTCTGTGGTCAGCTCGGAGTTGTCGACTTGTCTCTAAATAATGTAGGCAGAAATCATCACTCTCCAGGCATTCGGAGTAAATTGCCCGAGAGCCAATCCAAGGTAAGCTGCGACCTTCCTGATAAAGGGGTGTAGTGAGAGCCAGACTCCTCACTGCAGTGCATAAAGGAAGATGGCTACTTCCCCCTTGGCATGAGTGCCGGCTACGTCCAAAGGCCCATGGGCCCTTATCTGAACGGAGTCAGGGATTTAGAATTACGAGCAGATC
The DNA here is from genome assembly GCA_037074715.1 of Magnolia kwangsiensis. Taxonomy (NCBI): domain Eukaryota; kingdom Viridiplantae; phylum Streptophyta; class Magnoliopsida; order Magnoliales; family Magnoliaceae; genus Magnolia; species Magnolia kwangsiensis. The sequence goes on from CM073579.1 coordinate 43,495,304, forward strand.
CACTTCATATGAGATTTCGACATGACAGAGCCTCCTGGGACTACCACTGCTGTGCGCAAACTCCCGGACATTTCGGTGGTGGCAGTGGTCTCGACTCGGCGGGCTCGGGTGGCCGTCTTCGTGCTGAGTTGCTTGGTTTTAGAGCCCAACGTCTTTTGCCTCCTAGGCGGGGGGTATGGGAGAGTGATCTCGAAAGGGCCTTCGAAAGCCCCACTCCCACTTTCAGAACTCCCCGGCTAGGAGTCATCGGCGTATTCACGAACCATCTCGAGGTCGGAAGACATGGCAGAAAGAAGGGTGAAGATCAACAGGACTCACCGGGTGACTGCCGGAAATCGCCTTCTACCGAAAACTTCGAATTCGGCCGGAATCGCCTCGTCGGAAATCGCCTCCTCCGGTATGCTCTTTTGATTCAGAGTGTAAAGTGACGAACGAAAGTTCAGGGTGCCTTATATAGGCAACGAAGGAATTCTGCATTGATGGCGAGCCTTAATGGCAGCAGCTGAATCAACACGAGCCGATCTTCGAGCACACATGGCCGCATCTCATTGAAGGAGTATTGAACCGTTAGTACGGCTCTGACATCGAGAAGTATACCTCGATATGCAAAGCGACGCCCCAGCAGTCGGAGCCGTCACTACACACCTCTTCAGGCCTGCGTGGCAACCTCTTATAGGCTGGAAGGAGATTCGGGATCGTAATCGTCACCACGCGTTAACCAAAGCGACCAGCACGCGTGCAATTCGAGACCCATCATCATTGCAATAAGGGTGGGAGATTTCCTACATGAGTACTCTTTGAGTCTGCAAGCAAACTCGAAGAGTATGGGGCTTCTGTTATGGAAAGATCCAAGCCCATGGTTAAACATCAATCCGCTGTAAATCCGAGCCGAGACGCCCGAGGCACGACCCAACTGACTAGACTTCAGCATCGCAACAAGGACACGTGATCGTCTTTGGAAGAGGGTAAACTCGGAGGGGTCCTAACAATCCAATGGGATAACCTATTATTCCCCAACCACAATCTGCTCAAGCCGGCCGCATCGGATTAGACATGACGGGTCGGGTCGGACGTCGTCTGACTTGGAGAATGTTCTTTACTGTGGTCTGACGAGCCGAGCCGAATAGACATTCAGATGCACATATCTCATTCACTAAACATGGAAACTGCCATAACCAACGTGGCCGATAACGTCGCTCGCAGATACGCATTATTCGTCGGATACGCTACACGATCAACAGATTGTGGACGATATCTCCACGATCCGGGAATCCCTCTAATCGTGCTGAGATTATCGAGACCGGACCGCCCCACAGGCAAGTATAACTAGCACGCAGCGCCATATCTACAGGTACGCGAAATCAAGCTCTTCTCCTCTACTCTCTACCTAGACCCCGATTCCCTTATCCTGACTTAGGCATCAGAGGGTCCCTCTGCTTAGCCAGGGTCACCTTTGCCCATTTTCTTGGTGCAGGCTTCAGGGACGACACGTAGAGGGCGACGTGGAGAGAGGGCCGACCAGATTTTAACCTCAACAGTGTTAGTATATATAAATGTTTTTTATTTTGTCATCGTTTCTCGATTATTAGGTATTAATCAATTTTATTTTGCTTTGATGGTTTGGATGATAACAATTTGGATAGTTTTGTGATTTTAATTATTATGAGTGAAATGTTCTAAAAAATAATAATGCTATTGTCCGTGAATATATTGACGAGAGTAGAGTACTGTATAAGTTTTCATTCGCTGTGTGATTAAGTTAAACATAAGATAAATCCTCATAATACTAGCTGTTGGGGGAAAATGTGTTAAGTCCGAAGACTCGAATTCCAAGTAGGTCGGCTCCACCGGCACTGCCCGAAGAGTCCGAGACAACGGTCAGAGCCGAGAGAATAAGAGATAGGCCAAGAGGCATAAGCACAAGATGACTAAAGTTACTCTCTCGGAGAGATAACCTCGTCTGCATAAGCCCACAGAAGGCCGAGAATGTTATAAGCCACCCGACCGATAGAATAAAACCGACTTAATGAGTTGGTTCTTCTGTCGGCCACAGAGTTGGGAAGAACGACAGATAATCATCGAGACTATCCACCCATAAGAAGGCAGAAAACTTATGCTCTTGAGCCGGCCGAGAATCTCCAAGAGTCGGTATCGACCGAACCAAGACGGGAGAAGGCGGTATGAATATAAATGCCGCTCCGGAAATCCAGGAATACAGGTGTCCGATCCCGAGATCCTCGGGATCGGGCCCAATCAGTGAAGAAGATTAAATCTCCGGTTAACCACGAGAAGAATCCTCGTATGATGAGGATTCTTAAGATCTATAAATATCTAGGCTCTTGACAGAGAAAGGTACACAATACAAAACCTCTGAAGACTCTTTGTCATTGATCGGGAGACTGACTTAAGCATCGGAGGTTCCCCGGCTCTAGCCAGGGTCCCCTTTTACATTGTTGATTGTGCAGGTGAGGGAAGATCCGATCCAGGGAGCCGCTCTATAAAAATACACCAACAGTTCGGCGCCTTCTGTGGGAATCGAGCAAAAAGCCATTTTTCTTCAATCTGTTGAATGGCGAGAACTAGGAGGACGGATCAAGATGAAACGGGGGAAGCCGCTACCAACACAGCTCAGGGAGCTCCCCCAACGATACCTGCAGTGGCACTGCCTACAACATCTGCTCCGACTACCAGCCACCCGAACCGAGGGAACGCACAGTTGGATCGAGAAGTCCAAGAGATGTGTTCCGAGATGGCTGTTACGAAACACATGTTAGAGTGACTGTGTAATCAGCAGACGCAGCAGCGTCACGAGTTAGCGCAGGTTCACCCACCACAATCTGTAGCACAACCTGATGCTCCACAGTCGCCTCGAAGATCGAGTCAGCCAGAGCCGGTTCGCTTTGCAACGGCCGCTTTACCTCCCTCTGATTTGCGGCATACAATAGATCAGAGGAGGCGAAGTCGGCTTCCTGTAGAAGAAACAGTGAAAAGTGTGGAACCTTGGAAAGCTGATATACAGGACTTCAAAAATGAAGTCCGGGAAAAGATGGAGAGAGAGATGGCAGACATAAAGCACGGTCAGAACACAAATCCGACCAAATCCGAGATAAAAGCTTCTCCATTCGTGGACAAAGTAATGCAGGCACGGTTGCCGGAGAAGTTCCCCTTACCTCAGATAACTCCCTTTTTTGGAAAAACCGATAAACAGAGCACATCGAATGCTTCAGAACCTACTTGGAGTTGCATGATGCCTCGGACGCCGTTATGTGTCGAGCCTTCTCACTCACACTAACTGACGTAGCCCAGCTTTGGTTCAAACAGTTGAAACATAAGTCGATTAAGTCATTTGCTGAACTCAGTGACGCCTTCCTCAACAACTTCATCGGCGGAAAGAAAAAGCTAAATCCGCTCGCACATCTGAACAACATAGTTTAGAGGGAAGGAGAGCTGTTGAAAGATTATATCAAACATTTTAATTTTGAATCTCTGCAGGTTCAGAAACACTCAGAGGAGACAGCGCTAAACGCACTCATGCAAGGAGTACGAGATAAGCCCTTTTTGGCGTCTTTAGATATAAATCCACCTGATACTCTACGAGAGTTTATGGTTCGTTCGGACAAATACGCCGACGCTTAAGAAACCCGACTCTTACGCGAGAAGGTTCAAAATGCAAAACCCTCGGCTAAAGAGTCGGCCAAGAAAGAAGTCGATTCAGCCGGAGGGAAGAAGCGAAAAGATGATCGGGCACGAGACGATGACAGGTCGGGCAAATGACCCGATAGAAGATTTTCTACATACACCCCACTGAATAAGTCTTAGGAACAGGTGTTGATGGAAATCGAGAACGAGGGTTTCGTGAACTGGCCCGGGAAACTCCGAGGAAACCCGAATGGACGGAATAAGAACAAGTACTGTCATTATCATCGTGACCACGACCACAATACAAGTGATTGTTATCACTTGAAAGATGAAATCGAGCGGCTCATCAAGGAGGGCTGACTCATGGAACACACGGAAGGACCTGGTACGACAGCAGGACCGAGCGAAGATCGGCCTACGGAAAAAATTCGGACGATTGTTGGATGACATCAGGGTGGTGGAGATTCCAACAATGCACGAAAAAATCACGCCAGAAGCATCGATTTCCAGAATCTGAGGTTCTACTGCTGTCCAGACCTTCCAAGGAGCAGAAGAGAGAACGATATTGCATCTCATTCACTAAGAATGACGCCCGAGGCATCCATCATCCCCATGATGATGCACTTATCGTTGCTCTCATCATCGCCAAAAAGGAAAGTGTTCCGAATACCGATGGACACTGGGTCGTCAGCGGATGTGTTGTTCACCCAAGCATTCGACAAAATGGGAATTGGACAGTCAGACTTATGTCTGGTCCGAACCCCGCTTATAGGATTCTCGGGTGGACAAGTACTTCCTGAAGGAATTGCTTCATTACCACTTACTGCCAGAACTGCGCCTCACCAGGAAACTGCGATGATCGACTTCTTGGTCGTCGACCAACCTTCGGTGTATAACGCTATACTTGGTCAGTCATCTGTAAGCCTTCTTCAAGCCTTAGTATCTACCTACCACCTTTCAATGAAATTTTCGACCGAATCGGGAGTAGGAATCGTGAAAGGCGATCAACAAGATGCCCGGCGATGCTATGCGACCGCGGTTAAAGCGCGGACGAAAATATCGATGATCGAATCACTAGACCCCCTGTATCGGATCTCACGAACGGGGTCAATCGATGGAAGAACTCATCTCACAACCATTAACTTAGACAGACGAGTCAAAAGTAGCACAAATCGACTCATCTTTGGTCTCACCTCTTAAAGAAGAACTAATCGCCCTACTTAGGCGGTATGCTGATGTGTTCACATGGAGCCACGAAGACATGCCCGGGATCGATCCCTCGGTCATAACGCACTGACTTAACATCGACCCGACTTACAGGCTAATCCAACAGAAGAGACGTCCTCTCGGCCCGGACAGGTACGCAGTCATTGAAGAGGAAGTCGGCAAGCTCCTTAAGGTAAAATTCGTTGAAGAGATTTACGCTCCAGAGTGGATAGCTAATGTCGTGCTCGTGAGAAAAGCCAATGAGAAATGGCGTCTCTGTATAGATTATACAGATTTGAACAAAGCCTGCCCCAAGGATAGCTTCCCTCTTCCCCGTATCGATCAGTTGTTGGACAGTACTGTAGGCCATGAATTGCTTAGTTTTATGGATGCCTATTCAGGCTACAATCAAATTGTAATGTATGAGACTGATAAATCAAAAACTACCTTTGTCACGGACAAAGGCCTTTACTGTTACCGAGTGATGCCGTTTGGTTTGAAGAATGCCGGAGCGACGTATCAAAGGTTAGTGAACAAAATGTTCGCTCGGCAGATCGGCTGAATTATGGAAGTATATATAGACGATATGCTTGTCAAAAGCGTACATGTAGTAGACCATGTGGCAAACCTAGAAGAAATGTTTCTGACTTTGCAAAAGTACAGAATGAAATTGAATCCTAGCAAATGTGTCTTTCGTGTTAGCTCGAAAAAATTCCTCAGTTTCCTCGTTAGTCAGTGAGGGATCGAAGCGAATCCTGAGAAAATCAAAGCTTTGCTCGACATGAAATCTCTGAAAATAATTAAAGACATCCAAAGGCTGATAGGGAGAGTGGTCACGCTTAACTGCTTCCTCTCCCGAGCCACGGATAAATGTCTCCCGTTCTTCAAGCAATTGAAGGGACGACAAACGATGGAATGGACGGAAGAGAGTGAAAAAGCATTTCAAGAATTGAAGTCTTATCTTGGTTCTCCACCGTTGTTGTGCAAACCCGAGTCAGGAGAAGCTTTGTTGTTATATCTGGCTGTATCCGAAGCAGCGATTAGCTCGGCCCTCTTGTGAGAATGCGAAAGAAAATAATTACCTGTGTATTACATTAGCAAAGCCTTACTACCGGCAGAGACAAGGTATCCCTAGCTCGAGAAAGTAGCCTTAGCCTTAGTGGTATCCTCGTGACGACTCAGGCCATATTTTCAAGCTCACACCATCATCATTGTGACCGACTTACCTATGCGTCAGATTCTTAAAAAATCGGACGCTTCAGGCCGACTTACAAAGTGGGCTGTCGAATTGAGCGAGTTCGACATACAGTACAGGCCAAGGGTAGCCATAAAAGGGCAAGTTATTGCCGATTTCCTTGTTGAAGTAACCTCCAAACATAACACAATGTTTGACTCTGAAGAGGTTACGGAAGCAACAACTTCTTCTTCTCTCGGCCCATTACCTGACACAGTTCCCTGGAGGTTATTCGTCGACTGCTCATTCAACTCTAAGGCAAGCGGGGCCGGGGTAGTATTAGAAACTCCCGATCAAACCTGTATGCAGTATGCCTTACGACTTAGATACCAAGCGTCGAACAATACAGCAGAATATGAGCCCTTGTTACTTGGCCTTCGACTCGCCACAAGTTTAGGTGCAACTCATCTCAGTATTTTTAGCGACTCGCAGCTAGTCGTTAACCAAGTTTCTGGTGTCTATCAAACTCGGAAAGAACAACTGAAGGCATACATGAAAAAATTCAAAGAGTTAATCAATGGATTCCAGAAATGTGAAGTGATTCGGATACCCAGAACCGACAATGTCAAAACTGACTTGTTAGCAAAGCTCACCTCAGCCAACGAAGACGACATACCTCGGTCGGTTCCAATCGAGTACGTAGCCAAACCGAGTATAAATCAGTTGACAGATTCGGTTATACTCCCTATCAACTTGGAACCTGTATGGTTCGACCCCATCGTCCGTTATCTCAAAGATGGAGAGCTGCCGGAAGACCTCATCGAGGCACGATGGCTAAAAGTTTGAGCGTCGCGTTACACCATCTTGAATGAGGTACTATACAAGAAAGGGTTTTACCCTCCCTTGCTCAGATGTGTGGATTCCCATGAAGCCGAATATGTCTTACGGGAGATACACGAAGGCATATGTGGGAACCACTCATGAGGACGTTCGCTCGCCAATAAAGTGTTACGGTAGGGGTATTACTGGCCGACTATACAACACGATTCTAAGATGTTCGTCCAAAGATGTGACAAGTGTCAGCGATTTGCGGTTATCCTGATTCAACCCCCCGAGGAACTGACTCCGATGTCTGGACCATGGCCCTTTGCACAGTGGGGGATCGACATCATCGGACCCTTCTCTCTGGGGAAGGGCCAGACAAAGTTTGCTGGATAAGGGCTGCAGCGTCGGCCCTCGACCGAGCGAGAGCGCTCTCGCACGCACTGTGAATTTGAAGAAGATGCTGATGCCTTTCCTCAGCCTCCTTTAGGAGTGAGGTCAGATGGGCATTGTCAGCTTTGGCCCCTTCAAGGACCATCTGTGCATCCTCCGCCGCTTTCCTGGCATCTTCGGCTGCCTTCCTGGTGATTGATAAGTCGCCAGTTATAATGCCGATGCGACCCTCGACAATCTCTCGGCGACCCTCTACCTCAACTGCAATTCTCTTCGCTGTTTCTGTCTCGGTCGCGAGTTTTTGAGCAGCGGTCAGCTCTGAGCAGGCTTTAACTATGCATGGGGCCAACTGCGAACGAGAGATGATAAAGTTATGACCAAGAACTTAGCCGAAAGTAACAGAGAATTGAAAAGAAAGAATTTTACCTCAAAGAGTATCCTCGCCATATGCCCGAGAGTCTGCACAGTCGGGACATTGTAGAAGCTGGCGAAGTCCTTCTCTCCCCCATGAGAAATGGCCCAAGGGATCATCCCCGAGATGACCTTGGAAAAGGGAGACAACTCCTGTTGAGTCATCTCACCTCTTGAGGATTCCCCGCTTGGTTCCTCTCTTTGTCTCGGGGCTTCTTCTACCACAGGTCCTAGCTCGGGAGCCGACTGAGAAACTGGAAGGCTCGGCTCCACTTCTTTCACCCTCTCATCAGGGTCAGAGAGCACGACCACTTGCGAGGTGGCGGAGACAAAGGCTGGAGCAAACGGGGCAGCTGGCTCCTTGACCTTTGCAGCGATCTTCTGTTGCTTCGAAGGCCGAGACCCTGACAAAAGGGCCGACATCGGAGGAGCCCTAACTTTAGAGATTGGCTTTAGGAATGGACGAGACCCGGCCATGCTCTCAGGAGCTGACCTAAGGTATAGACGAGCCTCGGGAAGATCTGAAAGGAAGAATGAAGACGGATTAGACAGGAAACCGAGAGAGTGACATAGAGCGAGATGAATTACCTGAGACAAACGAGTCTAAACCCGCGAGATGAAGACGCTCGGGTTGTAGCAGCAGTTTTCAAGATCGGTCTCCTGCACTCAACTTCCTCAGTTCTCTGATCCGAGCTAAAGCGCCGGAACTGAGCTTCCCTCTTTTCTTCAAAATATCTACAAGGCATCATGAGGTCAGGGTTAGCACGAGACAATGAGGAAGAATAAAAATTATCGGGCCGAGTCACCAAGTCACCTGCTTTCCTGAACGAGCAAGAGACTCGTGGTTCGTACGGCCACGCGTCGGCCGACTCCCATTGTCTGCATGCCCAAAACCATTTCTCCTTTCAGTATTTGTTAGAAGTGGGTGGGTCGGTTATCAGAGACCCACCTTTGCCTCTCCATGCACTCAGGAAGTATGGGCCAGGAAAGTTTGGGCTTGGTCTAACTTGATAGAGGTAGAGGAACTCGTCAACTGTCAGCAGAGGTTGCTCTAATTCGGCCCACACCACCGCGCATCCAAACAAATTCCTCCACCCATTCGGAACAATCTCACAGGGAGCGAGTTTGACTCGGGACAAGAAATCACGAGCAATGGGCTGAAGTGGAAAGCACAGGCCACATTGCATCGCGACCTGAAAAATAGTGACCATCCTCGCAGGGGGATGGTCGGGCAAATCGTCCGAACGGGGAAGACGAAGAACGACCGAGTCAGGAACATGGAATTCAGCCCAGATTCGATTTAGGTCTAACTTAGTTAAAATTGAGGTGACCAAACTGCTCGAATCGTCTTCGGCTCCTTCCCCCTTGGAAGAGAATTCAAAAGCTTCTACAGTTGGGTTTACAGGATCTGAAACATCCACTCCTTTAGCTATAATTATTTTATCTTCTCCCTCTTCCTCCAACTGATCCATCCCAAGATTAGGTCTCCCTGGACGGGTTACCAGAGACATTCCACCATTGGAAGGACCGGCTTGGGCGGGACACTCAGCCGATGAGTCATCAACCCCCCTTACAAGCTGGAATGCGGCATCCGCACCAACGGCGAACTCCGTCAATAAAGAGGGTGGTTCCGCAACATTCCAGAGATGTTGAGACACACCCTCATCTCCGGACATCCCCTCCCGGGGGCTCTGAGAGCCACGCACAACCATTTACGTCTATAGGAGTGGGAGGAAAGAACTCACCGGGGAAGATGGCGGCGGATGCGATAGGAGTTGACGAAGGAGGAAATGACAGTGGAGGGAAGGAAGAAGAAGAGGAGAGAGATTGAAAGAGGACACAAAGGTGGGAGGAAGGAAGGTAAAAATAAAATTTATACATTCCTCCCGCCCGGCAGTTTTATAGTCGTGCCACGTGGCAATGATAAATGAAAAAGCGAAACGACGTTCGTCTCGACTCCCCCGCTCGACACGTGGCACACGCTGACTGACCGCAGTAATGCCATCGCCACGCGTCCAACTCCCATAAGGGGACGAAGCAACCCGACGGCTGGCCGCACGTGCGGCCTCGAGAGACGCACCGTCACACGTTAGGGACGACGCAAAGGACATTAAATGCCTTATCATGATCTCTGACTCTAATACGAACCCACCTAAAGACTCATTACCCCTTGATGCCGTGAATGACACAAGGAGTAATGGGGACTTACTATTGGGGGAAAATGTGTTAAGTCCGGAGACTCGGATTCCAAGTAGGTCGGCTCCGCCGACACTGCCCGAAGAGTCCGAGACAACGGTCAGAGTCGAGAGAATAAGAGATAGGCCAAGAGGCATAAGCACAAGACGACTAAAGTTACTCTCTCGAAGAGATAACCTCATCTGCATAAGCCCACAGAAGGCCGAGAATGTTATAAGCCACCCGACCGATAGAATAAAACTGACTTAATGAGTTGGTTCTTCTGTCGGCCATGGAGTTGGGAAGAACGACAGATAATCATCGAGACTATCCACCCATAAGAAGGCAGAAAACTTATGCTCTTGAGCCGGCCGAGAATCTCCGAGAGTCGGTATCGACCGAGCCAAGACAGGAGAAGGCGGTATGAATATAAATACCGCTCCAGAAATTCAGGAATACAGGTGTTCGATCCCGAGATCCTCGAGATCGGGCGCAATCAGTGAAGAGGATTAAATCTACGGTTAACCAGGAGAAGAATCCTCATATGATGAGGATTCTTAAGATCTATAAATATCCAGGCTCTTGACAGAGAAAGGTACGCAATACGAAACCTCTGAAGACTCTTTGCCATTGATCGGGAGACTGACTTAAGCATCGGAGGTTCCCCGACTCTAGCCAGGGTCCCCTTTTACATTGTTGATTGTGCAGGTGAGGGAAGATCCGATCCAGGGAGCCGCTCTGTAAAAATACACCAACACTAGCTATGTTGATTTATCTAATTTATATGTTATTACTTACATATATGTAAATAATAACATATTCTATACAAGTTACATATGTGCACTCATGCCCAAGTGAAATCGTATATCTTTTAAGTATTTCTACTATGCTCTCAGGTAATAAAACTTGATGTTGGATTAAAAAAACTTGTTTTGTTGATTAGTATGTTAAAAATTTATTGTTAATGATCGGTTTCCATAAATCAAATTGATATGTTGTTTATTATTTTTAACACTTTGGAAATATGACATCTCATAAATTTAAAAATTTATATGAAGGATGTTATTAAGTTCACGAATGATTTTATTATAGATCCTGATTTAATGACTCCACACCATGAACTTATGAATATGAAGTATTGACTATTTTTTGAAATATTAACTATTTATGATGATGAATTGTCTAACATAATTAACTTTTTTTTTTTCGAAAGTACAAATTTAATAAAACAATTTTTGCTTATATAATTGTGTAGAAGCAATTGATGACTGGTACATAAATATGTTTATATTAGTAGATAAATAATAAATGTTGTATATAGATAGTGTAGTATATACGAGTGATCCATAATCAATCTTCATCATTGTTGCTTAAAATAAACTTATTAAAGAAAAAAGATAAATGTGACCCGAAATATAATGCACGCATGTAATTTTGACACATGTTTCACATTTATCATGACTGGGTAGGATGAGTTAGCTAATGATGCAATAATTTTTACGAAAGCTATTATAAATTCATTGTTGAGTTGCTTGCACCCTTTTAAACGTAATTATCACACTTCCCATTATATTACGTGTATAAACTTACATGTATGCTAGTATGACCATATAACTGTTTCTATTTTTTCTCATGTAAATGAGTTATAATTTATTTAATAAAAAAAGAAAGACTAATTGTGCAAAAATACTTTATGCTGAATTTTTCGGACGACAATTGAAAATTATAAAATAAGCTATTTTATTGACAAATATAAAAAATTTTAAACGATGATGGTGGTAAATATAGATTAGGTGTTGTGCACGATTGGTTGTGCCGATTAATTGCTATCAACGAGACATTGATATCCCTCAATCAACGGTTGAAATCCTTATTAAATGACCATTTAAACACTATCTTTCAATCTTCATCCCATCATAAAATTTATACATTTTTAATCATTTACAGAAGCAGATGAATATCATAACTACTTTGCATGTAGTGCTCAAATTTACAAGGTGTCATGCTCGATAAGATCTAATATTTGAAATGCATCGGGAGAGGATATGATGTGTTTAAATGAAAATGATCGAGGTGTTGGTCTATATACTTATGTAAGTTAATGACGATGATGAGAGATGAAAATAACTTGAAATAACTCATGTTGGCAAGTTGCATAAATAAATAGCCTTTTAAAATTCATTAATATTTATTATATTTGATCACATTTTTAAATATAGAAATTTTATAATTATTGCATATATTTTTGAATTTGAGTTTGAATTGAGATCATTCTGACTTGTATCTGGATTGCATATTAGAACATGGATTAAAAAAAAGAATGACATATATTAAGTTGGAGGTTAAATAAATTTATATACTTTTAAGTTGGAGGTTAAATAAATTTATATACTTTTTGGTTGATAAATATATTATTCACCAAACATATTTATGCAATGAATATGTAGAAATTAAGATCAATTAAAAGTATAAGTACCTTTTACAAAATGACTTATAATTGTAACTAAGTTACGAATATCTTCACGGCTAATAACTACCCGGATTAGGTAATTTTCAGTGACCTTCAATGTATAAAGTCCAGTGTTTTTTAAAAATTCATTCCATAAAAGAGAGAAGCATCAAAATCCCTACTACCCACGTTACACTAGAGACGTGGTCAGTGATCAAACTGGCCTGGTGTTTTGGGGGCCATGACACCCACAATCCTGGATGCTGCAATATCTAGATCGTCCTATCCTTCACCAGATGTAATCCCTGGGTAAAAAATGGGCTGGTCTGTTCATGTACTGGGCCACACGTGCACACAGCATGCGTGGTCAAACACTGACTTGATTCTTGACCCAGCCGATCTGATCTGATTGGTGCCTTCACTTTATAAGATGATCGGATCTCGCACCTCGCACGTCTGCCAGCGACTCTCAACTTGCAGAAGTTCAGCGCGAGAATCTTTTTCATTTCTTGCACCATCACGTAAATGAAAGATGATGGTTGACCTTCATTATTAAAACGGTGGTGACTCATCCACGGATCATGAGGCAACACATATACAGTAATCCGGACCGTGGAAACAGCGTGATCCATCTTGGATGGACTCTAGGACGAAAAACACACCGAGGAGGCGATCTTAAACATCTGATTTTTCCAATGAAATGAGACTTCTAATTCCCCTTTTGTTCGCCCTAAATTGGACGATGCAATTTGATTTATCCTTTTTAACAATGCGGCGCACGATTTGGACGCTCCAGATGGCATGCACGAGTGCCACGTGTATGTATCGTGAGACCGAGATATTTTGAGAAAGAGTGGTTAACTATCACCCTGAGTAGTCTTCCTCAAATATCAAAGGCGGTTTCCCGGAGCGAAGAGGGAAGTCATCCCTTGAATGCGAATGCTGGTGTGATTGGATTTCATTCACATCTCCCTCCCTCTCTCTCTCTCTCTCTGAGATCACAAAAGCAGGAATGATGATGGAATCACCAGATGCGTCTTGCGTCTCTTCTCCAGACGTCACCCCCAACCCATCTTCTTCAGCCCTTCGTCCCAAATCCCCAGGTCAGGAATGTCTTCTCTCCATTCTATCATGCGCACCCTGCACTCTCTTGTTATCGTGCGCACCATCTCACTGTTACAAAGATCCACGTCCCTCATCCCACTCGTTAACCATTACTCGAACAAAACCTTATGTAGAGTTACTACGAGCGCCCTCGGACATGCCTGCGTCTCAGAGTTGTGAGAGATCCAGTCCGTTAATCGGGCGGTCCCTGTAGTGGATGCTTCTTGGCCCGAAAATCTAGTACGTTCACTCATCAGGTGGGCCACAATTGTGGATAGTGAATGGCCAACTTGATTTTGTTTTTTTTTGGTTTCGATGCATTGACATTGTGGTTCGCCTGATTGATGTCCTGGATCTTGCACATCTAGGCCTGTGGTGGGCGGTTCTGTTTGGTGCATGCTGATGCCTTCGCTGCAAATATATTTCCTCCTTATTCAATATCAAATATTTCATTTCTAATTTCAACATTTTTTCTTCTTTGTAATGAATGATTCTAAATGCTTTTTTCTGATTCACTTGCATAACTTTTTTTTTTTTTTTTATGGGAAATTTGTAGCGATCTTGGCCTTCATGAAATTTAAATTTACTTCCTTTATGTAAGATAAGGAATTTACAATGACAAAGCCTGCAGAAGATGTCCCACTGTTGACCATCCATTAGTTGTGAGGGTGTGGCCCACTTGATGAATGGATCTAGCTTTTGAGCCAGATGATGTATCAAACCTTTTGCACCACTTGTATGTCTAACACATCTGATAATTTGGTAGGGAAAAAGGAGCAATGTGGCAAGCTTGCGGCACTGAGTAGTACATTGTCATTTCTGTGCAAAATGTTACGACTGTGGGATGTCTATCTGGAGGATTTCTATAACTAAATGATGCCCTCTCTAGATTCTGAATCACCCTTGTGACATTTACATGTTTTCATATGTTTTATGCTTTTTATGCGGAAGAAATTGGGAAAATTTGGGAAGAAAATTCTTGGTTCAATTTTCATTTGTTTGGTTGTGTGTATTTATGTTCTTTGCCTACATGTTCTGCTTTGTTGCATGTGTTTTGGATTGGTAGGGTATGTGTATTTGGATGCACAATCGAATTGAATTTCGAACACTAGTTAAATCAAGAGAAAGATCACATTTTAGTGAAGTTCCTTAATACTCGTAGTTAGGAAGTAGCGTCAAATTGCAATTACATGCCTTCAAAATTTAAAGTTCAGCTTGAAAGTTGTGTAATTACGATTGTTTTATAACCTGGGCTAGACGGGCCAGACCAAAACTGACCAATGGTTTAAAACCTGTATTGGCCTGATGGCTGGACCGATTTGGACTGAAACCAGCCGCAAAAATGGGCAGAGGGTAAATTATCCATCCTTTTTGGATAGGAAATAAATTATCAGATTTATATGGTTTAATTGATCCAACTGTTGGACGGTCTGTGCCTACCAGTTCCAGGAAAATTGCTCTGTCCAACTGTTGGACGGTTAAGTGTTGGGAAGCTAGAAAGCAACTTGAGCATAGCAATTAGGATGAGTGTTGCAGAGATGAGAATGTTGAGGTGGATGTGTGGGATGCCTAGGAAGGATGGAATTAAGAATGAGGTCATCTGAAGTAGTTTATTGGTAATACTAAGAAGAGAAGATAAAGAGGAAATTGAGACGGTTTAGTCATCCTACGAAAAAGACCATAGATGGCTTGGGGGGAATTAGGGCTGAGGTTCTAGAAAAGAGGATGGAGGAGAACCTAAAAGGACATTGGTTGAGGTGTCGAGGTGTAGGGTATAGAGGCCTTTTCCCTTACTGTGGATAAGAACTTAAATAGAAACAGTTGGCAAAACATGATATGTAAAGTTGACCCTAAATTGATGTAGGTCGCATCTGGAGTGGACCACACCAATCTCTACCATCAATTTCTGACTGATGTGTGATTTTAATGGTCAAGATCTTGTGATGCCTGCAGACTTTAGACTGGGTCGACAGGATTTCGCCCTTAACAGCAGGCCCATCAGGCCTTAATTCACTGCTGGACCATCAAGAGCAACGTGCTAGTCTACGCATCATTAGAATGGATCACCTACACGTGGACGTCGTGTACAAGTTTTAGCCAACATGGTTCAAGTCCACGATGCCACACGGCCTGGGCCTGCGAAGCCTAAGCCCATGAAATACCAACCAGTGGTCCAGATCTCAGTGGTCCCATGAATCTCAGATGAATCGCAAAACAGCGAACTTATGCATAGTCACAACTTCTCTTGCAAATGCATGAAGCATGCTTGTTCAGACCTTTTTTCTCGCCTATGCCTTCACCAAGGTATCCCAAAATGGTTACATAACGGTCATTACGGAAAATTGACACATAATGGTCCGTTACGAGGCTGTATTCTTTGCTGTTTTGGCAGTTGCCATGCAGTTCTTATAAATAAAGCTCTTTATTCTTAAAAAAACAGGTCCGTTATGAGGCCGAAATAGGATTCTTCAAAAAGAAAAGAAAAGAAGCCGTAGCGGATATTACAACCACCGTCACTGTTATGGAATACTATGGCCAACATTGTTTCTGTGGGATTCTTGCAACATTACTTAGTCGGCATATCCAGGCGTGAATGCATGATAGGGTGGAAGAATCGTGTTGTGCTCTACATGGAGTCTGAGGCTTCCAAGAAACGCTCCAAGTCGAACTGCAAGGGAACCGTTGTGTACTCTTTATAGGAATCCAACTTCCGACGCTTTTTATCTCCCTTAATTCTCCACGGATTGCAGCGATGCGCCTTTGTATAGCTGACATGGAGGAGAATACAATAGCCATTGGTGTTGCTGATAATGGGCCTGATGAGATTGTGGGGATCCTTCAGAGTTACTGAAAAATCCACTCTGCATGCAGTTTCTGCATAAGTTTTGTAGGCATAATGCCTGAAATCTGCCAGTGTATGCTGTATTCTTCCCATACACACACACACACAGAGCTTTGAAGACCATACTACCATGTGTGCCAGATTTGGTGGACCCCAAATGACACACGATGCTCCCAAAAATCATCCGAAGACGAGACTTGCAGTCACAATATCATATGAAGTTTCTGATGGTTTTGGTGTTGCATGCATTCTACAACTCAGTAAAGCGTCCTCAACCACGTGGCAACTCAGGATTGGTATAGAAAATATGTGGGATCTGAATATAGGCACTCTCAGGAGAAGTTAGCACTTTTTGGTTGCTTTCTTTTGTTGGATCTTAGGATAGGTGTTAGATTCCTACTAGTTACAGGATTTAGAACTTTGATCGGTTATTTTAGAAGGTGTGCCACAGTAGGATTTCAGCTCTTTGGAGAGAGAGAGAGAGAGAGAGAGAGAGAGAGAGAGAGAGAGAGAGAGAGAGAGAGAGAGAGATGATTGTTTTATGGAAATTTTAATTTGTACCTTTGTGTGTGTGAGATTGAGACTTTCCTTGTTCAGCCGTCCGTGGAGGTCTGATTTTGAGGTTTTGGTTTTTTGTCATTGGATTTTTGTTGTCATCCTTGATGCCTGCACATGTACTTTCAATGACACGAAAGGTTGTCAAGGGTCGTCAACAAATGCTTTAAAGTTTTATTTGCTTCTTATTTTATGTATGACAGTGTCATATGGAAGTATGAAATCTCAAGTGAGATAGTTTTTTTTTTTCTTCTTTTCCTGAATGCAGTTGGTCATGCATTGCATCAAAAGTTTCAGAAGTGATCGTTTATTGGAATTCAACATAATTTGGGAATTGATGGAATTTTAGTAGTATATTTTCTGGAACTTTGTTTGGGTCCCAACATGCTATGACCCTTGGTCATCCAAAATTCTTGCAGTTCCCTACATGGGTGTGGATTTCTGATGGATATGGCTTAGGGGTACTAGGCATTTCACATTAATAAAATAAAAAATTGTAAAAATTCATTTTTAAAACTTACCAAAATAAATCCTTCAAAAAAAAAAAAAAAAACCAAAATATGGTAAAATAATTTAATAATATATACAAAAATGTTAAGTTTGTATCAATGTTACTTGGATTGCTAAATCACCTTCATTTTATGATCCTGATTGTGTTGTATCAATGTTACCTGGATTGTTAAATCACCTTCATTTTATGATCCTGGTCGTGCAATACAAATTGTGGGTCATTTGGATAAGAATTGTTATCTGTATCAACCTGAAATTAGTGTTTTACACTTTTATTGTTTATCGAGTTGCAAAGATTGTTCTCAAAATCCTACGATTTACGATTTATGACTTAGAGTCAAATCTTGACTTGAGTAAAATCTTCGGCAAAGTGATTTGAATCCCACTTTGAATCCCTTTTTAGTTGAATCCTACAATTTACGATTCAAATCTCAATTCATGATTCAAACTATACTTGTTCCATTGTTTCTTAAATTTTACTTGGCTTCTATTATTTGTTTTTGAATGGGTGGGGGTGATGTGGACATCACGCGCACACGCACACCCCCCCACGCACGTATGCAAGGAGGAGGGCCCCACCATCGATCTGGATTGATAACGACGTCCAGGGAGGGTCTCTTAGTTAGAGGATTGCGTTTTGGTTCGTTGGAGTGGACTCGATAGTCATGTGAATCCCACCATAGGTTCTCATGATCGTGGCCCACTATTCTAATTAATCTAGTACTTTGGGTGTAGCTTATTATTGTTATTAGGAATATCATGGACGGTTTAGATTGCTTTGATTAGTTGTATTTTTGATTACTTTGTCTT
The DNA here is from genome assembly GCA_037074715.1 of Magnolia kwangsiensis. Classification (NCBI taxonomy): domain Eukaryota; kingdom Viridiplantae; phylum Streptophyta; class Magnoliopsida; order Magnoliales; family Magnoliaceae; genus Magnolia; species Magnolia kwangsiensis. Next base: position 43,513,394 of record CM073579.1, read on the forward strand.
TAAGTAATAGGTTACGCACATGGCGTGAGTTCTGGGGTACAGGGTTTTATTATAAATAGGCACCCCTTGTAGTCTTTTTTCTCATGGAAGATTAATAAAATTTCTACATTTTTTCCGCTTCTCTGAGTTTCTGAGTTGTGGAAATCCAATTGGGTGTGAAACCCTCCTTTTCTCGAAGGGTCGACTACTGTGGTGCGAAGCCACACTCATCTCGATTCGCCCCCACTTTCTACCTTCCATATTTCTCCTCCTACAGCCATCCTCCCTGCAAATCCATCAATATTTTGTAGATGTTTCTTTTTTACAACAGATTTCTGGAATTTGGCTCTACAGGAGGGCTGAAACTTCGATGGAGCACTGCGCACAGACTGATCGTCGGATCGTCGTGAAACTTGGGGGTTTTGTGGTCCACCCCTGGCCGACTAGGGTTAAGCTGGCCATGTTTTGATTCGTGGGCCCCACACACGTGCGGGACACCACTAGCGCATGTGCGCCTGAGCCTTCACTGCTGTCCACGTGTGTGGTGCTTCTCTGGTTCGTCTCTCCTCTTTTTCACTCCTCTTTCACCATAAATCCTTAACTCTAACCTTAAATTACTCAAATCCCCAATTAAATGGCCTTTCTTCAACCTTAGGGTTCTCCGAATTGAAATCTGTGAATCCCTTGGATTGAAGAATTATTTCTGTGCATGTGTGAATGAATTTACCCTCATTTGATTATTGTTTAGTCTATAATTTTGATTGATCTGGCCCTAACATGTGTAGGCCTGGATCTGCATAAGATTCTCCTTGATTAAGTGTTTGAACTTTTGTGTAGGATGTGGAATTTTGTGTAACTGTTTATGAACTAGTGTGTTCTAAAGCCTGAAAATCTTGCACATCATACTTGAATTTCATGTCCTGCATCAAATTTGGTATCAAAGCCTAGGTTTCTTGTAGGGGAATGCATTGCATATTTAGGGTTTAGTTTGTTTATGTCCATTATGCATCAAGTCTCACCATATAGAGCTGTTTAGAGGTCCATAATTCCTGATATAAGTTGCTGAGAATTCTGTTATCAGGAAGTTAGTAATTCGCATTGCTAAAATATTCTGTTATCCCTTTATTTTGACAGCTATATTGCTGAATTTTGGTAGCGTTGTGTAGTTTCCCGCGTGTAGAGTCTCATAGGATCATTTAGTCCCATCTAAACACATATAGTCGTATTAGAAGGTCTTTTAGTTGAGTTAGTGGTTGTATGCCCACACGTACGGGTCGTGGTTTTGGCTTGCACCCTACACTAAACATGGAGCAGTTGCAAGAGTCAATAAACAAAATGACCCAGCAGTTTGAGTCTTTGGGTAGGCGGTTGGAACAATGTATAGGCCAACGCTTTGAGCAGCTTAATGTGCACGTTACCCAACTAGAGACCATTATCTGGGCAAACCCCACCATTGGGGAAGATGTCCAATCTTAGGCAGGTGATCAGGAGATTAGACTAAGGAATGGAGGTGGCCAAGGAATTGGTTGTTGGCGCGCACCCGTGCACTCACCCCATAAGGGACATCATGATCATTATGATCTAGATGCGCAACTCCTCAAAGGAGTTAGAGTAGATGCCCCTACGTTTGTCTTTTTAGACTGGTTGGCGGATATGAACCACTATTTTGAGTGGTATGACATGTCGGATGCTCGTCGAGTCCAATTCGCCAAGATAAAGCTTGTGGGCCAAGCAAAAAGGTTCTGGGTTATTGTAGAATGAAAGAAAGAAAGAGCGAGGGAGCTCCCAATAGTCCATTGGGGAGAAATGAAAGAAATTCTTAAGGAAAAATACATCCTTTTTTCTTACCACTTAAGGTTAGTTGAGGAATGATAGTCTCTTCGACAGGGTTCCATGAGTGTTGCTGAATACATGAGAAGTTCGAAGAGTACTTGACCCATTGTGAAGTTGATGAGGACCCCGTACTCACCCTTGCTAGATTTAAGACGGGCCTCCGTTCTGACATTAGGAGAGAGTTGCTCGCCAAGGATATAGACACTCTTGAATAGATGTATCAAGTAGTGTTGGAGGTCGAGCAATACCTCAAAGCATCTGTGGGAAGACGGTTTGACTTTGCGATTCTAGCGCTAAGGCCAACCCTTCTGGGGCTAAACCTAACACTGGATACCAAAACAAACCTTCCAATTGTTCTCAGTCCAGGCACAAGGATGATAAGGGTAGAGAGTTTGTCGGGTCTAGCTCACGTGGAAGTGGGATAACTAGGTGTTTTAAGTGTCAGGGGTTTGGTTACTTTGCCTACCAGTACGACACGAAAGAGGGCACCAAGGTATTCCTTATTGATAGGCAAGTAGAAGTAGTGCTCTCAAAGAGTGACGGTGAAGTGGAAGAATATGAGCTAGTAGAAACTCCTAGGATGAGGAAGAGGGAGCGCATGAGTCTGCGACCCACGCAATTGTGCGTTGCGCCTTTGCTCAAGTCAAGAACACTGATGATTGGTGCCGCAACACGATCTTCTATACTTATGAAAAATATGGGGAAAAGAGCTTTAAGATGATTGTGGATAGTGGTAGTTGTGCCAATGTGGCATCAACTAGCACTGTGAGTCATTTGGCTTGAAGCTTGAAGCCCATCCTCAACCCTATAGTGTCCTGGGTTGATGAAAATTCCACTCCAGTCTTGCACTGTTGTCTTGTTCTTATTCAGTTTGGATCATATAAAGACACTTTGGTGTTATGTTGTTCCCATGGATGTTGGCCATATCATTCTGGGTAGACCTTGGCTCTATGATAGGGATGTCACCATATTTGGTCATTCGAATGTGTATACATTCTGGTTTGAGGGCAAAAAAATAAGCTAAATCCACTTCCATCCAAGAACACAATTGGAAAGGAGGCCAGCACACAGAGTGGTGTGAGCAGCTCAAAAGAATTGAAGGAGTCGAAGTCCAAGTCCAAACCTCTTCATATTCTAAATGCCAAAGACTTTGAGCGAGAAACTGAGGTGGACTCGATGGCATACGCCCCTGTGGCTAGGGAAGTGTACAGTAGTGTAGAGTTACCCACTGAGGCCATTCAGGTAGTGCATGAGTTTCGTGATGTCTTTCATGATGATCTACCGAATGAGCTTCCCCCTATGAGGGACATACAACATGCATTGATCTAGTCTCTAGGGCTATTCTACCAAACCTCCCTCATTACAGAATGAACTCAAAGGAGCATGCAGAGTTGAAAAGACAAATTAGTGAGCTCCTAGAAAAGGGTTTCATTCGAGAGAGCATGAGCCTGTGTGTCGTGCCCGCCCTTCTTACACCTAAGAAGGATGACACATGGAGGATGTGTGTTGATAGTATGGTCATTAACAAAATCACAGTCAAGTATCGGTTTCCCATACCGCGTCTTGGTGACACGTTGGATATGATGGCCAATGCTACCATCTTCTCGAAAATTGACCTCAAAAGTGGTTATCACCAAATCCGTATGCTCTGGTGATGAGTGGAAGATGACATTCAAGACGAAGGATGGGCTATACGAGTGGTTAGTTATGCCTTTTAGGCCGACTAATGCCCCAAGCACTTCCATGCGTGTGGTGACCCAAGTGTTGAGGCCCTTCATGGGGAAGTTCTTGGTCGTATACTTTGATGATATCTTGATTTATAGCATGACCAAGGAACAACACCTCAACCATTTGAGGCAGGTTTGTGGGATCCTTAGAGCCGAGAAATTGTACACCAACGTAAAGAAGTACGCATTTTTGTCTAGTAGTGTTATTTTCTTAGGTTTTGTTGTGTCAGTTGAGGGCGTATAGATGGATTTCGAGAAGGTCAAGGCCATCGTCAATTGGCCTGAACCCCACAATATTCATAAGGTGCGCAACTTTCACGGCTTAGCCACCTTCTATAGGTGGTTCATTTGAGGCTTCAGTTCCATTATGGCTCTCATCACGGATTGCATAAAAAAGAGAGTTTCAATGGACAAAGGCAGCCTCGAAGGCTTTCAAGGAGATAAAGGTCAAATTGATCGAAGCTCCAGTCACGCAACTTTCGGATTTTTCAAAAGCCTTTGAAGTCGCATGTGACGCGTCAGGAGTCGACATAGGAGTACTTAGTCAGGAAGGGCACCCTGTCACCTTTTTTAGTGAGAAACTAAATGAGGTAAAACAAAAATTTTTCACCTATGACAAAGAGTTCTATGCGGTAGTGCAATCACTGCGCCATTGGCATCATTACCTATTGCCGCAAGAATTCATCTTATTCTCAGATCACGAGGCCTTGAGATATCTGAACTCTTAGAAGAAATTAAACCCTAGGCACGCCAAGTGGGTTCAATTCTTCCAAGAGTACACTTTTGTGCTTAAGCACAAGGCTGGTGTAGAGAATAAGCCTGCCGATGCGTTGAGTCGTCGAGTCGCGTTACTCAATTCCATGAGTGTCGAAGTCACGGTCCTCGAGTGCATTAAAGAAGATTATTCTGAGTGTTTAGATTTTGGAGTTGTGTACGCATCGTTGTTAGAGAGTTCGTCATGAGTTACCAGTGAGTACTTGATTTTAGACGGATATTTGTTTAGGAGTGACCGCTTGTGCATATTTCGCACCTCCTTCCGCGATTTTCTTATCTGGGAGTTACATTCAGGAGGGGTCGTGGGTCATTTCGGTCGAGACAAGACCATTGCCCTAGTGGAGGATGGGTTTCATTGACCAAGCCTCAAGCGAGACGTGACCAAAATTATAGGGCAATGTTGTACTTGTCAACTGGCAAAACAGAAAAAGCAAAATTCAGGATTATACACACATTTGCCAGATCCATTCATCCCTTGGCAGGACATCCATTTGGACTACGTGCTTGAACTCTCGAAGACTATTCGGAAACATGATTCCATATTTGTTGTCATGGACCGTTTTTCTAAAATGATCCACTTCATTCCTTGTTCTAAGACCTTTGACGCATCCCATGTTGCTAAGTTGTTCTTTAGTGAAGTTGTCAAATTGCATGGGTTACCAAAAACCATAGTGTCTGATCATGACGTGTAATTCATGAGTTATTTTTGGAAGACACTATGACACATGATGAATACTAGGCTCCAATTTTCTTCTGCCTACCACCCTCAGATCGATGGTCAGACTGAGGTGGTCAATAGGAGCCTATGGAGTTTGCTCAGATGTTTAGTGGGGGAGCACACTAGGATGTGGGACACCGTACTACCTATAGCCGAGTTTGCGTTTAATAGTTCTGTCAATAGGTCCACAGGTCTTAAGTCCTTTTGAATTCGTTACTGGTTATAAGCCTAGGAAGCCTATTGATCTTGTCCCTATGTCACAGTCCCATTGGCCATCATAGTCTGCAGTCCTTTGCGCATTATATTCATTCATTGCATTAAGAAATAAGGCGAAAGATCACTACTAGTAATGAATATTGCAAATTTTCTACAGACTAGCATAAATGTTTCAAGGAATTCAATGTAGGGTACTCTGTGATGGTCCGCATTAGGCACGAGCAGTACACTCAGGGGGTCATTCGTAAATTACACGCGCGTAGCGCTGGACCCTTCAAAATTATAAAACAAAACGGTCTCAATGTGTATGTGGTAGATCTTCTACCTTCCATGGGAATTAGTTCCACATTCAATGTGGATGATTTAGTTACTTTTCAGGGGATCACTGATACTTTGTTCGGCCCTTCGCCCAACCATCCTGATTCCCCAGATCTGTCCCTTGAGCCGAGGCCTCTTCTTGACCTTTTTTTTCAGCCTTTACCTCTTATATCTACCATTCTCACATCCAGAGAGGAAATAGAAGATATTCTGGACCATCAGATAGTATCAACGTCGGACGATTGGTTTCAGAAGTACCTGGTTAAGTGGAAGTCACGCCCAGCTTTAGACAGTACGTGGCTCACTGAGGAGGAGCTTCAAAGACTTGATCCTGACATCTTGGAGCGGTTCAGGAGTTTTGTTTCGCCAGTGGTGAAATCTTCCTAGCCGGGGAGAGTTGATGAGGACATCACGCGCACACGTACTCCCCCCCACGCACGTATGCAAGGAGGGCCTAACCATCGATCTGGATCGATGACGACGTCCAGGGAGGGTTTTCTAGTTAGAGGATTGCGTTTTGGTTCGTTGGAGTTGATCCGATAGTCATGTGAATTCCACCATGGGTTCTCATGATTGTGACCCACTATTCTAATTAATCTAGTACTTTGGGTTTAGCTTATTATTGTTATTAAGAATATTATTAATGGTTTAGATTGCTTTGATTAGTTGTTATTTTTGATTACTTCGTCTCTAAGTAATAGGTTGCGCACATGGCGCGAGATTTGGGGTATAGGGTTTTATTATAAATAGACACCCCTTGTAGTCTTTTTTCTCATGGAAGATTAACAATATTTCTGCGTTTTTTTTTTTTTCTGCTTCTCTGAGTTTTTGAGTCGTGGAAATCCAATTGGGTGTGAAATCCTCCCTTCCTTGAAGGGTTGACTACCATGGTGTGAAGCTACACTCATCTCGATTCGCCCCCACCTTCTACCTTCCATATTTCTCCTCTTACAGCCATCATCCCTGCAAATCCAACAATATTTTGCAGACGTTTCTTTTCTATAATAGATTTCTGAAATTTGGCCCTGCAGGAGGGCTGAAACTTCGGCAGAGCACCGTGCATAGACCGATTGTTGGATTGTCGCGAAACTTGGGGGTTTTGTGGTCCACCCCTGGCCGACCAGGGTCAAGCTAGCCGTTTTCTGATTTGTGGCCCCCACACACATGCGGGACACCACCAGCGCACGTGCGCTTAGGCCTTCATTGCTGTCCACGCGTGTGGTGCTTCTTTGGTTCGTCACTTTCACTCCTCCTTCACCCTAAATCTCTAACCTTAACCCTAAATTATTCAAATCTCTAATTTTATGCCATTTCTTCAACCTTAGGGTTCCCTGAATTGAAATCTGTGAATCCCTTGGATTGGGGAATTATTTTTGTGCATGTGTGGATAATTTACCCTCCTTTGGTATATAATTTTTTGATCCGGCCCTAGCATGTATAGGCCTGGATCCACATAAGATTCCCCTTGATTGAGTGCTTGAAGTTTTGTGTGGAATGTGGAATTTTGTATAACTGTTTCTTAACTAGTCTGATCTAAAGCCTGAAAATCTTGCACATCATACTTGAATTTCATGTCCTGCATCAGGGGGCTTTAAGAATCTTTAGAACATGTTAATTTTGTTATTTTATTCTTTATAAGAGATTAAATGATGAATATTTTCAATCTTAATTTGAAATTTAGTTCTTATGATTTCTTCTTAGCCGGTTGAGACACCAAATTGATCTATGACATATATAGAACGTTTTTGTTGATGACTACGATCATGTTGACCTATATGTATTGTGGTAATGGCTGTTATACATGACTTCAACTTATAGACCTATATAATCTTTTTGGTCAGCTTTCTTGAATTGACAGTTTGATTTTTTTTTTTTTGGTTGTTGTTGCATGTTTTCTAGGGTTTCATTATGTGATTTTAAACTCAAAAGTTTATTTGATCCTTCATATAATAATGACAAACCTATTAAAAGTTTTTGTTAGGCTTCTTTAGGAATTTAAAATTTACAACAGTTCATGCTTTGTGGAGAACATTATTTTGAACACAACGAGTTGGCGGCAATACTTTTTGGGTTTAAGTTTATATGTTATAATATATCTATTATGAGACTAAATTGATGACTTGACACAATTTTTGAAAAGCAACTTTTTAGTTTTTGAGTCCTTGGTGTTTAGAATTTTTGGAAAAATTTCTAGACTTTTTGATAATCTCATTCTCTTGGTAATGTTACTCTTTGACTTGCAGTCAAGTTTTCAACTTAGAAGTTTAGGTAATGACTAACATCAAAACCTTTGTAGGAATGAAATGACTATTTTTGGCTTGAATTTTATTAGAATAATGTCAAACAATGTGTTGTAGTAATATATTCTACAATTATATACTTATTATATGAAATGATAAAATAATGAATATCTGACCATATCCGATTTTTTAGGTTTTATGAGTATTATTTGAGATTAATCATTTATTGTTACTGGCCATTAGACTGGAAGAAGATAAAATGATTAGAAGTCAAAAATATGACACCCTTCTTGTATGGGAATATAAAACAATGAGGTAGCTTGTTTGTGGCATCTCTTTAGAGTATTTATGGAATCTCTTAGATGTATTGTCGGAGAAAGAATGCAAGGGAACCCATCACAGTTTGGGCGAACGGCTTGGGTTGTGGGTTTTGCTCCCCACATGCACGAGTTTGATTCCCCTCCCTATGGATAACGCGATGCAATTGGTTGGCGGGTGAATGCGTGCATCTGCAGGGAATAGTCTCGCCTCGAAGGGGGTGGGGACACCCTGTCGTCATAAAAAAAAGAATGCAAGAGAAATATAATGCAAAGTGCTATTCCTTGTTTTGAAATACCTTTAATAAGATGAAAGGTATTTCAAATGAATGATCTGGTCAAATTGAACTTAATTAAATGTAGTGGTACTGGCTTCGTGGTTTTAATTCTATTCTTGTTAGTGAACTCCACCAAAATGTCTTTGGCTATCCTTCGTTGGTATATCAGAAGACTAGTTATTAAGGCCATGTTTATTTATGTCGATTGAATACTTCTCCTGCTCAGAGTTTTGAATAAGAATGGGTTTTCATGTGTCTTCACTGAAAAAAGTGTTTTTTTTTTTGGAAGGTGATAGAAAAAATGGTTTTGATATTTGGAAGGCTGGTCCATGTGACGGTTTCTTAACCTCTAAGTCAAAGGTTCGAGGAACTGGTGTCAACATGTTAAAAAAAATGGTTTTAATATTTGTAATGTAAAAACTAACCTTTATACTCCAGTAGTTTATTACTTGCTAATCTTTATGATCTGTTTCTTTTAATTTTTTGCATCTTTAAATGGTCCCACCAATTGCATTTTGCTGTACTACATTTTGACTCTCTCTCTCTCTCTCTCTCTCTCTCTCCCCATCTGTCTCCGTCTGTCTTGCATAAATACCAGCTTATTCCTCTTGTACTAAAGGCTTGTTCTATGGATGATTTCTGTTGTCAGATGATAAGGAGAAGCCTACATATATTAGGTTCCTTGTTTCAAATGCAGCAGCTGGGTCTGTCATTGGAAAGGGTGGTTCAACGGTTACAGGATTTCAGTCACAATCTGGTGCTCGCATTCAATTGTCCCGCAACCATGAGTTTTTTCCAGGAACATCTGACAGGATAATCATGATAACTGGAACATTTAGTGAAATAATAAAGGCAATGGAACTCATCCTCGCAAAATTGCTAAATGAGGTAGGTTTCTACCTAGCTTTTATTTACTCTCTGTTTATTTCTGCATTAGTCATGGAACTTCTCTGTTGTATTGGGCAGGCACGTGCTGAAGATGGTGATGATGTTGACCCTCGATCAAAAGTGAGGCTCATTGTTCCAAATAACTGTTGTGGTGGCATAATTGGCAAGGGAGGATCGACCATCAAGTAAAGATTGTGTTTTTCTGATTTTCAAATTTTAGAAACATTCATTTTGGTGGATCTTTTGTATTCTATGCATTTTATATCTTTTGGGAATTCTACTTTCTTCTCCTAAATATCTTCATTACATGTATTTGTTATAATCCCATTTTCAGTTGTTCATTGAGAAGTCTTGTAGGCATTGTAAATTACTTATTTATTTATTTATTTATTATCTAACCGTGTTACATGCCGAAGTTCAATGTTAGTATCCAGTAGGACAGTACTTTGAATTAGTTGGACTTAATATGTTTGTGGCCCTTTAAGCAAATGGGAGCAATGCCATCATCTCTTAATCTTGCATGGCACTCTTAATCCATTTTGTATGCAAGTGCAGGGACTCCTAATTTTGATTTTATTTGGTGTCTTGTTGGGATTCAAGAGTGGTTATGTATGTTGGTAGCAAGGTTGCTGAACAACCAACCCAGGGCTAGTGTTTTGAGGACTTGAATATTTAGAACAACTGAACAAAGTTCATGTGGTTGAAACTTCACCAGGGACAAAAACACAAAAGCAACAATCAGGAATTGAGCTTTCCACTGGAAAATAGGGACAAGTAACATTTTTCTATAAATCTAGAAGGACAAGTGATTTGAGGATGTCGATATTTAGAAAAAAGCACATCCTTCAAAAAAAGAAAAAAGAAAAAGAAAAAGCGCTTAGCGTAGCTACAACACTACGTAGCGCATGTAAATAGTGTAAATCCCTTGTGGCGTATGCTACAGCTACATGGTGTATTCTACAAGGGTCGTAGCATACGTTACAACTACGTAGTCTGTAGCGCATGCTACACTATATATATTTAAAAAGTTTTCTTAAATTATAAGATTGAGTTTTTATGTAAAATGGTGGTGACCCATTCTTTTCATACATGGTAATGATGTTGGGCTATGAGACCATCGAAATAGTGGGTACCATTGTAGATGGAGAATATTTATACTTTTAACCATAATAGACAATCATAACCGTCTAATAATGAGCCTCCATGTGTACGGTTGTGGTTATGCCATATCATAAATAGCAATGAACTCATATTTAAACAAATATAAAAGTTTTAACTTAAAAGAGGGCTTTCGAAAGAGTGTTTTTTTTTTTTTTTTTTTCTGAAAGATTTCAAAAGAGGGGCTTTCGAAACCCTAGTTAATGCAATTACTAGATTCCTTTCTTTGATTTTCTCGATCCACAAGGTCATTAAAGGGGGGATTTCGGCTGATTAGTTGACCCTATAAGAATCTCCATTTGCTTATTTTCAAGATCATTGCAACTCAAATGAAGGAGAAAATCAAAATTTCTCCTTTCACATATTTGTGGCTATGAAGCTAAAAAATCCAGTTTTTTTTTTTTTTTTGGTTGTTGTTGTTGATTAAATCTCTTCTCAAGCTTGATAGAGGTACGTTTTTGACCCTTAATATTTGTTAACGAGTACTTTTTTCATTTTAGATGAAGGTTTAGTGTTTATTTTCAGATTTTTCAAAATTTTAAAAGCTTTTAGGATGTTGGTTACTATGCAATGTTGTCTGATAGGGTTTGCTATCCATTTTTTTCTTCATTTTTATTTTTATTTTTATTTATTTATTTATTGCTATTTTAGGGGCATGCTTTGATGTGTGCATGGTATGTTACTATGTAATGTTGTAGGATAGGGGTTGCTATGCAATTTTTTTCCCTTCTTTTTTCATTTTTTAATTGGCCCGCTGTGAGGCGTGTGTGTGTGTGTGTGTGTGGCATGCATGCAGCTCATGCTTCTTCAGAAGTGTTTGGGTAGCGGTGCATTGTTTTCTATAGTGTGACCCACTATGGTGTGTGTATGGTATGGATTAAACTTGTTTAGTCCAATTTTTAGGCTTTTTAATATTTTTTTGGTCTTTTTTTTTTTTCCCCGTACTGGTTATCACATTTTTCCTGTTTTTAAACTATAAAATAGAAGTATCATGTAGCTTACATTACATGCTATGTAACTTACGCTACACGCTATAGACGGCTGAATGCTACACAACACACTACCGTTATTGAAAGCATTGGCACAATGTTCGTATCATTGAAACTTCATTAGGGATGAAAACACTAAGGCAATAGTCGGGCATTGAGCTTGGAAAATAGGGACAACTAACATTTTCTATAAATCTGAAAGGATTATTGTTTTGGGGATGTGAATATTTAGAACAAAGTTTGCATTGTTGAAACTTCACCAGTGATAAAAACGCTAAGGCAACAATTAGGCATTGAGCTTTTCACTGGAAAATTTGGACAACTAACATTTTCTATAAATCTAAAGGATGTTAGGTACTCATTTGTTGATTGGGGAAGGTTCCTAATGGCAATGGGGTTCTAGGTCAAAGTCATGTTCGAGGGACTTCACTTGAGCCATCACTCAATTCTTTTAAGCCAAGGACAACATATGAGATTTGTACAATAAAAAAAATGGAAGTACTTGGTCAATATTAATTTTGAGGAGTTGTTAGGGAACTTTGAGAGTGGTCCATCAGTCTTCCTCTAATTGACAGGTCCATCCTCTCAACTTTCCTAGGCCAATGTTGCTTCGTTTTGGGTTTTCAGCCTTTATGGCCGTCTCTATCTCGAGGTGTATGGGTTTTTTCTTTTTTCCTTTTCTTTTTCTCTTTCCTTTTGTTTTTGTTCTCCTTGGGCCCCCTGTGTTTGTGTTCTGTTTTGTTTTCTTTCTAAAATATTTATCCTTCATTTTTTTTGAGGAGAATGAAAACCTAAAAAGATGAATTTCTAGAATGATGTGAAAGAGCATGAATATTGGCTTGAATGCTGTTTATCGCTACATTTCGGATCTTTGCCTATGTTGTGGTGGTTCATTATTTTTTATTGGATCTTTGTTGAATAGCCGTCGAATGGTACACTAACATCGATAACTAACAAGACAAATATACTTTCTTGTTTTTTTGCTGTAGATAAAGTTACTAAACATTTCTTTTAGAAGGTTTTGTGTGATTACTAAGGGCTATTTACTTCTGGCATTGTTGGATTGTTTCGAGATTGAATGGTGCTCGTGGCACAATTAGATAGGATGATGATGTCCCTTGGTCAAGGTGTTTCGTAGTCGTAACGGTGGGCGTAACGGTGCCCATCGTTACGAATGCATTGAATCTGCATAACGGCCAATACGGGGGCGTAATGGATGATACACCTCTGTATCCATTGAAATTTCTTTCCTAAAAAAAAAATGAAAAAATATCAAGAAAATTTGGAAAATTGTAAATATTCTAAATATGCATTCATTTATAATTTTGAACATGTTTATGGTAGTTTAACGGTCTAGTCTTTGGTGAGAATGTCGAATCGGGCTGTTTGATGAATTTATGAACCTGACAACCCGAAATTGACTGTAAATCTTTTATATTTAGTTAACTAACTATACAATATCAACATGAATTTATTAGAATGAATGTAATACCAAAACATCTCATATTAGCCCCGTCTGTGATTTAGGTAGACCACATGATTGGAAATAGTGTACAGGCAATTCTCACCCTCTGCCATTTGTTCAAATTATAAACCAACGTAAATGAAATCTTCCGAAATACGATGCCTGAATATATTATCAGTTGTCATTTTTTGTTCTTTGGAATGTATTACTATTTGAGATTGTATTTTGTTTAAAGTTTCTTATAGCATTAATTTATATGTTTAAAGTATTAATATCTGGGTTTCTATTTGAGCAGGTCATTTATTGAAGATTCACAAGCTGACATCAAAATATCCCCACAAGATCATAATTTTGTTGGCTTGAATGATAGGCTAGTGACGTTGACAGGGTCTTTAGATGAACAAATGCGGGCCATCATTTTGATCCTTTCAAAGTTAACAGAAGATTCTCACTACTCACAATCTATATATGCTCCTTTTTCATATGCAGGTGTGTCGCAATTTAATTATTTCCTATCGTTTTGATGCTGTTGAAAATTTTCCGCTTCTTCCTCATGGTTGGTTAGGCTAAGACTCGAGTGTTCTATGTTGCTTCATTTATATTTCTTGATCTTGACCTATGTTGTTATGCACTTGATGTTTGTGATTTATGTACACCCTTTAGCCCCATAGTTTAACTGGGATGTGCGTTCCTGCCCTTGAAATTCGTGGATAATGGCACTGATTGTTTCAAGAGTGGTGCAAGTATTTTAAGCCCATTGGGGACCTTTTTCTACACACACTGGTTTTTAAGCCTTCCTAATATGAATAACTTTGATACTTGAAAAAAAATTATTTTAGGAAAATATCTTAACCTAAAGAAATATGGATTTGGATCTACTGTTTCATCCCATTATGTGAATTACAACTACGATAATGAGTTTGAACTAAAAAAATTGGTACATTGAGTCTGCCTATAATGGGTTTGAATTATAAAAATTGCTACAATGAGTCTGTCTCTGAAGAAAAAAAGAACTATGATGAGTCTAGACTCGGAAAATTACACCAAAATTTTCCCATGGAAGAGACCTTACTTTCGTTAGCAAACAAACAAGGCCTTGCCAAAAGGTCTTCCAATACATTGCTTGGGCATAACATATGTTCACATAAAAGTTTGGGTATGCTGATATGCATATGACAAACTAAAAGTCTAAACCATTTATAAATGTGAAAATAAAGCAGGTTCAGGGCGTGTAACACAAGTCCACTTCCTTAAGTCCACTTAACAGGATATTTGCGCCCACAAAAGATAGTATTTTGTTCTGCATATAGGTTGATCATTATCACTTACTGTTGGATACAATGTAGCCAATAGTTTCTTTGTTGCCAATCTACTACATATGGCATTGTTCGATTGACTAGAGTGGAACATAATTTTTGAAAGAGCAATCACTGATTTCTTTCTTGTGATAGAAAAAACAACCTAGAAAAAATAGAAAATGTTATAGCAAGAGTTTGAAATGTAGTAGAAAATGTCTAAAAGTAAGAGTTTGGGTCAATCTACTAATTTCTTGCTTCTGTACACAAGTATTCATTTTCCATAAATCATGATCATCAAGCCTTACACCAACTAATTGGGGTCAACTTAACTAATCCTATCACCCCATTCTAGTCAAACCATATCCTCAGTTAAACCATAGGTCCTTGAGTGTTTTCTTACCACATCCTATGTCCTTTTGGGTCTTCACTTTGCCTTTTCTGAGCCTTCAACTTGAACTAACTCATTCTAGTTGGTGTAGTTCTTCATCTCCATTGCTCATGGCTAAACCATCTAAGTCTACTTTCCCTCATTTAATTACCTATTGGTGCTACTCATAAGTTCTGCTGAATGCATTAATTCCTAATTCCATCCTCGTCTTGTCTTGCCACTCATCGATCTCAACATCATTAATTTTTCTATGCTCATCCTATGCATAGGTTGTTCCTTGATTTCCCAACTTTCTGTCCGATAAAGCATCGTTGGTCTTCCAGCTATTCTATCAAATTTCCCTTCGGTTTCATTGGTATTTGATGATCACAGAAACTTCATAGGCACATCTCCACTTCATCCCGTTAGCTCGGATTCCATGAGCAACATCCTTCTCAATCTCTTCGCTCTCCTAAATTATTGACCCAAGATATTGAAAATGGTCATTCAGGGGTACTTCTTGGTCAAAAGACTTATCTTATTCCTCATTTTTACTCTTTAGTGTTACTAAAATTGCATGCCATATACTTTGTTCTTGTTTGAATAATTTTATAATTGTTAGATTCTAAAGCATCCTCCATAATTTAAGAGAGGATTCTAAAGCATCCTCTCTCATCTCGTCAATCAAAACTATGTCATTTGCAAACAATCTACACTACAAATCTCTTGATGGAAATGGCTTGTTAACTCGTCCATAACCAATGCAAGAAAGTATGGGTTCAATGTGGATCTCTGTGCAAGCCTACAATAGCTGGAAACTCACTTATCTTTCTACTGGTAGTCCTCACTCCGCCTATGGCTCCATTGTACACATCCTTAATCATGTCATTGTATTTTCTTAAAAATCCTTTCCCAACATCCACCAGATTATTTCTCAAAGGACCCTATTTTATGCTTTCTCTGAGTCAATAAAGACTATGGAGATCCTCCTCTCCTTATATTTCTCCATTAGATGTCTAAGTAGGAAAATAGCCTTAGGCCCCGTTTGTTAAATCTGAAGTCTAAAGACCGAATTTGAAGCCTGAATCTGAAATCTGAAGCTCGAATCTGAAATCTGAAGTGAAAAAACTTGTTTGATAATTATGGCTAAAGTCTGAAAATTAAGTACTGAATTTGAAACAACCTGTTTGTTAACAAACATCTTAAATGTCTGAAATATGTTAATTTGACACATTTGCCCTTATCTCCCGATTGGAAATGTTTTACATTATAAAGAAATTATTTTTTATTAAATGAAAATAAAATCATTATATTTAATTCAAATAAACTAAAACACTTAGTAGACAACTAAAATATCATTATTCATAACGCCTTCAATTCCTCTTAGTGGGAAGATTGTCACTATGTATCGTGTAAGGTTGAGCACCAGAAGCAACAAAACCTTCAAATAAGACCCACCTTGATGTTTATATGCTATCCAAATTGTTTATAAGGTCATTCCCAATTGGATGAAGTGAAAACACCTAAAATATAGCTTGATACAAAACTTTTATGGCCATGGCACACTTAAGTATTTTATAAACTTCAATTTTAGTCACACGTCCTTAAATGACCTGGCAAAACGGATGGACGGGGTGCATTTGCAGGAAATCTACATCCGGGTACTACTTGGACGGAAGTGGATTGGCTGGTGTACCACACATCAGCTATATAGCTGCTGTAGGTATGTGTTTGCGAAATCGAGCACTGATGCTCCTCGAGCTCTGAGTTGTACAAACGGTTCAAAGGAGATCAAAGTTACATGGGCCCCACAGTGATGTTTTTATTATATCTACACTGTTCATCTATTTTTAGAGATCATTTTAGAGCATTATCCAAAAAATGAATCATATCCAAAGATCAGATGGACCACACCACAAATAGCAGAAGAGATAATGATTTTCACCATTAAAAAATTCGTAGGGCCCACCATAAGGTTTATTTTCCAACCAATATGTTCATAAGGTCACAAATACTTGTATGAAGAGAAAAAAAATCATATTGATCTAAAACTTCTATGACCCCAAAAAGGGTTTCAATGGTAAATGTTTAATCCCCTGCTGCTTTTTGCAGTGTGGTCCACTTGATAGTTCGATATGTTTTATTTTTCGTCTCAGGCCTTAATACGAGCTCGCCAAATGGATGGACAGTCTGGATATAACACATACCTCATGATGGGACCCACAAAACTTGCTAATGTCAATACAATAGCCATATCGCTGGTGTGAGGTACACCAGCCAATCCGCATCCTACTTGGACGCGGATTAGCTATCAACAGGTTGAACAACGAGATTCGCTATTGAAGGGGCGTCACCAAGTTATGTGGGCCCACTATGATGTATGTGGGCCCCACTATGATGTATGTGCTTTATCTACTCCGTCCATCTATTTGGAGATTTAATTTTAGGGCATGAGTTAAAAAATGAGGCAGATCCAAATATGTAGTTGACCCCCACCACAAAAAATAGTGGGGAGATTGATGCCCACGGTTGAAACCTTCCTAATGCTCACCGTGATTTTTGTTTGAAATCCAACCCGTTCACAAGTTAACACAGACATGAAAGATGGGCAAAAACAAATATCAGCTTGATCAAAAACTTTTGTAGCCTATTTAAGTTTTTAATGGTGGGTGTCACTCTCCCCACTGTTTTCTATGGTGAGGTCCACTGGAGCTTTGGATTTGACTCATTCTTTGGATCTTTACCTAAAATTATATTTCCAAATGGATGGACGGCGTGGATACAAAACATACATCATGATGGGCCCCACATAACTTGGTGAAATCACTTTAGTAGTGAATCTGGCTACTCAACCTGTCAGTATCCAATCTGCGTCCGTGGAAACAGATTGACTACTCCCCTGCCACCAACCAATGGCTCGTGGTTAGTGCCATGTGGGCCCCACCATGATGTATGTCTTTCATCCATGTAGTCCATGTTTCTAGATCATTTTATGGTATGAGACCAAAAATGAGGTATATCCCAATCTCAAATGGACCACATTACAGGAAAACAGTGTTGAATGAACGTCGACTATTAAAAACTTTTTGAGGGCCATAAAAGTTTTGGATCAAGCTGATCTTTGTTTTTTCCATTCATCTGGGTCTATATGACGTAATCAACAGATTGGATGTCAAATAAACAGTACATTGGGCCTTAGGAGAATTTTAATGGTG
The DNA here is from genome assembly GCA_037074715.1 of Magnolia kwangsiensis. NCBI lineage: Eukaryota > Viridiplantae > Streptophyta > Magnoliopsida > Magnoliales > Magnoliaceae > Magnolia > Magnolia kwangsiensis. Next base: position 43,531,174 of record CM073579.1, read on the forward strand.
GATATCCAATCACTATTGTTTTCCTGTGGTGTGGTCCACCTGAGATTTATATTCCTCTCATTTTTGGTATCAAGCCCTAAAATGATCTTTAAAAATGGATGAATGGAATTGATGAAACACATACATCATGGTGGGCTCAGAGAAGTGCCCCATGTTAAAAGTTGGGATGTGTATAATGCATGAGAGAAAATCTCTCTTGCAGAGGATAATTTTGGATTAAAAAAATAATAATCACAGAGCACATTCTTCATTCCCCATTAAGCTAGACTCCCATCACGGAAAAATTTCAACATAAAATCGTGGAGTGCTTTCCTTCTTATGCATTAACAAACACCACTAAACATGGAATATTTTCCAAATTCTGCGTTAAGTACAAAAATTCAGTGTTAACAAACAGGCCCTTAGTGGAGATCCTCCTCTCCTTATACATCGTATAATCATGCCTTGATCTTTACTCAGTCACTCTCTCCCACAGTTTCATAATATAGCTTTTTAGTTTAGTTCCATGATAATTAGTGCATCTCCGTATGTCTCCTTTATTCTTGTAAGTAGGTACCACGATACTTTCCCTTATTTCATCTTGCATTTTCCGTGTAGTTTCAAACTTCTAGTGTTATTCCATCTAGTTCGAGGGCCTTTCTTGGCTCCCATCTTTCTTAAAGCTTCTTTCACTTCATATATCACAATTCTAAGGAAGTATCTATGGCATCTAGCCCGATGTGCATGGGGAATGAGGAGTCGATTGACCATCTTTTTATCCATTGCCCTTTCGTCAAGTTAGTTTGGGACTATTTCCTTTCTTCGTTTCATATGGATTGGGTCACGCCAAAGATTGGAAGATTTGTTATGGGCTTGGCATGGAGGAGACATTGTAAAGGCTTAGAAAGTCTTATGGTGGTTGCTCATCATGGCTGTGTTATGGGTTATTTGTGGTTCCAGAAATGGTCATTGTTTTTGGAACGTGGAAGTGGGGTGAATGAGGTTATATCTAAAGGTAAAAGGCCAGCGTCGGAATGGGCGGTTTATGTAAAGGTGGTCGAGCTGCCCTCCCCCTCTAGTTGCTTGTTAAAGCTTTTTTGGGCCTGTTTTCCTTTCTTGCTTTTGCGAGCTTCTCAATAAAATTTCAGTTCTCTAAAAAAAATAAAAATCTATGGCATCTAGCTTTATTTGGTTAATGATCTTCTCACCCTAATCTCTGAGAGTGATCGTCATTCAACAAGTTCTGGAAATATCTTCCCACCTCTCGTTGTTCTCATCGTTCTTAACCAATACCTTCTAGTCATTGCATTTAATGCATTTAACGTGATCTAAGTCCCTACCCTTCCTCTCATCTTTGCAAGTTCAAAGATATCTTACTCACCTTTTGTTCCTAATATATCATGAAGGCCATCATAAGCCTTAAGTTTGCCTCACCACTTTCTTAGCATTCTTTTTGATTGCTGTGTTGTTCTAAACTTTCCTGGTTTCTAGTCTCTCTCTAGGCTTCAAAACTTGAACATTTCTTGTTAATTGCCTTTTGTACATTGTTATTCCTCCTCAAAGTTTCCTTATATGAGTGGCTTTTCCCTTTAGGTACTAAAACATCCTTTGCCACTTTCCTCGTGCACGAAGCCATCTCACTCCACAGCATTAAGTTATTCCTTGACATTTCACTTTCATTTTTCTATCAATTTATTAGTGAATAACATTGCTTCTCTCCTTTTAAATTTCACCACCTCGATTTTGGAACACTTATTAGTTTTACTCCCTTTCTTCCATCTCTTTATATAGATATCCATAACCTTTAACTTATGTTGCGTTGTCATTCTCTTTCCTTGTATAATCTCACAATATGTACTCCTACAATATTGACATATTGGTCATTTTGTCTTCCTAAGTTGAAAGAAATTTATTTGGCATGTATATGATCCACTTCTGAAAGTTATTAAATGTTCATATTTCTTTTTAAAGTATTACTTGCTAGAGCTAGATCATAAGCCATAGGAAAATCGAGGATAGCATCCCAATTTTGTACCTTCTCCTAAAACCATATCCTCCATGCACCATCTCATACTCTCCATTTTTTTTTTTTCGTACATGACCATTAAATCTCCTCTTACAGATATCCTCTCTACATTTAGAATTTATTGCATTAGTCCATGAATTGTCTCTTGATTCCATCCTCCGATCCTACCTACGACCATTCGCACTAATGACATTGATTATCTCTTCTACCCTGACAAGTTTTAGTAATGAAATCCTGCCGCATACTTTCTTAATATCTACAAAACTGTATCCTTTAAATCTGTGTCTACCACTATCTCTTACTCATTTCTATTGTTGTCTTTTCCTATATATCAAATTTTATATGCATCAATTTCTCAAAAATTTGGTCCTTTCCACTCAGTCTCCTGAGCACAAGCTATATTAACTCTCCTTCGTGCAATAGTATCCATTGATTTGTACTCTTACCTGTTGACTTCATACATTCCATGTGCAAGACGAATCCTATTCTCCCAGACTAGGTTCTTTGCCCATGTTCATAAAAAAATGCTGCTGGAATCCTTGCTTACTCACTGTAACTGGCCACTATCACAACTCATCGCTTCTGGGGGATGCTCCAGCCAACCCTTGTCCATTTCGTCTTGCATCCGGGTTCCGATGCAATGCATTGCCTGCAGGAAACGTGACAGCATGATGCTGAAATGTTATATTTCCAGAATTCATGATAAAAGTTGTGGCAAAAGTTTCACACCAGTTGCCAAAAGTTCCATGCCAGCTGCCATCCTAATGCTATCTGGGCTTGGGACTGGCAATGAGAGCACACAACTCCCTCAAATACGTTAATTAGAAATAAGAATAGATGAACATTACTGAAAAAAAAAAACAAAAACTGAAGTCATATAGTTCTAATTAAAATCATTAACTGCAGGTCCTAACTAGTAGATAATCTATTGATAGAACCATTCAAATCGCATAATATTCATCTTAAGCCCAGTAGCTTACATGAGCATTGCAATGACGATAAGTCGCTCTCGTTTTTTTAGAAAATCCTAGCAAAAAATTAAAAAAAGAAAGAAAGTAACAACATTACTGGTGATTCTTTGTTATGTGATTGTAACAAAATAGGTGATTATTATGAGGCCTCTTGGAGCCTCTATATCTCAATGAAAATCATTTCTTGTGAAAGCGCTTGTGAGTTTGTCAAGTGCTTTGGCTTGGGAGGTTGACATGTGGGCTTGAGTCCTATTCCTACTAGGACTAAGGTGTCCCGTATCGGTATCGGTTGGCGTATCGGTGACCTCCAAAACCGATACGGATACGGGGGCGTAACGGCGATACGGGGGCGTAACGGCGCAAAAAATTTTTTTTGCCAAAAAAATATGAAAAAATATGGATTAAATCCGGAATATTCTAAGCATTCCAAATATGCATTCATTTATAAAATGGAACATGTTTATGGGGGCGTAACGGTCCACTCTTTGGTGAGAAGTTGTATCGGACTGTCTGATGAATTTATGAACCAGATAACCTGAATTTGACTACAAAATTCATATATTTAATTTTCTAACTATCTACTACCAATGATAGATATATTAGAATGAATGTAATATGTAAATATCTTACATTAGGTGTGTGTTTGCAATTATTTTTGAGGAATTTCTCGAACATACCTGTGCAGTGTGCAGGTGACTGTGATTCATGTCTATGACCTGTCATCCTCAAGTCAAGAATATTAAAAAAAAATAAAATTAGTAGTGTCTGATATACTCCCCTGTAACTTGATTAAGGATTACTTGATTGGTTGTCAGGGGAGCTATTTTAAATACAAGTTCGGCAGTGTCAAGTGTGTGCATAATTACATGGCTTCTTGCAATAATACTTGTGAGCTGTTTGCTGCAAAATGCAAATACTTACCTTAATACAAATATATACTCACAATCACAAGTCACCGCCAAAATGAAAATCTGCTTTTTTGTGGTTGCTCGACCTCCACATCATCGTCATCGTCACCATCAGGCTGAGGCTGTCCAATAGGTGTAGGTTCTGCATATCCATAATATCCAGTGCCAGAAGGAAATACTAGATCAACGAAACCAGAGGATGACTGATCCTGACTAGGTAACGACTCTGACCCTGAGTAAGGATATCCACCAGTGCCCGTCGAATAGCCATACTGGTAACCATACTCAGGCTGTTGAGAATCTTGAGATTGAGAGTGCGTCTGCTGTGATGAGTAACTTGGATTTGGATCTGGATATCTATAATCATATGAATATTGATCGGGAGGGCTACTCCAACATGAATGTGATGGAACGGGCTCAGTATAACCATCATAATTATAATCCAATTGACCATAAGAATATCCATCATAATAACCAAGACCATGAGCCTGCTGATGTTCCGGACCTCCCGGACGCGGTGCACCACTAGATGTACCCTCCTGCTGGCTGTATCGTGACTCGGTACACTCGTAGGTTCGACCTCGTGTACTACCTCGTCGATGTTCATCGGCATCGCGATCTGTAGACGGCTGAATAGGGCGTTGAGCAACACCAGAAGTGCCAGCACCAGAGGCAGGGGGGTCATCGTCATCATCATCCGACACGGACACGCTACCACTACTCGTACTCTTTTGTTGATCTCGAGGCGTTTCCGTACGTGGCATAAACGCTGCCCCTCTTACTGGGTCCAACACATCTGCACGACTCTCTTGTTGTGCTTTGCGTATTTCTGGGTCATCAATTTTCAATTCTTCACTATCCTCTTCAATTTGCTTTTCCCTTGTTTCCAACCAAGGTAGAAGTGGGTCATCCTCATCATAAATATTGTCCAAGTTTATTGGACAGTAGTCTCCGTCATCGGTAGCTGTAATGCTCCTATGATGTCGTCGCATTCTTAATTTTATATTGTAGTGCATGAAGACAAGTCTATCTAATGTTCTAGTCTGCAATCTATTCCTATTCTTTGAATGAATGAGCGCAAAACAACTCCAATTCCTTTCGCAGCTAGAGGAAGATGTTGTCTGGCTCAAAACTTTTACTGCAATTTTTTGGAGAGCCTTCGTACTCTCTCCGAAATTAATCCACCATTCGGCCGGTTGCAACCTAGATACTGCATGCTGTGCAAGAGCATCTCCAAAACTACCAACGCGATTTCCAAATGTATCTAATTCATTCAACGCCTTTATTTGCAAATCTAAGTCAGGTTCTAATCTCTTTATCACATTTTTTAGCCCGACACGAACTTCATCATCCGCAACAAATGATTGGGCATATCTATACCTATGATTTAAGTAATAACCTGCTGCATGAAGATCGTGATGGAGTTGTTTTGTCCATCTCCTGTCGATCATCTTCCAATAAGTCTCCCAGCTTCTACAATCACGTTGAATTGCAAGCTTTGCCTTATCCATGGCATCATATAGGAAGCCCATGGTAGGTGCTTCATCGGTTTCAACAAGACGGAGTACCCTCATTAGTGGCTCCATCACCTTTAGGATCGCCTTAACCTTCTTCCAATATTTGTTGTCCCGTATGGTGTTCACAACGTCGACCGGTGTCCCTGATGTCTTCTTTCCATGTTTTGTGTTGAGCCATTGTCGGGAAGCGAACATTTCACTCAACTCTCCCCTATGCTGGAATAAACTCTCTAATGCTATAAAATTTGTTGCGAATCTAGTCGCCGCAGGCCTCAACAATTCTCATCCTTTCGTGAACTTTCTCATTATTGCGACTACTTGATTATGATTGTAAATAAACGTCGTTACTTCCCTTGCCCTTTCGACCATTTCCTTAACATTCTTCTTCTTCCCAATATCTTCCAATATAAGATCAATACAATGGGCAGCACATGGTGACCAAAAAAGATGTTTCTCTTATTCATCAACCGATGTCCTGCAAGCTTATATGATGCTTCATTATCTGTCACAATCTGAACTACGTTCTCCTCTCCAATCTCATCCACAACTTTATCCATTAGTCCAGTAATATAATCAGAATTTTTTGTTACTTCTGAGGCATTAATTGACTTGTGATATATAGTTTCCAAGTGGCAGTACACCATGAAGTTGATCATGCTGCGTCTGGTTGAGCCAGTCTAACCATCGCACATGATCGTGCATCCTCTGGCTTGCCATACAGGTTTAAAGGTAGCCACGTATGTTTTCACATCCACATACTCTGCATCTGTCCATTTCCCCTTAATCTCCTTAGCCGTGGGAGCTTTTATTCCTTCACCTGCTTCTGCTGCTGCATCAATTACCACCTGCCAATATGGAGAATTGGCCGCGTTAGGAGGTATGTTAGCATGTATAAATAACTTTGCTGCTGCTCTACCTAATTTCTCAACGGAAGTTCTACTCCACATTTGTTTTATCTTCTTTTGTTTAGTTGATTCTTTCCTAAACAGGATTGGATCAATAGAGGGTCTCCTAGGCTCATTTACTTCTTCATCCAAATGTATATGGGCATCACGTGAAGATGTCTGTCGTCGGCTCCCAAATACACGTTGTAACCCACCAAACCTACCCCCTACCCTCAGTCCCAGCTGCAGAAGCAGTTGCACTTCCAGTTGCACTCCCTGTCCCACTCCCACTCCCACTGCCCCCTCCTGTATCACGCACTGACCCATGCGTGCCAAACATGCGGTGACGTTCTTCCTCTTCACGAGCTAGACGCACGCTCTCTCTCCTAGCTATGGTTACTTCCCGATCTGAATCTTCGTCAGAATCAATAATATCTTCATCACGAACGCCCATATATTCAGGACCAAACACCTCCTGTCGAGCTGCTTCTAAAGTATCATCTCTCTTCTTTTGTACAGCAGCACGTTTACCCTTCGACTCATCCAGACTAGCTTGCATTAATAGCATTATCTCTCTCGGTACTCTGACACATGGCGCAACTTGACCCTTTCGATGTGCCAAATGTTGTTTGAGACGGGTAATTCCACCAGACACTATCCTATCACAATACTTGCACTTTATTTGGTGCCTAGTACCACCAACCCTCTCACAATGTTGCCATTCAATATCCTCACTTACTTGTTGTTGGCTAGACCCAGACATTTCTTTAGGTTTAGGATATGAGTATGAGTGTATGACCTATGTTAATAAAGATAATTTTATGTTCTAACTAAACCCTAAGAAGCTCCAAAACCTGTCCAATATAAGCAAATAAAAATATAAAGTCACTAATTCGAAAATACAAAGAAAAATTTATAAAATGACACCCCAAATATGTAAAATGCACATTAACATATTCTACTATGATTAACACATCATATGGAATGATTAAAACATCAAAACAACTATTAAAAACTGATTTTTCGAATTTTAAAAAAAGGGCCCAAAATTCATGCGTAAATAGAAAAAAATATAAAAAATATATAAAATGGCACCCCAAATATGTAAAATGCACATTAAAATGTTCTACTATGATTAACACATCATATGGCATGATTAAAACAGCGAAACAACCATTAAAAACTGTTTTTTCGAATTTTAAAAAAAGGGCCCAAAAATCATGCGTAAATAGAAAAAAGTATAAAAAAAAATATTAAATGGCACCCCAAATCTGTAAAATGCATGTTAACATGTTCTACTATGATTAACATATCATATGGCATCATTAAAACAGCAAAACAACCATTAAAAATTGATTTTTCGAATTTTAAAAAAAGGGCCCAAAAATCATGCGTAAATAGAAAAAAATTTAAAAAAAATTATTAAATGGCACCCCAAATCTGTAAAATGCACGTTAACATGTTCTACTATGATTAACATATCATATGGCATCATTAAAACAACAAAACAACCATTAAAAACTGTTTTTTCGAATTTTAAAAAAAGGGCCCAAAAATCATGCGTAAATAGAAAAAAATATAAAAAAAATATTAAATGGCACCCCAAATATGTAAAATGCACGTTAACATGTTCTACTATGATTAACATATCATATGGCATCATTAAAACAGCAAAACAACCATTAAATATTGATTTTTCGAATTTTAAAAAAAGGGCCCAAAAATCATGCGTAAATAGAAAAAAATATAAAAAAAATATTAAATGGCACCCCAAATCTGTAAAATGCACATTAAGCTGTTCTACTATGATTAACACATCATATGGCATCATTAAAACAGCAAAACAACTATTAAAAATTTATTTTTCGAATTTTAAAAAAAGGGCCCAAAATTCATGCGTAAATAGAAAAAAATATAAAAAAAATATTAAATGGCACCCCAAATCTGTAAAATGCACATTATCATGTTCTACTATGATTAACACATCATATGACATGATTAAAACAGAAAAACATATTAAAGAAAGTAAATACCTATTTTTGAAGAATTTCTGAAAAATGGCCCATCGAGCTTTGATTCAACCAAATCCGTAATATAATGTGTTTTTGTCCCAAAAAACTAGCCAAGGTTGGTCGAAATTACTATTAGAAGGAGTGAAAAACAGTTTGGAAGCAAGAAGTTTGGAAAAAACCGTAAAAAAAAGTGCTTAAAAAGAGAAAAAAAAGTAGCCGTTTTTTGACCGTTACGGGTGACCGTTACGCCCCCGTAACGGTCCGATACGCCCCCGTATCGGCCTGTATCGGCCGATACGGTTACAAAAATCGGTAACGGCCGATACGCCTAACCGATTCCGTTACGTATCGGCCGATACGGCCGATACGTAACCGATATGGGACACCCTGACTAGGACGAATACGTCGATATTCTCATTGGCTATCCTACATGTGGACAACAAGCTCAAAATAGACATGTATGATTTAAAATGAAATTAAAACATGGTGTGCTACCTGAGTTTGTGACAAATCTCTTCATGATCCAAGTACACTGGCTGCGAGAAGAAATTGGACCCCACAATTTGTTCAATCATTAAATTAGTCTGGTAGTGTGGTGGTTCTACAATGACTGTCTCCAGTCTTCTTCTTCTTCTTCTTCTTCTTTTTGTGTGTGTGTGTGTGTGTGTGTGTGTGTGTGTGTGTGTGAAAACAACCTATTGCAGAAGGCCTGTGCTTATGCAGATTGCAACTTTTTATTTTATGCGAGGAGATTGGGATTTAGGTTTAGATGGAGAAGGTGGATCAGGGAGGGCGTTTGAACTTCTCGATGTTGGTCAAAGGATCATCGAAGGGATTCTTCAGGGGGATTGACAGCATGGTTTTAAATATTAATATCAGGGCATGGCTGATGTATATTGGATATTTAAAACTATCTTTGAGAGGTCTGTGCAAGGGGGAACCACTCTTCTTCCTTGTTTGCTTCGGTTTTGAGGCCCTTGGGAGGATGCTGGAAAATCCTAGAGAGGGTGGAAAACACAGTAGACACTAATTTCCATGTATCTCATTTATAGTTTGCAGATGATGCAATTTGTCTGGTAATGCAAATACGCACCAAATTGCTAGCCTATGGAAGATTTGAGGTGTTTCTTGGCCGTCTCAGGGCAAAAACCTTATGAAAACTCAAATTCTGGGAGTGAGGATGTAAGACAAGGAAACAAATGCTTTATTGGCAGTGCTGGGGGAAGGATCATGCTGCTTAAGTTGGCAGTGGTGGTTTTGGGTTGCTGCTTGTTAAGTTCTTTCACATGATTATAAGAAAAATCTTGGACTGGACTTAATTTTAGGATCCATGTGAAAATGTGGCTGCGCACCTGATAGACTGGGTGGATCTGATGCACATTCTCCCCCATGTGGTGCTAGGTTTGATGTAGGCAAAAACTCCATATGACTACACGTAATTAGTGTAGCGCGTTTTTTGTGAGGAGTGAGAGAGATGGTCGGGTGGACCGGAATCATCTACAATACGTGGGTAAAACACCCAAGCTCTAAGGGGCCCATCATGTTTTATATGTAAATCCACTTTGTCCATCAGGTGAGAACCATTATTTTTATCATACATACAAAATATTAGCCCCATTTGGTGAGCCACGCCAATGTGAACAATGTAAAAGTGCTCCTAAAACCTCTAACTTCATATGGTGTGGCCCGGACGATATTCGGACCGGGATAATTTTTGCATTTTCACTTCATCCTAGTCAGTTACATCTGATTTACTGGTTTGATGAAAGATGCACACCATGGGCGCCCAACACAAACCACAGTTTGATGAGATACACACATGTTTGGATAATGTAAGTCGGTCCAGATTCAGAGGCTAAAATTTCAGCGTATTGTATTGCAATACATCTGGAAGCATTCAAGCAAACCTCTGGTTGAACCTCGGTAGCGTACCTTGCACCAGCTACCTAGAGGGGTTGAGCCTTGTGGGTGGATCTTTCATGAGATCCATTGTCCATCAGGTACACTGCTTCTTTTTAACCATTGAACCTAAAAATCATGATAATCCAAAACTTAGGGAGGCCACATTGTGGGTAACTGTTGGGATAGAACACCCACCATTAGTTTTGTGTAGGGCCCTCTATGGGGTTTATATGCATCTGATCCATTCATCTGATGTGCCCCATTAGGATGAAAGAATTACTGAAACTCACAGTATTCCAAAACTCAGGTGGGTCATACCATATGAATTTGAAGGTTTTAGGTATTATTGTTTTGGGTTGGTCCACTTGAGTGTTGAATCAGCTTGATTTTTGGGAATAAGGATAAACAAAGGGGTTTTGTACTTGATGGACAGAGTGGATTTCATGCATGTTAAGTCATTCCCCCAAATTAGAGAAAGTAACCTAGGTAGGTACTTAGCGTGAGGAAAGCGAGCGTTCTCCATTCCAGCTCGGTGTATGGTCCTCTGGACCTTAGACTTGATACTCTGGCATCCAATGATGCTTGATACGCAGGCACTTAGATTCTGTGCAACCCACTATCACTAACTCAATTTAAAGTGTTAAACTAACCAACTTGTGGAACCTGTTGCCACTTAAGTCACAGTCCAAAAATCAGGTTGATGGAACAATCCTAGCCTCTGATTTGTGGACATTTGTTTGTTGGAATTTAACTGTTGCATAATTCTTCTAACGGCCATGGCTGATGGGTAATAAAAAAGATGGGAAGCCACTTTTGACAGATCTGAACTGTTAATCAGGTGGCCCACCCTCCAGAATGGTAAGAACTTCTGTATCCCATCTGTCCATCATTAAGGTGGGGGTCAGATGTTGGGAAAAATTGGACCATTAGAACCGCTAGTTTCATCATTTTCAAATTATAGGTTAAAAACTGGCCAAGTAAAATAAAGTCAAACCCAAAAATGTGGAAGTTGACTTCTAAACTTTATTGTTTGGGTGGTTTTTTCTAATTAGGCCAGCAAGTTGGTGCCTTTGCATAAAAATCCTTTTTTTTTTTTTAAAAGTAATTGACAAGTTCATGATTGCTAATTGAGCAATTAGTGGATTTAGCAATTAACGCTAACCAAAACAACTCTAATTGCATAATTCGAGAATTTGACAAATAAAAATTTGCCAAATTCATGAATTTGGTGCCCATCTAAGCAAGCCCCATATATATGGGTGATACAAGTCATACAGTAGCAATAAAAAGGTGCGTATGAAGAGATTCTTATTATTTTACAATGGCTAATTATGCTCTTTCGAGAGTGGATTTTTCATGGTGCACTTTGGAGGAGTTGGTGTGGGATTGGTTAGGAGAGTTGATTTTTCGTGGCCTGTAGTAATTGCTCTCTTGGTGGCATTATTGGATTGTTGTTTGCGAGGTCTTTGGATTTGGAGGTTCCCTTTTGTATTCGTGAAAATGCTTTATTTTTTCTTTCAGAATGCCGTTTCTTTTTGAGTTGCAAGAGGGTCAGTCGCTCGTGTGCATTTCTCGATCTTTGTATCTTTGTCCCCTTCTGGTTTAATCAATTGTAACCTTTCGAAAAATAAAAAAGTCCACATTCATCATGTATGTGGGGCCCACTTGAGATGACTTTCCTAGGTTTTTGATTAGATAAACTTTCTGGTTGGCCCACTTGAAACATTTGTGTGGCTATGTAGAGGTGTTTGGGCCTAAAACTCATGTCCTTCCTTTGTAAGAAAGAAAGAAAAAAAACCGGGCCTTTCCATGCACTCAATTATTTCCTTCTTTCATAGAAACTAGAGAATCTTGGGCTGATGACAACTTGTGGTGTGTTTAATTTCATGGAAGCCTTCAAATTTGATTTTTTTGAAGAAAGCAACAGTTTCCTCTCTCTCTCTCTCTCTCTCTCTCTCTCTCTCTCTCTCTCTCTCTCTCTCTCGTGCGCACGAACGCTCTCTTGCTCTTTCATCTTAGACCGTTTGGCTGTTTATTTTTTGAGGGCCCTATGTCTCACTTTGAAAACACCCATCTTCCTAGCTTTACTTTTCAAGCACCATTTTCCATTGGAATGACAGTGGGAGAAGGGCAACGAGGGCCAAAAGAAGTTTGACTAGAGAGCTTAGGATAGGTAATTCCGAGACCACCTTCTTCAGGCTTACACACATCAGCCTACCCCGTAGGGTGGTCCTTAGATCCACCTCATAAGAAATGCTTCATACATTTTTCAATGATGGTCATGCAACCTTTTGGAAGCAAGAAAACATTGCTTTAAAAGAGGTGGAGACTTGAGATAGTAGACTTAATAAGCTCCCGACACCCTGCAAATGAAAGGAGGGATATTTTCCATCATCCCAGCCTCTTGGTGAAATTATCAATAAGGGATTGGCAATCCTTCAGGTGAAGTCTAGTAGAGGAAAGGGGAATACCCAAATATCTAAATCCGTAGTCTAGGCATTGATCTATATCACTTCAGAAGAAACGATGTAATAGTACTTACTTTTTCTCGATTACTCTTAAAAAACCCGCAAGCTTCCTCATTAATAATAACAGAGACAGATGGGTTTATAATGCAAACTTAAATCCACTCAATTCATTTCGTAGGGAAGTTCATGATCTCAAGGGATTTGGAAAGGAATTCCCAACTGACACGATTGAAAGCCTTGCACAGATCTACTTTAATGCACATCCTAGTAGGCCCTGAGTCCAAATGAATCCTATGAATCAAATCATGGCTAAGAAGGATATTGTTGGATATGTCCCTCCTCGGGATGAAAGCCGACTGGGATTGACTTATGATATGAGGCATGATAGACTTCATTATGGCCACAGGAATTCAAGCTATAATCTTATAGTGCTCATTTGTTAAAGATATAGGTTTGAGATCATTGGGGCTTTAGACTTTGTCAGACTTGAGAATTAATGGAATAAAAGTGTTCTTTACTTGATTTAAGAGAGGAGAAGAATAAAAGAAGCTAGAAATGGCTTTGTAAACATCAACTAGCAGACTTTATAAAAGAGCATGGAAACCATCAGGCCCGGGGGCCTTTTATTGGAACTAGCTAGCGTTATTGCTTTTTTATTCTCAACCTTGGAGATTGGTTTGTAGAGGTAGTCTCCTTGGACATCTGAAAATTTGGTAATATTATTAATAAAACTTAGGTCGACTTTAGATGGAGTACTTGGGGCAAGGACTTTATGAAAGTGATCAACTATGTCTTCCAGTGTAATTATGGTCTTTTGCATCCGTAATTTCTGATCTTCTAGAAGACGATTGCTCAGCCTTAATTAAAGTGTAGAAGAACTTAGAATTTTGATCACTAAAATTGAGACAAGAAGATCGAGCTTTTTGCTAAAGCACGTATAGCTCAAGAGCATGGAGATGGGCAAGATTAGGTTTTGCTTCCTTCTCAAGCTTCAAATTAGATCGAGAGGGATTAAGCTGAATATCAGATTGGATGTTATCAAGCAAAATTTTTACATTTTGAATCTGGATATGTTTACAGATGGTCTTGCCCTAAGCCAAGTCTTGAGAGCATTTTAACATATCCAAGTTTAGTGACTACAATATACATGGGAGTTCTTTTAACTTGTCTACCCCAAGCCTTTGCAATCACTAAAAAAAAATCATCCATTTTGCACTAGTGGTTGAGGTATCTAAAGGGAGATCTAGGGCTCGGGAAACTACCATGTTTGTTAATAAAGATGGGTGAATGATTTGAAAGGCCAATGTTTAGATGAGAAGCTTTGCGGTCTGGAAAAGAAGCAAGGAAATTCGCCATGACCCCATGTCCCAATGTCATGCCTCGAAATCCGACACCTGGGTATATTCGACCCTGATTCCGCACCTGAAGGCATGAATTATGTTTTGTATATTTACATTTCATAATCTACACATATATTGAAAAAATGATTCTCATTCATAAAACATAACAATCCAAAAATTTAATAATCAAACATTTATTTAAAGAAGAATAAAATATCCATGTTTCGACCATTCAAGATTATCACCAAACACATGTCATCACCATACTTAATGTTCATTACATCTTATTTATAAATTGTTAAAGAAACAAAAATAAACAAAAGAAAATCTCTTTAAGCGTCTCCTCGAGATCCTGATCCTGAAATTTTAAAATCCTAACAGAGTAAGCTGCGAAGCTTAGTGAGTAATCTTAACATAGGTTTCAAAAATAACCTCATATAATCTGAATAAAATGTACTAAAAGATATAATACTTATTTAGGTAAAGCAACAACTGATGATATTCATAAACAAGATTTTTCAATGTAAATTTTGAAATTAATAAATGAAATCAACATATGCTATAATCCATAATAACAAGTGCAGTTTATTCTTTTTAACACCAGGGTCAATTTACACCGGTTGGCTAACACCCACCAATATAGCACCTAGCCTGGTAATGAGAACCTCTTGCATGACATGCTTATCCATCCAAAGGGCACTTGGCGAAGGACCTATTTATACATTAGCTGGTTAGACTACTATCCTACTAAACTTGACAACAGGAACCTTTTGTAATCCTGATATGCTCACCCACCAAAAGGGTATGGTAGAGATTACAAGAGGTAACAGTTGGGATTTTGAGACTTTCAACCCAAGGGTCTTGATCGTCCTGCCTATTTATGCTTTAGGGATTTTTAACCCAGATGACTTGATCGCCCCACCTATTTTCCGGTGTTCCAAATACTATTTTGATGGTGCATGGTTTTAATAATTTCATGGACAAAAAATAATAAATAAATAAATAATCTTTCATGATTGTTATTCCTTGATTGAATTTATGATACGTGGTGTACATAATTTAAAAAAAGATGTTAATCACTGTAAACCGTTCGTACATAATCAAAATCCCATGTAGAAACGTAAAATGCAACATAATCCATTAGATTGAAGAGTGAAAAAATTCTATATGAATTCAAAATTTCTGCAATAAAAAATCTAAATAGTGTTTTTTTTTTTTGGTAAAAAAATATAAGAAAAGAATTATCAATGCATGGTTAACAATAATCCAAATTTAACGTTGAATTAAAGCATGCTACTTAAAATAAAGGCAACTAAATAAAAAAAAAAATTTTTAAATGACATAATTAAAAATTTGTTAAATAACCACCAATAAATAATCAAACAGATAAATAATAACTAAGATGAATCATTCATATAAAATAAAAAGAATTTTGAAGGCAATCAAATGAATTTAATTCTAAGAAATAAATAACAGAAAAAAATAAAAATAAAATTCAAGTGAAACAAAACTCACTTTATAAAAGAAAACTCCTTTTTTTTTCCTCTCTCTCTCTCTCTCTCTCTCCACCCTTCTCACTCCTTCTCTTCACGTCCCAGCCTACCACCACATAACTCCCTTTCATATCTTATTTATACTAGTTATTACACACGTGAGGGGAGTGGCAATGGTTGTTGCTTCCTTTTTCATATCGTTTAGTCACTTTTTTTTTTTTAACATGGGCTGATTAGTGCACACATGCACCATGCATCTCATGTGTTCCGCATGCATGTGCCACATGTATGTGCATGCCACACGTGTGATAGGTGTGTGTGTGTGCATGCAACATGTGTGAGAGGTGTGTGTGCTTGCGATTGTTGTACATAGTGTGAAATTTGTGATGCATGCATGGACGGATGGTGTAGATGGATGGACGGATAAGCATATGGTAAGATGGGCTATTGTGTGACGGGTGGTTGGACCGCCAAATGTATGTATGGATTGAAGGTGATATGGACAGATAGGATGTGAGGATGGGTTAAATGAAAGAGTGATGAACGGTAGCTTATAAAAGAGGTAATACGCACACATTTGGTATGGACCCCACATTAGGTATGTGGTCAGATAGAAAACTAGAATTGTGGGTGGCCACATGATTAGCAAAATGGACGGTCAATTTAGATGGATGACAAGCGTGTTGACGATTTTCAGCATATCAATGGTTAGATGGATGTTTCTTTAGATGGATGGTCAGATACATGGTTGAATTTATTAATTAATGGATGGTTGGATTGGGATATGTTCACAATGGTTAAGATTAGATAGGTTGATCATGTAGATCAATGATCATATTTGATTTGTTTGGTACGTTGATCAACGGTTAAAATTGGATGGTCAAGATCAATTCAGGTTATTACACCCCATCCAATCTACAAGTTATCCCAACTTTGCTGACACTAGAATTAGACCAAAAGAAATAATTACCCATAATAGCGATATGGTCAATTGCTGCCACATTTGACAATAGTTCTATTCTTCAATCTACATCATTTTGGGAGGAGCTTTGCCTTGCTTTTCTCAAATAAATGTAATGCAATTTAGATGACCAACGATCATCCAAGGGCAACAGAGATTCCCACCAATTGATAAGAGGTCTTCCCATAGTTGCCTTCTAAACAACACATCATTTGAGTGATGCATAGACCCTTGTGAACCGTAAATGCCCTGAAAACGAAGTGGATTTGAGGGAATAATGAATAAGCTGGTCAGTAATTTTGATAGCATTAAGGGAGATATTATTGTTCTAGGATATGGTGATCCTACATTAGGACAGGTAGATGAAGAGACCAATGTAGGTGCCCCAAGTAGAGGTGGGCACCAGACCACTTGATTCGGCTAACTCAACTTGTTCGACCCATTCAGATCCGACTTGACCTGAATCGAATGGGTGAGTTGGCTCGAACTGAGTAGGCTTTGCCCAATCCGAACTCAAACCAAGTCGAGTTCAAGTTGCCCAGTAACTCAACCAGACTCGACTTGACTCAAAACTCGATCCAAAACCCGACTCAACCCGACTCTCTAACCCTGCCCACCGCACCCTACCCCAACCCTCCCTCCCTCCCTCCCTCCCTCCCTCTTCCAAGCTCGACAACCACCCACCACCATCACCCTCCTCCTCTCTCTCCTCTCACTCCCTCCCTTATCCTCCTCTTCCAAGCCCAGCAACCACCCACCACCATCAACCTCCTCCTCCTCCTCTCTCTCCTCTCCACTCGCTTCCTCTCTCGTCTCTCAATCCGACTCGGTGCCAACTCGACCCGACTTGGTACTTTTGACCGAATCGGACTCAGTCCGTATAATCCAGGCCAGACCAAACTCGGATCGAGTTAGGCATGCTGGACTCGGTATCGAGTTCGGTTTAGGCCTATTTCAAAATTGGATCGAGTCGAGTCAGCCCTAACTCGGTTCGACTCGACTCGATGCCCAGCTCTAGCCCCAAGGGGCATGCAATTTTCTAAGTGAAACTTGTGACATTTCTTGCACGCCAACGGTTTCCAAGCACATTCCACGTGTTGGTTAATAATGATGCCTCTACTAGCAATTTCAATTGAAGGTGGTAATGGTGTGTCCATCCCCACCTCTTCTTCATTTTCTTGATTTGAAAATCTGCCTTATTTATGGAGAAGGTTAAGTCTTCTTTGCAACTAGGATCCGTGTCTAGTTTCTAGAGCCATTAGGAATGAGTGAGGGTTATTGCTAAACTTCCTTGTGTTTCTTCCATCAAGACTCTCGGGATTTTCATGTCAAAGGGAGAGAGTAACAAGGAATGAATAATGTCCTTGGATAAAAGAACTTAGGAAAAGCAAAGGTTGTGAAAAGGATAGGAAAGACTGGTTGTAGTAAATTGCATTATTTGATTTTTGTCCCATCTAGTTCCATTAAAATGGGAACTAGAGACTGGGAGGTTGGAGTTTTCGCCTGATGACCTTCTCCACATATTTAGGCCTAGTCAACCTAGGGGTTCAGGTCGGGCACCAACCCAAGTTCACCATGGTGGATCCAAGATGTCCTTTTCCACACCAATTCTTTAGACATCAAGGCCTCTATCTTACCATGTGCTCGTTTTAAATAATTGTTACAACCTCATTGATGGTTGATATTTTGTGGGGCATCTTTGCATGAGTGTTTTGTGGATGTGGGCCATATGACTATACAATCCACTTGGATCAAATGCAATAAGGGGCTGTGTACAATGGCATGGTCCACCTAGTCTTGAGTTTTGCCCCTGCATCTCCTTATTTAGTCAATTAGGTGCACTTAGTATTCAAATGTCATATTTTGAGGGGTTGTTTTGGAAAATTTACTTTTTTGACTTGATATAAAAGCGGAAGAGAGTAGGGGCATGTAGCCCCAATAGACTTTCTTTCTACTTTCCATTTCCTTTCACTTCTACATGATTATACAAAGACAAAGGTGTATGCCCCACTTATGAAGGAGCCCTCCCACATTTATGGAGTTGACGGTGGTTAGATTTGTTCCTCTCTCAGAAATGGGAAGCAGATGAAGGGATGAGGTAACTAAGTGCATGTAGTGTAGCATTCACCCCTTTGTAGTGTGAGGCATAAGCAACATGCTACTTCTAGACAATTGGTGGCACCAAATATCATGAAATCATTGGTGCAACCAAACACAACCTAAAATAGTTGGAAAAATAGGGCATAGATTTAAGTATAAAAGATAAGGAAATAACAATAGTACTAATTTAATACTGTTACTGATATTATTTTACTAAAATCATTGAAAACATTAACTAATTTTTATTGGAAATAGCAAAATGCAACACATCATTGTAAAAGTTAATTGATTTTAACGTGTTAATGAAAATAACTTGTAAGCTACGTAGCTTGTAGTGCTTACTAATTATTGTGCGGTACAGTGTAAGCTATTTTTATTGACTAAGCTACACTACATATCGTGATGGCTAAGCTACACTACATAGTGTAAGCTATTATAAACACAGAGCAAGAGAAACACTTGCTTGGATCTCATTGTTGGAATCTTAGAAGGTAAGATGAGTCAAGGATGTTCTTCCGAGAGCTGCTCAGATGGGACATACAACCGAGAGTGTTTTTGAAGAGAGGTTGATACTATTGTTTGACAGACTAACAATAAAACAAGCAAACAAACTAAAGTTACAATCTAGGGCATTGGAGTCTTCATGAAGACAATGATTAGCTGCATTTGAAATAGTGATGAGGATATCGTGAGCGTATGGTTGTAAGAATTCTTCAGGGGTTGGGTCAATGTGACTGGCCATAAGCATATCCCAAAAAGAAATAAAAGTCGTTATCAACCTCATGCTTCCAAACTATATTGCATAGTTTTCAAACTGGGAGGGTTAACTCGGTACTAGCTGGAGTCAACCTAGCCAGGTTGTTGTTCTCATCATTGGGTCCGGAAAACCAGGCAAGCCTCAGTTCGTGCGAGTTTGTCCTTGGTTTCTGAGTCGATATAGTTGAGTTGATCGAGTTGACTGAAGGAAGAAGAGGGTCGGGAAAACCAGGCAGGCACAAGTTTGTGCATGACTAGTCCTTGGTTTCTGAGTTGATTTAGCCGACTCTACTTGAATTTATCAAGTTGACTGAAGGAAGAAGAGGTTCGGAAAACCAGGCAGGCCCTGGTGTGTACATGACGTGGCCCTGCTCTCTGTGTTGACTCAGTTGACTCAACTTGGTCTCATTGAGTTGGCTGAGTTGAGCCAAGGGAGTAGAGGCAGAGGGAAGAGGAAGTCAAAAAGGATAGAAGAAGAGGTAAAGTAAAAAGCTAGTTGAACCAAGAAGAAAAATAAGAATTTTCTAATCTTAAAACAAAAATAAGGAAAAGAGATGGTTGTCCCAAGTATTGCTGGTCATTCTTTGGAGATCCAGATGTAACCCTTTTGCCGATACCATTTGAATCTAGAGAAATTGAATGGGAAAATTGAGGACGTTTTGAGCATCTGATCGCTACCTATTAACAGAAGCTAAATCCTTTTGTGAAATGACCAGTTATTTACTTCTCTTCTATATTGTTTTTGATATTTTATCATGTTGAAAGTATTACACTTGATATTCAATGCTTTGTAATTCTCCTTAATATGAATTTTTGGTGTTAACTTATCTGGTTTTTTATGCTTTTTTGTGTTGATCATATGCTTCCTTTTGTGGGAAAAGTGTTATACAATGCAGGAAACTTTGGATCCAATGGCGCTGGAGGAAAATATCAAAACAACAAGGTTCTCATCCCATTCTTTGCTTGTATTAGCCTTATCAAATGGTTGGTTTCCAATATGAGTTTATATCAATTATCATGTGCAGATGTGCAATTTGGAATATTTAGATATTGCCTTTCTAATGTTATATTATTTTTTTGTAAGAATGTTGTTGAGTATTTAAGATGTCATAGAAACTTGTTTACACTTTCACTACTGAAGGTTGAGGCTTTCCAATCTTCAGTCTGTCTTCCAAATGAGCTGATGCCATTACAAATGAATTCTAGGAAAATGAGGCAAATCAGTAAGATCATTATCATCATCGTTGTTGTCATCATAAAGCATGGCTTGTCTTATGGTTATCCTATAAAATTTCCTTTTAGTTTGAGTGGTAAACGATGATCACAACTCAGAGGCAGATCTCCATTTCCTTGACCCAGCTTGGATTCTATGGGCAACATGTTTTTCAATCTCTCCACTCATGAATTATTGACCCAAGTTATCAAAAGAGGCCATTTTGGAACTTCTTGTTGAGCAATCTTAACTAATTCGTCATTTTCTCTCCTATAGAAGCAGGTGGAGGAAGCTTGTTGCTTGCAAGTATGGTACTCGAGAAGGGAGATGATTTGTGAAGTGATCCTCCTTGTATAGAGCCTTAAGAATCTGGAAAGTGATAGCGACTATGGAACATTTTCTTCGTAATGGCAAGTCTTTCAAGCTTGGAAATGGAAGGCAAATTTGCTTTTGGATAGACGTCTGGTATGGAGATAGAGCGCTTCAATACCTTTTTTCTGAGAATGGCTCGCTTAGCCTTGGATCGTTTCATTGTGATTGGGGATTATTTCTCATTTCACGGATTGGAAGTCGTGTGGTCTCCCCTACTTAGGAGAAACACGAGGCAAGATGAGATTGGCGAGGTTGCAGGAATGTTGGATCTCCTAAATTCTATTAAGACGACAATATAGTCAGAGGACAATTTCCTGGGATGGAAACTGAATGGGACAATTCTCCGTCAGATCGTTATGTAGCATTATTGCGGAGACGGATTGTCATTTTTCGACATCCCCCTTCCATCGTTGGTTCTGTGGAGTGCCGCCTCATGTTGTGGTGTTGATTTGGCTTATTGGAAGAAAGAGGATTCTCACAATCAACAACCTTCATAAAAGAGCTCTCATTCTTCCCAACGTTTGTTTAATGTGCATGGAGAGAGGAGATGATTGGACACCTTTTCATCCATTGCCTTTTTGTTGCTACAGTAGGGGGTCACTTCTTGGAACTATTTCATATGGAATGGGCTATACCAAAATCTATTGATATGTTATTGTGGGCCTAGCATGGGTGTGGAATTGGTGGGGTAGGTAAGGCATTGTGGAGACTCCTAATCATGGTCGTGTTTCGGGGGATTTGGGGTCTTAGAAATGGGCGGTGTTTTCGAAATACCATCGAAGGTATTCGTGAGGTCATAGGCAAAATCAAACGCCTTCTTGTGGATTGGTCGGGAAATGTTTGGGCAGCTTTGGCCAGTCCTTTTGGTGGTGTTTTGTGTAGTGTTGGGGTTGTGTTCTTTTCTCGCGTTTGGCGAGCTTCTCAATAAATGTTGTTATCCTTAAAAAAAAAAATACTTTAATTCAAAACAAGTAATTTTAAACCTCTATGTTGTAAAGCATCTCTTCATAAATCTAGCTTTGTGTTTACTCTCTCCCTTGTCTTGTGAATCAAAACTATGTATCTGCAAACAACATACACCATGGGATCTCTTCCTACAAATGCCCCGTTAACTCATTTATAACCAATGTGAAAAGTTAGGGGCTCAATGCTATTCTTTATTCGTTTTTGCAAGCTTTTTGAATAAAATATTGTCATCTCTCCAAAAAAAAAAAAAAAAGAAAAAGAAAAGAAAAGAAGAAGCTACCCCATGGTATAATCCTATAATAATTGGGAAATCACTTCTCCATTGGCGGTCCTCATTTTTTACCTCTCCCTCATACATATCCTTAACAATGTCAATGTATCATCTTTAAAAAAAAAAAGAAGTCAATATATCATCTTGAGACTTCTTTTTTTGCCAACACCCAGAGATTAGCTCTCTAGGGATCCTATCGTATGCTTTCTCTAAGTCAATAAAGACCATGTGGAGATCGTTCTCTCCTTATAGTTCCTCATCAATTGTTTGAGTAGGAAAATTACTTTAGTGGTAGACCTCCTAGGCATGAAACCAAAATGATTTTTGGATGTATTCATCTCATGCCTTATTCCTTGCTTAATCACTCTCTAAGTTTCAACAGTATGGCTTATAAGTTTAATCACATGATAGTTAGTGCAGTTTTGTATGTCTCATTTGTTCTTCTAGATAGGTACCATAGTACTTTTCTTCCATTGTCTGACATTTTTTTTCGATCTTACAATCTTGTTGAACAACTTTGTCGACTAAAATAGTCCAGTGTCTTCCATTCACTTCCAAACCTCTATTGATATAACCATCTTTGGTTCAAGGGCCTTTTCTGTTTTCAATTGTCTCAAAGCTTCTTTCATGTTAGA
Source organism: Magnolia kwangsiensis (assembly GCA_037074715.1). Classification (NCBI taxonomy): domain Eukaryota; kingdom Viridiplantae; phylum Streptophyta; class Magnoliopsida; order Magnoliales; family Magnoliaceae; genus Magnolia; species Magnolia kwangsiensis. The sequence goes on from CM073579.1 coordinate 43,553,948, forward strand.
TATCCCAGTCCACAGAAGTATCTATGGTATCCTGCATTTGAGTTTATGGTTCCTTTTGTCCCCATACTTTCAATATGGTTGTCATGTAACAAATTTTGAAAATAACTTCTCCACCTTTCATTGATTTCATTGTCTTTTACTAGTACCTTGCAATTATTGCTCTTAATTCATCTAACAAGATCTAGGCCCTGCCCGCCCTCTCTTATTTTTGCAAATTTGAAGGCATCTTTCTCATATTAGGATCAACATAAGCCTTGCACATTTAGGGCCTGTTTGGTAACGCTGAAAATTTTAACTTAATGCGGAATTGGAAAGCAATCTACGTTTAGATTTGTTTGTTAACACGGAACGTGGAAAGCGCTTCATGTATTTTGGCTGAATTTTTTCTGCAATGAAGGCCTAGCTTAATGGTGAATGGAGAATGCTCTCTGTGTATTTTATTATTATTATTATTTTTAAATTCGAAAAATGCCCACCAGTTTCTCCTTTATGTAAAACATAACCCAACTTTTAATGTGTGGCACTTCTCTGGGTCCACTATGATTTATGTGTTATATCCACACCGCCCATCAACTTTTCTATATCATCCTAGATCATGATCCCAAAAATTGAGGCACATCTAAACCTCAGGTTGACCACACCATAGAAAGCAGTAGGAATGAAATGACTACCGTTAAAACCTTCTTAGGGTCCATTGTGAAGTTTATTTTCCATCTAACCCCTTCATAAGGTCACACAAACCTAGATGAAGGGAAAAAACAAAAATTAGCTTGTTCAGAGGCTTATGTGGCCCCAAGAAATTTTTTATGGTAGGCACCCAGCTCCCACTGTTTCTTGTAGGGTGGCCCACTTAAGCCTTAGATTTGGCTTATTTTTTGTCATTTTCCCTAAAATGATATGGAAAATGAATGGACTGTGTGGATAAAACATATACATCATGGTATGGCCCATAGAGCCATTTGATAGGACCGTCCATCTCTAGCTATACCGTTTACCGAGTTCGGGCAGTAACCAATCCCACTCGGATTTGGGGGGAGCGGATTAGGTTGAGTAGCAAGACTCACTACTGAAGCGATGTCACCAAGTTTTGTGTGCCCACCATGATGTATGTGTTGTATCCACACCGCCCATCCATTTGGAGAGATCATTTTATGGTATTATCCAAAGAATGAGGCAGATCCAAAGCTGGAGTGGATCCCACCATAGAAAATAGTGGGGAGAGTGACGCCCACCATTGAAACCTTCCTAAGGTCCACCATGAGTTTATTTGAGATCCAACCTGTTCATGTGTTAATGCAGACATGAAAGGAGGGAAAAAAAATATCAGCTTGATCGAAAACTTTTGTGGCCCTTAGAAGTTTTTAATGGTGGGAGTCACTCTCCCCACTGTTTTCTATGGTGGGGTCCACTCAAGGTTTGGATCTGACTCATTCTTTGGACCATGCCCTAATATGATTTCTCCAAATGGATGTATGGTGTGGATACAACACATACATCATGATGGGACCCACAGAACTTGATGACGTCACTTCAGTAGCGAGTCTTGCTACTCAACCTGACAGTAGCTAATCCGTGTCCGATTATGGGGTTTAGCATATTGCGTGGTGTGCCACATGCCATCTACCTTGGCCCTAACCGTGGGGCCCACCTTGATGTATGTATCCTATATCCACTATGTTTATTCATTTTTTCAATTCATAATGGGGCATTATACAAAACATGAAGCAAATCCAATTATCAAGTGGCCATATAGTAGGAAATAGTGGTGAGTGACCATTAATGAGCCAAGAAAGTTCTAGGCCACATGAGATTTGGATCATCCTCATTGTTAGGATCGATCCTTAAAATGATTTGGAAAAATGGATGGATGGCGTGGATAAAACACATTTATTATGATGCAGGCCGCACAATACCGTCCAATAGCTAGGGGCTATTGATGTCGTTAGTATGCAATCCGGATCCATTGAGGTGGGTGGGACCGTGACTGTGAGGCCCACGGTGATGTATGTGACTACATTCATGCTATCCATCCATATTGAAAGCTCATTTTTGTGCATGATCCAAAAAATGAATCAGATCCAAATCTCAAATGGGCCATAGTACAAGAAAAGTGGTAAATGACCATTAAAAATTTCTTGTGAGCTACAAAAGCTTTGAATTAAGATATATTTGCGTGGTCTCTTAATCTAGGTATTTTTTTACCTAATAAACATGTTGGTAAATAAAGATTTTGATTGAATCCATGAAGATTTTAATGGTCGGGATTCAATCATGATTATTTCATAAGGGCAAATGTGTCAAATTAACATATTCCAAACATTTCAGTTGTTAGTTAACAAACAGGTTGTTCTAAATTCAATACTAGGTTTTTGACTTCAGATTCAGACTTCCAACTTCAGATTTAACAAACAGGCCCTTAGCCTCACTACTTTCTTAGTTGTCCTTTTGTCATTTCTATATTGTCTAAAATATTCATCATTTCTAGTCTCTCGCCATGGCTTTGAAACATGAATTTTCCTTGTATGATTGGCTTGTCCCTCTAGATACTCCTATAACATCTTTTGCCATTTTTTAATGCACTATCTCATCCCGCAAATAGTTACTCCTCTAGATGCACTTTCCTTCTTCCATCAATTTATTTCTATATAACATCGTTCTCTCCTTTTAAATTCCACCACCTAGTTTTTTGGACACCTATTAATTTCACTCACTTCATTCTCTGTCTTAATGTAAACATCCATAACCATTAATGTATGTTGTGCGGTTAGACTCTCCTGGTATAACTTTGCAATCCTTACATGTGGATCGTTTTATTTTCCCAAGTAAAAAGAAATTTATTTGCCTTTTATATGATCCACGTTTACATGTGCATCTCTCTTTTTAAAGTATGTGTTTGGCAGAGCTAGATTGTATGCCATAGGGAAATCAAGGATGGTGTCCCCCGTCTCATTTCTTCTCCCAAAACTATATTCTCCTTTCACGCTCTCATATCCTCTACTTTTTTTCCTACATGACCATTTAAGTTTCCTCCTACAAGTATCCTCTCTTTGTTTAGAATTCCTTGCATTAGTCTATTCATATCATCCTAGATTGTCTTTTGATTCTATCCTCTAACCCTGTATGTAGTGTATATACGCTAATAACATTGATTGTCTCCTCTCCAAACACAAGTTTTGTTAATAAAATCTGATCACTTACCCTCTTAACATCTATAACCTTATCTTCCACTATTTTCCCCTTTTCTATTATTGTCTTTTCCCATATACCAAAGTTTATATCTATCAATTTCTCTAGTTTGACCCATTTCCATGTGGTCTCCTGAATACAAGCTATTTTAACTCTCCTCCGTTTCATTGTATCTACTAACTTCACACACTTTCTTGTCAATGTTCCTTTATTCCATGTGGTATGGCAAATCCTATTCTTATGGACTAGCTTCTTTACTTGCACACATCTAGAATGGTGTGGGAAGCCAGGAACCCTTGACTACTTATAGCAACTGGGTGTTTTTGCTTTTGACAGATGCCCTAGCCAACCCTTGACCATTTCTCACCACAACCAGGTTCCGATGCAGCGTACCACTTACAGGAATGCCCTAGCATGAGTTTGGAATGTCATATTATTCGTATTCATGATGGAAGGTATGCCATAAGTTTAACGTTGGCTGCCAACTTGACACAACCCTCATTTATTTGGGCTTGGGATAGGCAATGGGATCACAAAACTCTCACATGCATAATATAAAAGACTATTACATAGGTTGATTACAATCAAGCGCTATCTAGTCTTCTACATAGGTTTGATTACAATCAACGAGCCTTCCACAAGGTCTCTCTTTCACTCTCTCATGGATGGTTATGCTTCACTCCTTTTGGATTGGTTATTAAATAGAATTGGGGACCGAACAAGAATGATATGAAAGTGTTAGGATAAAAAAGTCAGAGAAACATGAGATTGAGGAAAAAAGTCCGGCATGCTTAAAAGAATATCCCCAGTCATTCGCTTGCATTTTTTTTTTTTTTTTGGGGAGAACTGAAATTTTATCATAACACCCATTGAAAGGCTGGAAAAGAATACAATGCAATACTAAAACTCAAAAAGAGAAGAAAAAGAAGCAGCCTTAGTTGCATTAACATTAGGAGTCTAATCCATTATATGACCTTTAACTATACTTATCACCCCATCTACCGACGAGCTCCCATTTTTGAAACATCGCTCATTCCACTCCTTCCAAATGGTCAAAAAAAATTGTGAAGATGAGAAGCCTCTAGACAACTTTTCCAGCCTTCTCGACTCCACCTCCATGCTATGCTTATTGAAGATCCTCCACTGACTTCGGCATGAGTCAAACCATATGGAAAGTTGCAAGAAAAAACTCCCACTCTTCGAGCAAAAGAGCAATGGATAAATAAGTGGTCAATTGTCTTCGCATTCTCCATGCACATTGGATATATTGGGGAGAATTAAATTACTTCATTGAAGATTATCAATAGTCAGAATTCTCTTTCTTCCAACCAACCACATGAAAACTAAAACTCAAAGAGGGGCTTCGTAGAACCAATGATGAAACAAATGAAGGGCCGGGATTGCTTGCCAAATCATTTAATAATCTTAAGAATGAGCAGAACAAAGAATTTTCCGGATCAGTGCCCATTCCAAATCAATGAGTCCTCTTCCTGAGATGAAGGGACAACATTCTTGTGATAGTCCAACAGGCCAATAAACTTCGTGACCTCATCATCTGCTAGATTCCTGTGACAAGGGGGCTCCAAACGACAAAACTGCCACAAATAGAGAAGTAGTGGGAAACTAAAACGAAGCAGTTTGGAGCAGGAGAAGCTAATCTTGGGAAGACATCTTGAAGTGCCTTGTTCCGCAACAAACATCCACCTAAAAGTGGATTCGGTTCCCGTTCCCAAGAGCGAATGTAATGCCTTTATGAGTTAAATTCTCCGTTGATGCAATTGCTTTGCAAATGTGATCAAGAGAACTCCTAACAAACCAACCTCTATCTTGCACTCCATAGTTGCTAACAATGATCTCCCTCCAAAGGCTACTTGATTCAGTGCTAAGTTTCCAATGCCACTTACCAAGGACTCCGGACTTTTTTTTAATCCCCACACCCCCATCAGCAATCGACTCACAAACCTCCCCCCATTAAGGAGTTGAAACTTCTGATTGTCCTTAGCCCTTTAAAAAAAATGCCCCTTAGCTTTTCTAGCGTATCCAACATCGACTGGGGACACTTACAAAAAGACAAAATACACATGCATATTTGAAAAAGCTGCTTTAATGAGGGTTAGCCTCCATCCCAAAGAGAGATATTGATACTTTGACTTGCTAGTTTTCTCTCAATTCTTTCAACCACTTTGTTCCCCAGATGCAAAGCAAGCTTCGTGATACAAATAGGCAGATTGAGATAAGTAGAGGGAAATGAATCATTCTTGCACTTGAAGGCATTCGCAGGCGCAAACTCACCAGAAACATGAACCCCCAACATTTCACTTTTAGGCACATTAATCTCAATCCCTGAATCTGCTTTAAAACAAACAATGATTTTGTGGAGATTGTCCATAGAAGTTACATCCGCATCACAAAACAAGTGAGTGTCATCATTGTATTGGAGGTGGCTAATTTGAATTCCGCCTTTAGAAACTTTGAAGCCATTAATACGTCGTTCTCTTCCCCCTTAAAAAGCATCTTGCTTAGCGCCTCACCAACAACTACAAAGAGATGGGGAGAATGGGGATCCCTTTGCCTAAGACCCTGGAGTCCTTGGAGAAGCCTTTAGGTGAACCATTAACCAGAATAGAGAAAGTGTCGAGCTACACGCAGGACCACACCAAACCCCTCCACCTTTTTGACCACAACCCACTTGATCTAGCATATAATCTAAAAACTCATAGTTGACATGATCGTAGGCCTTTTCCAGACCGAGCTTGCACACCAAACTGCTTCTCCTTTCTCTGAATCTAGAATCAATGCAATCGTGTGCAATAAGGGCACTGCCAAGAATTTGCCTACCCATAACAAAAGCTCCATGATTATTTGCGGCAATCATAGATAGGATTCCCCAAAGTCGTAAAGCAACAATTTTCACTAGAATATTGTATGGGTCCTAATAAAGCTTATAGGATGGAAATCTTTTAGCTGCTCTTCTCCTTAAAGTGTAGGGATAATGGCTATAAAGAAGCCCCAATGTTCGTAGATAACCTACTCCACTTGGAGAATTTTGAAACAAAGTCCATGAAGTCCTTCTTGAGTAGATGCCAAAATATTTAGAAAAAGGCTATCGGGTAGCCATTGGTGCTTGGGTGATGAGGACATCCGAGCACCATACTGGAGGAGGGCTGAGCCACTCCTTATGGCTAGACGACTATTATATGGGGCTCACTTGGCCCAATTCACATTCCTAGACACGTTGAAGACTCCTCGTGCATCTTTGAAGACCCAACACTGGGAAGATGCACGTGGGTTGCATATAGGAGCTTGATGGACACATCGGACTGTTGAATCGGGTGGGCACAATGATCGGACTGTTGGATCATCATTGAACATCTTGATTGTGGACCCCCATGGGCCACAAAATAGTTTAGTTTTTTAGAATGTTTACTTGCTTCGTTATTTTTGGTATAGCTTATATTTGTATTCAGATAGGGAGTTACGAACAACTTTTAATATATTAAGCGTCTTTATGTTGAAAATCTTATCTGAAAGCGCCTTTTTGTAAAATGCCTTTTTTGAGACTTTCGCCCCAGGCGGAACCCTAATGCCATTATTTTGAAAAAAAAAAGCTTTATGTTTTCTCTTCTTCATGTGATTTGAAGAATACTCCATTTGATTTGGAGCTTGGGTGTGGTGTGATTTCATTCCCCATTCAACGGACGTGCGAGGCTTCCATCTATTATCTTCCTTTTTATCCAAAAAGGAGTATTTTCCCAAAAACTTCATTCCTCTTCCCTTTCAAACCAAAACCATCCAAATCATCTTTTTTTTTTTTTCTTTTTTTTTTCCACCTTTTCATCATCTAACTTCAACCCCAACCAAAATCAACCATTGAGGACCTCAAAACCCTAGCCAATGACAAACAACCCTTTAATTCCCCATCCCTAACTCTACCTATAAACCGTAACCCTAGATTATCTAATTCCCTAATCTCCCCAAATTCAAACCCTAAATCTCTAATTTCCTTAATTGACCCAAAATCCCCAACTTCTCTTCACCCAAAACCTTAATTCCCTCTTACCAATTCCTAAATTCATCAATCCCCTTAACCAATTCACCCAATTTAGCCCTAATTTCATCTTTTCCCCAAATTCTTAAAAAAAAACCTAATTCCAAAATCCTCAATTTCCATGAACCATAATTTTCCAAATTTCAGAATTTTTCCTTCTTAACCTTAATCATAGAATCCAAAAGTCAGCCCCTTGAGTGTGGAATGTGCCTATGCTAAATTGGAAGTTCTATCCTTCCATCGGTCCTAATTTTAATTGATTCATGTGATTTCTTAGTATGCGGTCATGTGATTTAGGTTAAATCAGATTTTATTTTCTATTGTTTACTCTTAATTACGTGGTGGGTTAACTTCTTTTGTTAATTAAATTGCTTTATGAACTCTTTCATAATTTTCACGTTGCATGCTAGCATTAAATCATGTTTCCTACATCATTGGGGCTTTATCACCGCACAACAAATCAATTTCGGCATTGATCTCTTCTTCTGAAAATGGCACTTCAAGAGATGAAACCTCCACCCAAGAAAGCTTTTGAAAAACTAGGTTTATTGAGCCACGACCTATTCCATTGATCACTAGAAAGCAAGTTGCTGTAATAGAATCACATATCTTCCCCTTTTCCAATGTCCTTCCACCATCTACAGCCAAACTACTTATATGATTACACCTCTCTTGAGCACACGCTATACTATTGCAATAAGTCAATAACAGGTGTTTTTGTCTCCCTTCTTGAGCCACACCGCTCTAGGCCATTGATGGCATATAATTTCCTACTCTTTGGAACGGTTAATAAAAGAGAGTTTCAAGTGATTTGAGAAAACACCATCTACAATAAGTATATGCTAATTTCAAAAGTGCCAAATGATCTAATTACTATTTGTGAGAGATGATTGTGGATTACATGAGGCAAAACTACTTGAAATAAAGTGCTGGTTTTTGTTGGATAAATGTGGTTTGAATCATGGTTTGGCAACTCGTATCTGTCGTGTGTGACTTGTCCGAGTTGTCTTGGAGTTGGTTGAGACAAATATAGTTTGATACCACAAGTCCTATTTCAAGGGGATGACTTGCGCCAACTTAGATGAGTTTCTAGAGATTGGCAAGTTGGGGTGACATGGTGTGATCGGTCTTGTGCGACTTGGCATGACCTGAATTCTTTACATTCTTTTGTATTTTTTTTTTTTTTCATCTTTCCCATTTTCTCGTCCAAACCCTAAATCTAGGGTATTAAGTCTCTTGAGATGATTTTGGAGCCTTCGATGATTTTAGTAATTTAATAAAAATATTCATTAAAAATGCATCACATACCTATTCATCATTTTAGAATTGATTTTGTTGCATTTGTAGGTCACCATTAAATGAGATATATTTTAAATTTCAATACCAGAGAGATTTTATTTTGAAATTGTTCCCTTATGTTTTTAGTAAAGGGTAGTAGTGACTTGAACTTACTTGGATGAGTCACACTCGACTTGTCTGCTATGATTGGACTCACAACTGGACGAGTTGTTCCGAGTCTCCGAGTCTTAAAGCCATACCTGAAATACATGAGACAAAGCAACGCTTGATTTGGGGCATGTCTGATATGATTTATATGTACGTACGTATTATACAAGAACCGTGCGCTTGATTTAGGGTGAGAGATGCAAGTGGTCTTGGGTTCAAGTTTTTCAGTACAATTTTCATTTCTTTTTTCTTACAAGTGGATTGGTTGGGACTGTGCTTTGGCTTTAGAATCTGATCAGGGGTCAGGTCGGGTGTGGATTGTTGGTTTGTTTAGTAAATTGTTGAGCGTGATCTTGGGTTTTGGGTGCCGTTCATTAAAAGGTTCAGACGATTCTTAAAGGTGTCTTCATTTAAGGGGCTGTTGAGGCACAACATAATACGTCAATTTTACATCAAGATTGGCCATTGCACAGTCAAGCTATCAAAAGTTCTGTTATGCGGCGCGCAAAAGAGAAGCAGTGCACAACTGCACAGTACAGCAGTATGAACAGATAAATGGTTTAGAGGCAGAATTGCCCAGATAAGTCATGTACCCTATTGCGTGAGGGTGCAGCGGGAGTACACTGCGCATGCCCGCACAACAAAGACTGGTTGCGTGGAATCGGGCTCACACGTGTGGAGGCCTATAAATACCCCCTCCCCCCTACATTTGAGACATTCACAAGTGCGGAGCTCCAGAGAAGCCAGAGAGATTTCAAGATTTCTTCAAAGCCTCTTTCGGGTATCCTGCAGTGCAATGCAAGAAGAGAACAAAAGAAGAAGGGAGTTTCAAGTTCTGGACTAGGGTCTGTTGCGCGGCCGTGCAACAGACAGACCTCATATGTATTTAAGGATTTGGCAATGCTCTTCCGCGAGATCCGAAATCTCCCGCGAGACGATCTTCCGTGATTGCATCTTAAGCATATTGGTGAAGAGCAAGGGGTCTTCGAACTCCATTATCATTGCGATGGATGTTATGCAAATGGAAATGCTGCCGGAATCATCATTCGAACTAATTTCTTTTCTTTAACTGTATTCATGGAATACGCTTTGTTTGGAATCAATAGAAACATGAGGATGTAACTGAAACCCAGAATTAATAAAATCAATAATGATGATTATTTTTCTGTCTTTCCTTTGTTATTATTGCATGTATATATTCGAACCAATCGCGATACTTCGTTTCTTGTTGAACAGGGGTGGAATTTTTTCAAAAAGGTAAAGCCATTATGAGTCGATCCTATGAGACCTGTTGACTAATAACATGTAACAAGACGGTGTGCATCCTGGAACGATGTGTATTTTCTTCTTTGTGTTTGCTTGCTCTACAGTGCAATCTGATTGCCTTCTTGGACTACACTTAAAAACATTGGAAATCTTTGGAAGTGTCGGGTTAATAATCTATTGCAATTTGAGATTTAAATTCCCTTTGCAAATTTTAAAATGTCAGTTATTGTTTGTTGAAGATTGTAATGCATGCAGTTCTCATTAAAAACATTGGAAGTCTTTGGAAGTGTCGGGTTAATAATCTATTGCAATTTGAGATTTAAATTCCCTTTGCAAATTTTAAAATGTCAGTTATTGTTTGTTGAAGATTGTAATGCATGCAGTTCTCATTACATTCCTCTTTTTAGGGTCTGTTGTCGTCAGCGGCTACTACGAGATCACCAGTTGGATCCCAAGAAAATCGGGGGGATGCTTTGACGTTTGGTGTGGCGGATGAGCATATTGGCGCTGTTGTCGGTCGTGGTGGAAGGAATATAACAGAGATTTGTCAGGTCTGCATTGGCAAATCATACTTGTGCTTTTTTGGTCACTACTTTCATTTCAATTCAGAGAATTATGTGATTATCTTTCCAAGGATATGCCCAGGCCAGAAATTGAATGGTGAGGACTGTCATATGGAGGAATTTTAGGGGCATCCACAGTATGGCCCAACAGACCCATGATCTGATGAGTGAACCACCGAACCCAATTTCACAAACTGAAAACCTGAGTATATCTGGTGTATCATTGGGTTGAGGAATGCATATAATTTCTCTTTTTGTCCAAATACTTAGTATGGTATTCTCTGTGCAGGCTAGTGGAGCCAGGATCAAGATATCCGATCGAGGTGATTTTGTGTCCGGTACATCTGATAGGTACCCAAGCTGTTGCACATTTTAACCATCTTGCTATTGGCCCACACAGATATGGATCCGTCCTGATTCTCTCTCTTTCTCTATGCCTGTGTGTACATTTGACAGGAAGATAACGATCACAGGTTCGGATGCAGCGATCCGAATGGCAGAGGCTATGATAATGCAAAAGGTTTCTTCTGTTTCTGAGAGGTGAAGAAATGTTTTCTACATCATTGTTTAGAAAGGTTTTCTTCTTGCCACCACTGTTTTATCCATATCAATGCTGGATCTCATACTCTTTCAGAACTGATTATAGTGAAATCTGAAGCTGATGGTGGTCAAAGGATGAAAGGGGAAGGTTATGATCGCCGAAAGCTTGTGTGGGGAAATGGTTGTTATAGAGTGTGGTTCGAGTTCGTTTCCTGAGGCTCCAAGAGGCTGTTGTAACTGAGTTTCTTAGCCAATGCAAATACTAATTGGTCATTTTCAATTCCCTTTTTTGTATAAGATTTGAATATAAAGTTTTCAGGTGAGTCTGAGATCAGAGATCCTTCCTAGACGCATTACCAGAATCTGTAGCGAATATTGTAGTGACATTTTTCAAGGTTTACTAAATTAGGCGTAAAATATTCACTCTCTTGCCTGTGCCGGCACACACACACCCCAAAGTGGGGTCATGTTAGGCATGTTGTTTGTTGAGTAAGTAAATCACAAATAACGCCTAATGCTGGCGGGCCACCTTGACTGAGGTGTGGAAATCATTTTGAAAGGGTGTTTACCTCTACCGTTAGTTTGCCGTTGGTTTGCAGAGTTACAGTTTGTCTTTATAACTATGTCTGTGCATGGCTGACAATCAGCTGCACTGAGATGTTGGCAGTCCAATAAACTATTTGGACCTTGGTTCATTTGGGACCACTCCCATGGGAGGGTACAACATAGAAACAACATAGAAATCATGTGATTTCGATGGTCATTTTTGTTATAAAACTGTTTCCCAAGCTATACAGGTTGGATGCTTATCAGCATTTGTTGATATGGATCCTTTGGATGGTCCTAGTTGATAGTTGTACTAGTTCTCTAAGCCATAAGAATCCAGATGGGCCAATGGATGGTTTCTTTAATGCATTTTGCGTCCTGCTGATCGGATGTTTAGGATTGTCCAATTTTTTGCACATGGCCTACTTAGAACATGATAGTTCCTTGTGCCTATATTTGTGTTTGGACTTGTGAGGTCTAGTAAATGATATCCAACCCATCCAAAAGGTTGAACTTGCCATGGATTTTATTTTGTACCATAACTTCCATTGTCATCTGACTAGTCGTGCATGATCTCTTTAGAAAAAAATTGCTTCTTCATCTTTGTTGTTTTGAGGGCCAGACTATTGTAGCGGTGCCTACAGGAGTAACGGTTCTGGCGTCCAAAAGACTCCAATTTCTCACATTTGGATTTTCTTATTTCATCTGTTTAATATAGGAGTTTCAACACCTGATCAAGGGTTCGATTACCCATAGGTGGTGAAATTCCACTACGGCGTGAGTGTGTGGCGGTGTGTGTGCGTTGTTTTTTTTATATTTAAAAGCACCTAAGCTCTACACTCGCATGTTATCGGCGGAGAGTGTGATTTTCGGTAGGAGGATTAGCTTGAAAATATTCATGAATTGAAATTAGATACGTTGGGAAATCTTGGGTCATTTTCCATTGGTCAAGACTGTTTTACATTATAAAGTTGCATGGTGCATAGGTAACCAATAAAAGCTCCCAATTGGATTATTTAAACCCTTCCATTAGTCGGCTCTCTTGCTTTGAATATGGACAGTCACCATAACCTTATGTACGATCAAAGGGTTGAAATACTCAATTTGAAAGTTTTGTTTTTTGTCCTTTATTTTTTTCCTCTTCGGCAATCTCCTATCCAAGGTAAGCCCTATCACATAAATGGTTTGGATTATTGAAAATAACCCAAATTTAGTCGCTAAAGTCTGAACGTAGCTTATCGCAATGTGCCATGGACGAGCAAACTTCTTTCGTGATTCTAGAAACTCCCAAATAGGGCCAAAATCATTGTTGTAGGTGAAAGAACAGAGATAAACTGAAGTACTGAGAAGTGCGTTTTGGCTAACAGTACACGAGTTGTGTTTTTGAGACACACACACACACACACACACACACACACACACACACACACACACACACACACACACATATATATATATATATATATATATATATATATATATATATATATATATTCTTTTATGTTTAAGCAATTTAAGATGAAGAATTTAAAATAAATTTATTCTGATAAATTTTCTAATATTTTAATCTTTAGACGGATAGATGGATTATGTAAAAAAGTGGAATGGTTTATAAAGAATCTCTTAAAGGCTGTGTGCACTTTGAAATCTCTTGCATACAAGCTGGTTAGAATCATCAAATCAAAGTGCCATTTTGGAATTAAAGTAATACGAAGTGGGATCAGGAACGGACTAGGTGCAGCCCGGCTTCATCCACGCTGTCCATCTGTTTTTCCAGCTCATTTTAGGGCATGAGCCCATGAATGAGGCTGATACAAATCTTGGGTGAAACATGGTAAAGGAAAAATTGATGGACAATTACATAGCAGTTTTTTCTAACTGAACCAATGGCAGTTTCTTAACTGTTGGGTAGCTTCATGCTATAGTCAAACAATGCCATACATGTGCAGAATTTTATTTTCTTATTTTTCTTTTTACTTTTGTTTTTAAGAATTCAAAAATTCCAGCTTCACTCTTCTCAAACCTTTTAAAAGTTTTTCATGTATTTCTTAATGGTATTAAAGTCTTTCAAGAAAATTGTCTCTTGAAGATCCTTGAGTTCTTAATGTTCTGATGGTAGTAGTTTGGATATTTTGGAAAACAGAGAGTCGTTTGGATCTGTAATCTGGATGTGAGAGATGTCCTCCTCTTCTTTGTCAATCAAGTATACTTTTCCTTCTCCCTCCATCAGCGTGACAGATTATATCTCGATCTAGTTGAAGCCTTCAAACTTTTCCCTGTGGAAGACTCAAATTATATCGTTGTTAGAAGGAGAAGACATGTTCAGCTTCATAAATGAGGAATATCTTATACCGGATAAATGATCCCCTCTCTCAACAGTAAGGGTGAGGATCCAAATCCAAACTATGTAGGATGGAAGAAATCTGATTGTAAAGTGAAATCATGACTCGCGAGCACTCTATTTGAAGAATTTCTAAGTCTTATAGTTGGATTAGAAACAACAGGCAAAGTGTGGAATTGCTTGGAAAATGTTTATGCTGGAGACTCCACGGCTAGAGAATTTCAATTGATTCAATGACTGTAGACAGGCAAGAAGGAGAACATGCCGTCAGCTCACTATTTAAGCAAGTTTAAGGGCATCTGTGATGACCTTGTAATTATTGGAAATAGAAGAAGATAAAAATAAGGTCTTTTGTCTCCTGCAGGGCTTAGGGGCTTCTTATAATAATTTAATCACAATTATGTTGAAGCCCCCAACCCCATCCTATACTGAAGTTGTACCTTTATTGCAAAGCCATGAGATCATACATCATACTCAATCTATATTGCTTTCTCTCAATCAAAATGTTGCATTTGTTAGTCAACAATGTAATTTCAGAAAAAATAATGGAAGAAATTGGATGAATAATAGAGGAAATAATTATTGCCAACAAAATTTTAATTTATCTGGATGTGGCTTTGTACAAGCCAGCAAAAACGGCTAGGGTAACCAGAATCAACAACAACAGTCAGGTTGTCTAGTTCAACAGATTTAACAACAGCAAGGGCGACAGTCAGAGCCGGTTGCGTCACAATCTTGGCCAGCTTAGTTACAAAGAGGTGGTAAATGTCAAATCTGTGGTGTTGGAGGACATATAGCCCTAGCTTGTTGGCATTGTTTCAATAATGCATATCAACCCAACAATCTCCCTCAAATGAACCTGATAAAATAATGATTGGTGATGGAACCCAGTTGAGAATTTCTCATGTTGGTGATGTTAAAGATCATATTAGGAAAAATGCTTTGACAGTTCATAATCTTTTATTGGTGCCTGAGTTGAAGACAAATTTACTGTCAATCTCTCACTTTATTAGAAAATTTCCCTATAATTTTGGGTTCTCATCTAATGGGTTTGTGATTAAGGACCATGGGTAAAAAACTAGTAAACAGAACTAGAAATGTGGGATTTACACTTTGAATGACATAAAGTTGGGATTTCTTTTCTATTTGAAATAAGACTACTTCTGAAAATATTTGGCATGTGTTTGGAACATGTTCTACCCAAAGGTGGTATGATTTTTATTTTCAAAAAGTTAATTCCCGTAGATCAATGGAATATATCACATTCTATATGTAATAATAGTTGTCCACTTGGAAAGTGATTTAAGTTTCTATTTAGTAATACAAATAAAGTTTCTACTGAGCCTTTATTTGAAGTTCATTCATATTTGTGGGGTCCTAGACCAACTTTATCAAATTAGAAATGCCAGTATTATGTTGCAATATTTATCGATGACTTTACTTGTTTCACTTGGATTGATCCCCTTAAAAAGAAGTCAGAATTTTACTCGTGCTTCCTCAAAATTTAGAAAATGGTTGAACGGGGGGATTTAACAAGAAATAAGAATTTTTCAGAGTGATGGTGGGAGATATTTCTCTAGGAAAAAAATTATTAATCATCTTAACAATGAAGGGATTCTTATCCTGACACTCTTGAACAAAGAAAACACAAAGTTATTGTTGAATCGAGACTAGGTATACTTTTTAATAGTAGAGTACTCAAAATGTTTTGGGTGGAAGTCTTTTAGACAACAATGTATTTAATTAATCGGGTAATATCAATTCAACTAAACATGCAGTCTCCATATTAGTTATTATTCAGCCAATTTCCTGATTACTCTATTTTTCTAGGCTATAGCATTCAACATAAGGGCTATCAGTGTCTTTATCCACCTTGTAGACATATCTATATTTATAGACATGTAGTATTTGACAAAACTATTTTTCCATACATTTCCTCTAATGTCATAACTTCTACACAAGTTTAGGGGGAACTCTCGAATTATAATGATTGGACTGAAACTTATGATGATCATATATCTTTACTATCTACAAAATGATATGAATTCTGCCATCACTCTAGACTTACCAATGCTAAGGCCTAAACGTCATCTCAGAGAGGAAGAAAGACCCAATCTTGAGTCTCAAACAATTGTTTCTCTCCAGACTTCAGCAAATGACATCACATCATCTACTAGTATGACCCACATACGAACTACATTGTCTCAAGTTTATCAACTTCTTTTTCTGAGTTTGCTTCATCATCTTTTGCCTCATTGGTTCCCCTTCTATCCTTATAATACTCACTTAAAGTTGGGTACTAAAAAGCCTCGTGTTCTTACTTCGCTATTGTTACTATAACCTCTAATATTTCCTTAGAACCGTGAATTGTCAAATCGGCTCTTGCGCATCTATGTTGGTTACAAGCAATGCAAGAAGAAATTTATGCCATACAAACTCCACCTAGGAACTTATACCTCATTTGTAAGAGATGAATATGGTTGGCTGTCGATGGGTTTACAAGAAAATCAAATGCTGGATTGACTCAAAGCCCGACTTGTTGCAAAGGGCTATAACCAAATTAAGAGTCCTGATTTTTCTGAAAGATTTAGCCCAGTATAAAACCAGCTACTATTCATACTATTTTGGTCGTGGCAACAATGTCAGGTTGGGTAGTGAAACAACTTGTCGTTAAAAATATAATTTTGCATAGTTATTTGAAAGAGCTGGTGTTTATGGAGCAGCTCCCTGGCTTTGTCAATCAACAACATCCACACTATGTTCGTTACTTAATTGAAGAAAGTGTTATATGGCTTAAACAGGCACTTGGGGCATGGTTTGACCATTTTAGTGCCTATCTTCCCTCCATGGTTTTTTCCTACAAGTTGGATGATTCCTCTCTCTTTATCTGTTATTTTCCAATTGAGATTATTCTATTATTGTTATATGTAGATGATTTCTTGGTTACTAGCAGTCGTCATCTTCTTTTGGGCTAGTTTATTGCACAACTTGGCCAAGAAGTTGCTATGAAGGATATCAGTGTTCTTCATCACTTTTTGGGAATCAAGGTCATTCCAAGTGCGGAAGAAATTTTTCTATCATAGTCTAAATATGTTCGCAATCTCCTTGTTAGTGATCAGATGGAAGACTCTATACTTGTGACTACTACTATGGTATCAAGAAGAAATTCCTAGGGTATGGTGATTTATTTTTAGATCTGGAATTTTATCGTAGCATTGATGGTGGTATTTAGTATCTAATAATGACAAGACCTGACTTATCCTATAGTGTGAACTCGATGTGTCAGCAAATATATAAGCCTATAATTGGACTTAAGTAGTGAAAAGTATTCTTCGATATGTGGTGGGTACTCTTAACATTAGTTTTTGTATCTTATCTCAATTTACTCTTGATCTATATGCCTTTTAGATGTAGATTGGGCCAGGTGTCCTGATATTCGGTGCTCTATTATAGGATTTCGTATCTTCTTGGTTGTAAATATTATTTATTAGTGTGCTAAGAAGTAACCCACAATGGATTGATCTAGTGTGGAAGTAGAGTATCGGTTCATGGCCTCTAAGACAGAGATCACATGGCTGAGTTTTATTCTTTGAGATATTGGGTGTGCCTTTACGCTCTATTTATTTTATTTTGTGTTAATCTTAGTGCTATATATATATATATATATATATGGGAAAAGGTACTATGTGCTCGACCTCACGAGTCCGTCCCATGACGTCGAGCTGTGTTGGCCCCACCATGATGCGTTTCGAACATCTACCCCATCAGTCAGATGCACCATTCCATCGTGGGCCTAGGTCTCAAAAATCAAGTCAATTCGTGCCTTGTGTGGGCCACACCACATACAGAATTGGAGAGGGGCTGTGCACCATTAAAACATTCATAATCAGTTTTTTGGGCCCACCGAGATGTGTTTTGCAAATCCAGCCCATCCATTATGTGTGTCCCACTTGGATGAGGGTTCAGACCAAGTTTCAGCAGCATTCAAAACTCAGGTGGGCCCCACCAAGTGCTTTTATATGTTTTAACGGTGTCTTCACATGATTTTAGATGGTATGGCCCACCTGAGTTCCGTATATGGCTGATTTTTGGCATATCCCATAATTTAAAGGGGACCCATCAAATGCACGGTGTTGATGGTCGACACGCATCAGTGTGGGGCCCACACAGCTCGACCTCACGGAGCTTATCGTGTGGTCGAGCGCATGGTACCTTTTCCCTATATATATATATATATATATATATATATTTTGCCTTTCATTCTCATACTACGCATATAAAATTAGACTATTATTTTGTTCATGAGCATGTGGCCCTAGGTCTTCTGGTTATTCGCTTCGTCTCCTTTGATCAACAACTTGCTGATATTTTCACCAAACCACTCCACTGGGACGTGATGTGTTTTGTTGTATTTTAGTAAAACTTGGCCTCATCAGTTGGCCTAGTTTGAGGAAGAGTAATAAAGATAAAACTGATGAACAATTACACAATTTTTCTAACTGAACCAATGGTAGTTTCATAACTAATAGGTAGTTTCATGCTGTAACAAAACAATGTTGTAAATGCTTGGCTTAACATATTGTATATGTGAAGAATTTTATTTTTTACTGTATGTTCTTATTTTTCTTTGTACTTTTGTTTTTTAGAAACTAGAAATTAGCCGTGTATGATTATTCAATGAGAATCCTTCTCGGGTCAAATGTTTTGAGATCTTCATTCTTATCAAAACTTTCTATTTTTTTTCAAGTATTTCTTTAGACCACACCACAAAGAATAGTGTTGATTGAATGCTCACCATTAAAAACTTCCTAGGGCCCATCATAATGTTTATTCGTGATCCAACCTATTGATAAGGTCACACAAACCTAGATGAAGAGAAAACACAAATATCATCTTGATCCAAAACTTTTGTGGTCCATGAGAAGTTTTTGATGGTTAATCACCACCGTTTCCTACCATGTGGTTTGCTTGAGAATTGGTTTTGCTTCATTTTTGGGCTTACCCTAAAATGAGTTGGAAAAAGGGATGTACAACATAGATATACCAATACGTGACGTAGGGATGGACGTGATGAGGTTGATCATTGTCTTCCTCAAGGGGATAATTACTCCGAATCAACGGAGATTTTCAGGACTCCTTGTAGAGATTCCTCAAATCCACGAGGAAAATAAAAAAATAGAAATAAATTCTAATAAATTTGAAAATAGATTAATTGAAGATAAAAATAAATTTATCACCTTTAAATAGTGACAACAAACCTAGGAAGAAGTCTCAAAATCAAACTCCAACTCTACCTCTCTAAAATTCGTGACTTACTGTAAATAGCAAGCTTACTATTTTTAGATGGTCATGATTTCTACTAGACTTCATGGTTTTCAGCCAAAAATAGTAAGTGTCCAATTTGTCCTAACCATGTTATTCTCCTAAAATTTCTAAGCCCTTTTCATGTTGGGCACGACTCCTAAAGCTTAAAGAATTAAAAGTTAATGATCGAATTAAAACTTACTACATATAGTAAAAATGAAATTAAAAGGGAGTTTCGACCATTGATCTGATGGATCTCATAAATTCGGTGTGGGCAACTCGACGTAGTAGGGTTGGCTAAAGTAGCTTCTCCTACCCGAAATTCATATATTACACATTGAATAACTCGTTCCAGTTTGCGAGATATGCTTGTTTTAGGTTTCCGATGATACTGATCACTTTCGCCTCCGATCTGACCATCTCTGGTCCATCTTGGACATGAAAGTATCCGTGACCTACTCTACATCAATAAGTTGAGGTGGGCCCAACAGTTACTGCCACACGGTGTTGGGTGAGGCCAAGAGACACCTAATTTGCCCCCAGTGGGATCTACCCAACAATTGTTCAAGACGATGAATGGAGCTATTTTGTTTCTCCACTCAATCTTAATTGGCCATTTTTCAAGCTATTCATCGGATGGTTAGGATCATCTAATCGGTGGCATTATCCTACTAATACATTGAATAAGCGTTGATGTTAGCAAAATTTATAGTCTTATATATATATATATATATATATATATATATATATATATATATATATATATATATATATATATATATATATATATATATAAATGAAGTACATTGAGTGCAACTAAAACCATATGTCATTTGCACACATGTTACTTTGAATTATGGTTACACTTACACAGGTAAAAATACCCTCCACCCCATTATTGACTCCTAGGGTTCAGATAAAACTTAAGCAGTACATTTTCAGGAGTAAAATAATGCCAGTCAGACCACTACCTGGTCAGATCGGGTCAGATTAAGATATGCAATAGATAGTTTTCACGAATTTTCTTCTGCTTTTGCTCACCAGAGCCTGGCAAAAATGCATCTTTTCTAGGCTTAGGCTTGTTTAAATCTTAATTTTTTACCTCCTTAAATAGGCTTATGTAATCAGATTTATATGTAGAGAGAAGAATAATAAGCCTAGGGTTATCGGACAAGTTACCTTGATGATCAAAGCTGTTCAACAATTAGACAGCAGTAAGTGTTTTTCGTCTACTATGAAGTTTATTTTTATTTCTAACCGTGTATCATGTAGGACTGGATGGTGGAAAGGTCCCTTGGGTGGCCCATGCTCATGATGGAGCACCCCAGACTGATGATGGAAAGGGCCAGCTGTTTTTACAAGGAAACGGCTGTGGCACAACAATTTTTAGGCAAAATCGTCTGCCATAACATTTTCTGTGCAGAAATGGGTGGGTCTCAGCCGTTTTCATGTTTATTCAACGCCACTCGTTTGCTAGGTCTGACTTGCGGGGTCCATCTTGATGTATATGTCGTATCCATACTGTCCATCCATTTTGCCGGTTCATTTTTTACCATGCCCATATGTGAGGTAGGTTCAAGTGTCAGTTGAGCCAGAAACAATGATGATGATGGCGTATACCGTTGCAACCTTTTTAGTTCCACTGTGATGTTTACATGCCATCTAAACTACTGCTTCCACAGCTCATTGTGCCCACCACAGGCTAGATGAATTGGTGGACGGGCTGGATGTTCCACGTGTGTGGCCCTATTTATTTATTTATTTATTTATTATTATTTTTTTAAATATTTTTTCCTTTAGAACAACAGCGCCCAGAAGATGCTGCCAGAAGCCCTTTTTTTGGCATGGCAGAGGTCCCAGTCCCACTCGTGGGACCCACCTTGATGGATGTGTTTCATCCACGCTGTCCATCCGATCCGCGTGATCATTTTAGGCCATGGGCCAAACAACGAGGCATATCCAAATCTCAGGTGGACCATACAACACGAAGTAGTGGGTTTGAACGTCCACTGTCGAAACGCTCCTAGGTCCCACCTTGATGTTTTATACCATCAAACCTGGTCATATGCTCACACGTGATTCGGCAGTAGTTAAAACACAAATATCAGTTAGATTCAGTTTGGTGGGCCCAAAGAGATGTCCGTTACAAATCCACCATCTAACTGTGGCCCACCTCGTGGATCCCACCATGATGTATCTATTTAAACCAATCCATCTATCCTCTTCTCCAAATCATTTTAGGCCACGGGCCCAAATTTCAGGCAAATCCAAAACCCATGTGGTGGACCCCACCATAGGAACAATAACGATTATATGCCCACCGTGAAACCACCCTGACGCACATGCTACAGGTGTTAGACCCATGTTGTCCTTCTGTTTTTCAGCTCGTTTTGATGTGGGCCCACTGGGCAGTGTGACCCACACGTTGCATGCATGAAATCCACACCATCCAACCATCATTCCATCCCATTTTGAGAGTGTCAGACCTGAATCTCCGCTGGAGCGCACTCAGGGAATTGGGTGCTGATTGAATGTCCACCAGCTGTACGTGTTGTATATCCCTGCCGTCCATCAGTAGCAGGTCCACCTATGATGTATACGTCATATCCACACCGTCCATTTATTCTTCCAGCTCATGGTATGCGACGAATCCAAGCTCAGTTAGACCCCCTTACAGAAAACGGCCTGCATTGCACGCCTACTATTATAACCTTCCCCAAGTAGGCCATGATGTTTCTTCGCAATCTAACCTGTTAGAGAGTCCACCATGATGTACGTGGTTTATCCATGCTGCCATGTGCAAGTGGGCCCACATAGAAAACATTGGTGATTGAACTTCTACCGTTGAAACAGTCTACTCCAGGGCCGACTGTGACATTATTTGACATCTAACCTGTTCTAGAGGTCACCCGACCCGTGTATGCAGGGTAAAACGAAATGTTAGCTAGGTCTAAAATGCTTTGTTTCCCATCTGCGTACTTCTTGTATTCATGCTGTCTATTCATATTGATATGTCACTTTAGACTGAAACCGCCTTGATGTATGTTATCTCTTAAATATGGTCTATATCCTTTCCACCTCCTCTTAGGGAATGGATACCTGTACTTTAATGGAGAATAAGATGATACTAGGGGCACTAGTTGTAGATGGGGATACTCCTATGCCTAAGTTAGGTTGATGGACTCAAAGTAGGTATAGTTAAAGCCAGGATAGTTATGTGTGTATCTTTTCCTTAAGCAGATGTTGTCTTTATATGTTTGTTAAGCAACTTGCGTGCCTTAGTAGATTTGCAAGATACGCCAAAAGGGCCCATGTTGGAGTTGGAATCCATTCTTGAGTATTTTTTCATTATGCCTTGATTGGCGTGATCTTCTGCTAGGATTCCGCTGCGTAGTTCTGCTCGTATATGGTATAGGATTCGCTCTAGATGTTTCTATTCTGAGCTCAAGGTCGACATCTGTGGTCGAGGTGATCAAGGTCGGTATCTGTGGCCGATATTTATCGATGAACTTTTTCTCCAAGTTGGGTTAATTGTTTCAGCTCGGTCATTGAGTCTTTTTGCTCAGCTCATCTTCCATAGTAGCAAGTACTTTGGTAGTTTGAAGAGTCTGTTCATGATTTTTTGCAATGTGTCTCATACATCAGGTTAGCTCAATTTTACCCATAATAATGTATATGCTTTATCTGTACCGTACATCTATTTTTCTAGCCATGTTATATGCACATGCTTAAGAATGAGACCAAAGTAAGTCTCAAGTGGGCTACACCACTTAACGTTCAACTTCTAGTAGGACCCACCTTTTGGGTCATCCTATTCTTCATGTTATGCCATTTAATGATAATACACCCTATGTGTATATATGAATGGATATGTTTATGTATGTGCCATGATTGGTAATGTACTAGTATGCTTGAAAATGGTCAACACTGATAATATGCTTTGTGTAATGTATACCATGCCTATTTGTATGCTCATACACATCATATGTATTGAAATTGTGTGAAATAGAATTTCACAACTATGTGCGAAAGCTTGATGGAGCTAAGAAATGAAGACTGTCATAGAGGGAGGAATTAAGACAAAATAAAAAATATGCCTTTTAAACACAATTGCTTGACTCAATTTAATTTGTAAATTAAACTAAGTAAAGCAATTTCACACTAAGGCTTCCAAGCCATTAGTGGTCCAATCACAGACTACAAAAGATGTGGCAATCAAGCAACCGGTCTATAAACATGATAGTGTACATGTGTATGGAATGTGCTACCTATCTAATCCTAACATTCATCTAATCATGCATACATGTATTTCATCAATTAGTCACATAAGCATAATTAAACAAGTGCTCAAAGACAATCCCAAACAGAAGTATGTATAGTGGTTTGATTTCCCTACTTCACTTCGAACGGATGCAATCAGCCCATGAGTGTACCAGATTTCACAATTAGAACTTTGAAATCAGGTTCACTTTTAACCTATACAACCTTAAACAAGGACCCTAGCGTACACTCTTGCCAGAGGCTCCTACAAGAGACAAGTTGGTTTTCTATCGGCTAACCAATAACCTTAGTCCTAATCAAAGGACCTACGTTTGAAAGTGCACCTACTAAGTGCCCTGATTTGTCAATTACGGTGTAAGTTGAGTCAGTCGGACTACAACGTCTAATAGGAAGATCAACTTAAGTGTCTGCCTCAACTGGATGTGTGGAAGCTCGCCATAGGTAAATCATAGCCTCACGTCCCATGTCCCAAAACACCAGGTGATTAAAACCCTTAAAAATAAGTAGAACATCTTAGAATTTTTGTGTAAGAAAACTTTTTACCAAATAGGAAAATCTTCAAGTTTTTCTTACACTGTCGATTATATCAATTCACTTTTCGATATGATCGACCTGATCTGTCGATGTCCTCGGCATATCAATCGATACAATTGAGTGAGGACAAAAAGCGTCTAGCAATCAAACATTCATCTGGACAATTTAACGATATATCGACGGTTTAGTCGATATGATCGATATTCGAATATCGATCCTATCGAAAGTGGATCGACAATATCGACAGACAGTTTTCCAACGCCCCTATTTTTCTAAAGAAAACTACTATGAGCTTCGATATATCGATGACTGTCCGATTCAATCTGAACTCAAATATCGATCATATCGAAAGTCAGTCGATCATATCGATAGTGGACGCATGTTTCCTCCAGCATGATTTTCAGAATGTTTTTAAATGTTGATCGGGGTGCCAGTTGAGAAATCGATATTCATATGTCGATCTTATCGAGACCTGGTCGATTGGATTGAGATTGGACACAAACCGTCCAGCAAGCTTATAGGTAAATCTATACGATTTATCGATCCCATCGACACGGTCTCCGATATCATCGATATATAAATTTTGATGTCATCGACTGTTCCCCGATCATATCGTTAGAACCTAAAATTCTTTAAGGCTTGTCTCTCTTGTTTTCACCTGTCGATAGATCGATTCATCTATCGATGGAATCGGAGTTCGAAATTCGATAACATCGATGTGTGTCTTGATCCCATCGACCAGTTGGCAAAAAGTTTTCAAAAGCGAAAATGACATTTGAGTTTGTAACATCGAGCGGATCATTGATACAATCGAGAGTATACGCTCGATCATATCGACTCTTGGTCGATGATATCGAACTCTGTCATAAATGTGACCATTTTATATCCGTTGGAACTTTTGTCTATATATAGAGAAGCTTGCCTTTATTGCTGGTAGAGAAAGAAGAGAGGGCTTCTGAGTGTTTTAAACTTCATATCATTTACCTTAAGCCCTTTCTCTCAGGAAGTTCATCCTCCAATCCACCCTCATCATTGATATTCAATAGAGTGGATTGGGGAATGAACTTTCGCATTCAAGGATCCTCCAGCTACTACCTTATTGGCAAATCATTAAGCTGGGATGCCTTGAATGCATAGTTGATTGGAATCACTCTATCCTCCTAATAGGAAAATCTTTAGAAAGTGAAATTCCATCATAACCTTGACCCGACCCAAAGCCTAACATAGGTATATTTTTTATGTTGCGGATCAAGGGAGCTGAAGACCCTTCAACATCAAAGAGGAGATCTTCGACATTGTGCAAAAAGGGACTCATCAACTTATCTGTAAGTACTCAGAGTCTAGAGGACACTTGCGATCATTCCTTTCTAGGATTGGGTCTTAAGTGTTGCTCACCCTTTGAAGTCCTCAAAGGAGGCCTCCGACGGGAGTGTACATGCGGGGTGCGTTGTGTGGACCCTTGCTCTTTGGAGAGCATAAACATCCGGGTGTGTTGTGTGGACCCTTGCTCTGTATGGGCATAAACATCTGGTTAGGAGTGTGCCAGCAAAATTCCAGGGTTTGAGGTGAACCAAGTAGAAACCTCTGTAAAAGTTGAAGGTGAACCTGTTTTAAAACCTTAAGTTTGAGGTGAACCATGAGAAACTTTCTTAATAAATCTGGTCACTCAAGGGTTGAGTGTGGAAGCTGGTAGTAGAGTAGATAAGTAGTCGAACCACTATAAAATGACTGTGTTTGAGATTGATTCTTGAGTTTGATGTTTTGTGTGATTATATTAACTGCATTTATACTTGCTCACATTTCACACATAGTCACATCCATCATAGACTATAATTGCACCATGATTATCATTTAAATAGCTCTGTGATTGGATCCTCTACTAGGCTTGGAAGCCAGTAGAGTTAATTTTGAGTAATCCTAATCTGTACTCTATGATAGGATTAGTGTAATAGGATTTTTAATAATTCATAAAAACTTTAAAAAGTCCTATTCACCCCCCTCTAAGACATATTGGCGTATTCCAACTTCAACTCAAGCGGTCTTCACCGCTATTTCAACGTTTACTCCCATTGGAGGCTCACTCGGAGAGTAACATGTACACACCCGTGTTTGGTGGCCTATACAAGGACTTTGATTTAGCTCTTACACAAGAACAATGGTCCTACATAAAAACCTAGTCGAGTTTGACAATTGAAACTCTTATACTTAATCCTACACACGGAAGGAGTGTACACGAACTTGACAATTGACAACATTATTTGTTGGATTGAGCCTCGTTGATGTACCATCTTGGGTTGCTTGATCGATGCTCTCCCGTGCTTTAATCAACTTCCCTTTGCTCCCCTTTCAGACTCCAAGATTAAACACCTTGTATGAAGTGCTCCTTTGAGGTAACTAAGGTGATGAGTGATTCTCCTGCAACTAATGAGAATATTTTAATTCCTAAGGGATTCACCTATAAGGGTCTTATAGAGATTTTAGACAAGGATTTAACTATTGACATAATGTCTAATCTCTAGAAAGGTGAGAGTTCATCCACATCTTTTAATACGAGCATGCAATGCTCATTAGAGTGAATGATCACAAGAAGATTAATATGAAACTTTTGGATAATGATGTATGATGTGTGGTATGAGTGAGGAAACACCTAGCCTCTATTTGTACTAAAAACTCCTTTAAATGCTCAAGAACTAAATCCATTTTATAAGAAATTGATTTATAATGGCTATAAAATCGCTAGTTAATGGCTCTATTGATATGATCAAAATGGTCTTCGATGGGATTGAAGGTCCTTCGATTGGATTGAACCCTCTATCATTCTCATCGAGAAATTCCAAATATGTATCTATTGGTTGCTGGACTCATTATTTAATCACATCGAGTAAACCTTCAATTGGATCGAGTCCTATTGACCGCCTATCAATGGGATCAAAGTCCACTAAAAAATTACTATTTTGGGCATAAAATTTTAAAATAGCTTTACACCTATACTAGCCTTACTTATCATGTACCAATTAAACTTATAAGGCTAAGGAATGATCAATAAGGTTTACATATAGGGTTGGGATCATCTAGAAGTTCAATGAGTTGTTTCGGGTCAAGGGTTATGGTCACCAAGGCACCTCGTTTACCTATTCTTTGCTCCTTGATGCTCATGTCCACTTGTGTCTTTGGTCTTCAGCTTCCAAGGGCTCAACTGACTACATAACACATAAACTTATGTGATTGACAAACAAAGTGCACAATCAGTGCACTAACATGTATGCCTAACTATTGATGTGAATGTATCATAATGTACAACCGGCCACGGGGTTGTGGTTGGTACTCATATCCTGAATTAGAATGTTAGATGTAAGGCAAACCTACATGTCGTTAGACTCATTAGGGACTCGTATGAGATAAGGTCACCCGCACGACTATCGCATGATTTGTGCATGACTTGAATAGTGTGAATCATTCATAACGCATTATGTATGTCATGATTACATCACACCCAAGCAGCATCTGGGTCGTAGCATATACATTAGCGACATTAAGGTTGTAGCCATTGCAGCTTTGCTACGACTGGCAGATTGTCACGCCCCAAACTCGAAAACTGGGCTTACAAAATTTCTGATTGTCGAATCCGGCACCGACAGCCTCCATAGTACCCCATCTCGGCTCCCGACACCTATATACCAGGTTCTGATCCTGGGATGCTACAAGGAGGATTTCTAATATTCATTTGATTTGTAATGAGTATAACATATGCATAACCCATGAACAATAACCACGAGAACACCATCACAAAATCTACTATGATAAAAAACTTTTGAGTACAATGCATTTGAAGGAAAATACAAGATAATGTAAATAACGAAAACTCCAAAGCATGACTGCACGCTCCTGCTGTTTCTATGCTACGGCTGCGTCCAGGCATCACCTGCACGCATCAATCGTGCATAAGATTATAGAAATCTTAGAGGGCAGTGTAAGCGTGTGCGCAATATGAGCGTGCTCAGAATGCAAGGTCAGAGTAATGCAGAATAATGCTGATGAGTACATGAATGCAAATCAGTCGTACCAAGGCTATGCAGTGTAGGATATGAATGCTATCGGTCATATCAGGACCATGTGATGCGAGATGCAACTCAAGCATGCCAATTCAAATCCACATATCAGCACAGTTCTCATTCTGGATAATCACTGGGGTCAAGTACACTATATGCCAGCTTGCCGCCCCTATCCGAACGCATAACTGGGAGAGCGAAAGAGACCTTAAAATCCGTGATCCCTTAAGATTCATGAGCCAGAAATGGTGGTATGGGACAACGTGGTCGAGCTGTCGGCCTACGCTGGGGCGACGAGCCTCCCTGTAGTGATTAGTGAGAACCCTACTCTCATGAGCTGATTATAGTGGTATGAGACACTATATTCGTGCTATCGGCCTACATTGATTGGTGACGAGCCCTCTGTAGTGACCTTGAGTATGTCCTAACACTGCATATAGGCGACAAGCCTTATTGTAGCATCTAGGATATAACTAGACCTGTATTGATTGGTGACGAGTCCTTTACAGTGATCTAGAACAGTACTATCATATGAAGATTTCCTAGGATTGACGACCCTAGAATGGATTGGTGTTTAGGAATTGATATAAGGGAGGTGTCTTAGCTTTCTAATCTTGCTGTATGAAAAGGACTAATAAGAACTTGGTAATCATGCTCATAACATTACATTGCATGTGCTCTTGGCGTTGGTGTAGAGTACTGAGGAAGTGACTGACATGCGCAACCGTAAGATGAAGATCGCAGAGGGAGATTGTAGTGAGGGCATGCATCATCCCCTCATATCATTCTTGCATTAATAAGAGTATTTCGGTTATGTTTGATTATACTGCTTTATCATTACTACTTGATTGAATTGATAACATGTTAACCTTTATTATATAATTCCACTGAGTTGATCACTCACTCCCACATTTTGGGACGGTGCTTAAACATCAACCAGATTCTGACTTAGCTGCAGGTGATGGTGATGCCTGCGAGGTGGAGCAGGAGTTCGACGAGGACGAGGAGGCATTCTCATTTATGCAGTTCTCAGGCGGGTTCATGTGAGCCTTGTCCTGACTGGCGGGGATTCTGGGTTATGATTGTATTGAGTATACTTAGTTTGATACATGTATTTTAAGACACAGATTATACTTATTGCCCAGACAGAGCACGCATATTTTGGGAATTGTTTTTGGTTTATATATGTATATAAGACTTCCGCTTGCATTTTCTCACCATCCCTGAATTATGTCTATTGAATTGGCTTAATCTACTCATGTTTTACACACTAATACAGACAACATACATCCATCATTAATTATGTTGTATAAGTGATGTTTTGGAACTCGGGAGCTGAGTTATGCTCGACCCCCGAATTTCTGGGCGTTATATATATATATATATATATATATATATATATATATATATATATATATATATATATATATATATCAAAGTGGGCCTTAGTGGGCGGCCACAAATACATTAAGATGAGCCTCAACAAATGGCCTTATACAAATTAAGGTGGCCTCAACAATGGGCCTATAAACTCCTCAAGATGGGCCTAAATACTTGTGCCCATATGTATCAAAGTGGGCCTTAAAAAATCCCCAAATTGTTGTACAGTTTGGATGAAACACATGTATTATGGAGGATCCCATAGGGATGGAAAGGATGGTCGACATCGATGAAAAACATACCTTATAGTGGGGCCTATAGTAATGGAGGGTTTGGATTACAATACATACATCAGTGGGTCCCATGTGGGGTCCACCATAAGGTTTATTTTCCACCCAACTAGTTGATAAGATCACATGAGTTTGGGCCCACCAAAAATGTTTATTTTCCATCCAAGCTTGTTCATATGGCCGCTGGATCTAGGGCCCACTGTACTGTTTATATGACATCCAAACTGTTCATATGGTCATGTGGACCAGGGGCCCACCGTAATGTTTATTTTCATCCAATCTGTTCATAAGGTCACATGGACCAGGGGGCCCACGGTGATGTTTATTTGCCATACAACCTATCCATAAGGTCACGTGGACCAGGGGGCCCACTGTAATGTTTATTTTTCACCCAAACCTGTTGATTGGGTCAGGTAGCCCACAGTGATGTGGTCCATAAATCCAGTCCACCCATTATGTGTGTCCCACCTGTCTGAGGGTTCAGAACATGTTTCAGCCACATCCAAATTTCAAGTAGGCCCCACTAAGTGATTTTATATATTTTAGGCATGTCTTCACATGATTTTAGATGGTATGGCCCACCTGAGTTCTGCAAATGGTTAATTTTTGGCAGGGGGGCCACTGCCTTATGGGCCCACCCAATGCACGGTGTTGATGTTCGAATTGCATCACGGTGGGGAGGCCCAGCCGGTCTATCCACCCTCCCACGTAGCCGTAGGCGCTGCCTGCGTCTTCTGTCAGTAGCAGCAGCAGCAGATGCTGCTGTCTTCGTTTTTTTTTTTTTAAACACAAATCCTATGGTTTTTCCCGTGTGGGACCCGCATCAGAAAAATCCAACCCGTCCGTTAGATTCTTCGGCCCCTGATCGACCAAATGAGACCAATATATGGCGTGTTTTTGGTGGATGGAAGAATCGAGGTGGGTTTTAATGGTGATACCGCTATTTCCTATGGTATGACCTAACCGGGAATCGGTTTGGTCTCAAATTTCGGCCCAATGCCTAAAATGGGTTGTAGAATGGGATGGATGATGTGGATTATATACATAGATCAAGATGGGGCCTGCAAGGGTGGTCCATCATTTATTTTTGTGTTAGCTCGTTAGTACACTCCCATATCAGTCCACGCACTCCATGTTAGCCTCCCCTTCCCGTCCAGCATCCAGAGACGCTAGACGACTTGGATAAACAAGGACATCATGGTGGGTCCCACATGTCGTGGCCCACCAGTTGGATCAACATGATATTGGTGTTTTCCCTTCAACTGGGTTTGTCCAACTGGCCTGCTATTGGATGGTCCAGTAAGGTGGGCCTATGGATGGCATGGATCTAATATATCCTTCATGGTAGGCCACACACATCACCAGGTGGACCACTCATCTTTACGTCATACAAGAGAGAGAGAGAGAGAGAGAGAGAGAGAGAGAGAGAGAGAGAGAGAGAGAGACGATGATAGAGGGGAGGGTCTCCGCCACTATGGGCCTTCCATAGTTACAACACATACATTATGTGGGTCCCACAATAAGTGGGCCCTTAAAAATTGAAATGAAGGATGATCACCCACCTCTTGCACTCCTCCTTGCTCCTTAAGACTTATATACACTTATGCTCAACGTTCAACGGTGGCGATGGAGTTTTGATGGTGAGGATGAGAGATGAGAGGGTGGTCCTCATTTGTGGTTTAGGAGAGAGGAAGTTTGGACATGTGAAGCTTGTTACTTGGGAGAGGTTTTTTATTTTGAGAGATGAGGAAGAGAGAGATGTGATGGGTGAAAAGGGATGGGGTGAGGTGTGATGAGTGATGGATGGAGTGATGTGTTGTAAGAAGAGGTATGGGTTGGGTTGAAAATGGGGTAAAAGAGGGATGGTGAGAGGAGAGAGAGAGTTGACTTTTGAAAAGGGAAGGGATGGGTTGTTGTACTTGGGTATGGCTTGTATGACTTGTACCATAAGTGATTGATTGATTGATGGGACATTTTGTAGAGATTTCATTGTAATTCGCAACGCGCAGCGTTTCATTAGAATGAATGCAGGCCCACATCTTCCAGCCTATGTATTGGTTCGGTGCGCGAATCGCGGCGTTAGAACCTCGGCGACGGCGCGGTCGCTAAGGTATAAGTTTCAAGTTGAGCCGACTTCGTCACGCAGGTCTCGACTTAGGATCGATCGCAAACGTCAGATACGGGTCAAAGATTGCCTAAATTCGACTAGAAGGACCGTGGAAGTCCACGAAATGGTACAGACTAGGATACGGGTCTTACACAGATGAGTTTAGAGACCTAAAAAAATTCTATTATAGCATATTGGGCACTATGGATGTCCATGGGTGATAGGCCATAAACTCTATAGTAATAGTAGGATGCTTGAATATCTATATCGAGTGGAGTTACGAGCACACGAGTGTCGAATACTAGTAGGCCATGCCTTCCACTATGCCGAGGTTAGTTGGAAGGGGGGTGTGACCTAAACCACCTAGATGAAGGGGGCTATATTTTAGGTTGAGTCTGACTAGCTCTGAAATGGGTTCGCTATTGATGGGCCGAGTGGGTTTTGGCATTTCATTGATGAGGCGGATAGTAAGGTCTCTTTCACTTGCTTGGTTATGTGCACGATGGGTGGTGGCTAGTGTTGGAAGTGTATGAGACCCTAGTGATATTCCACATAAGAACCGTACTAGCACTACAAAAAAATAGGGCAACGTTAACGGTTAAAAACCATCAGCAATGACCTTTTAGCTGTCGGACAATTCGTCGGGAAAGGGGACATGGGCATTGAAAGTCGACAGATTTAAACTGTCGGCGTTTCCCATTAATTTTTTTTAAAATAATGAAAATTAATTGCCTAATCAATGCATAAATCCAAGAGAAGTCACTTTTCAGATGGATCACAGCGATAGTTAATTATTTGGTTATTTATCAGATTAGCTGTTCTATCAAACATCTTTACAGGCTCCGAATCACCTGCAAATAAGTTTTTTAGTGCTGTAAATTTTACAACCAGCAATTCAACAACGTAATGGAAGTTCCTAATTGAAATATAAATTGATCTATTAAAAAAGAAAACCAAGAAACTGAATGAAGTTCAAGAGACAACCCTTGTATAAAAAGAAAAATGCAATATTACCTTCTATTGACCAATGATACACTGATGTTTGTGTGACCAACCCCAAAGTAGTGAACTACTAAGAGTCAAAGGACCAGCAAGGTACAAGAAAAAACTAGAGTTGGACAAATAGAATTAGTATAGGATGTGATCAAGAAATCAAGACCAAGTTTAGAGAAGAATAACAGATAAAGCTAAGAAAAGAAAAGTGTTTGTTTATATTTCTCTTTATTTTTGTTTGTCCAAAGGCAGTGGACAGGTTTATATTTGATACTCTGCAAGAGTATCATGCTTGATACTCTGCTAGAGTATCTTGATACTTTGGTATGAGAAAATTGTACATGTGGCACACATCATTTCAGATTAAACCGAGTAAAATGTGGAATTCACTTTTTCTAATCAGTCCCAAAAATTAGATATGTTGAAAAATCCTAATTTATGATTGGTGGAGGTTTGTTTGCATAAATAGGACCGATGGATAACCATCCAATCAGTGTCCACCAATCTGATAGTCGGATTATGTAACGCCCGTGAAAAATCCGTACTTGGGCTCGAGTACTAACTCGACCCGAAATCGCGTAGAATTAAATTCCATGGAAATTAAGCGTAAGTTAGCTAGCGCAACGCTAAAGTAGCTGGGAAATAGTCCCTGATCACTTTAAATACGTTCTACAAGACCCAAATCGAGTAGAACAAACAACTCTACAATACTCTATAACCTCGGACTAAACTCTAAGCAGGTTTGTTCTCTGGACCACATTGAATTTTTATATTGGATTTAGACCGCGCGTCAAAGTTCCGATACCTCCTATCTTAGACCGTTAGAACCGCCCAGCTGGACTTGACAATCATTTCGAAAATCAAGTCAAACCGATAATCACAGACTATTTCGTTGAACCCGGACTGAAGAGACCGCGAATAGGGACAGAATTGGAATTTCAAATTCAAATCTGGCACACGACTTGACGTGTCAGTATTAAGCATTCTGACCGTCGGAATTTATCCAGATTACACCCTCGGATCAGGAAAAATTTCTATTTATTATCATGAGACTTTCAGCCCTGATCTATGTGCGGTGACCGCTGAACTGAAACTCGTCCGCCACGTGCGATCTGCGAACCCTGCCAGACTGAAAACTTAATACGTGCTACATCTGGTACGCATGAGCTTAAGTCCGATCGCAATCGACCAGGGGACCACCAGAAAGTAACTTTTGGGCCGAAACAGCCCTGAAATGGATATGCACCAAGTAAACTTCGTTCCGGAGCCTGTTTCCGGCATTTTTAAGCTTATAAAAGGGGTTGAAACCCTCATTTCTCTCTCCCATCCGAAAATTGCAAACCCTAGAGAAAAGGAGAGAGAGTTTGAGAGAGAGATCGGAAGGGATTTTTCCCGTTTCTGAGCCGCCGATTGCTACTGTTTCAGCAACTCTTCCCAATCACCTGGACGGTGATTTCTCCGCTTTTTCAGGTATGAAACGACCCTAAAAGTTGCTGATTTAGGGATTACTTGGATTCGTAGCGTGTTAGCTAACGTATTTCGTAAAACAGGTTCTCCTACTGCCGTAGACGAAGCGTACACGCTCCGTTCAAAATCCCGCATCCGTAAGAGACTAGGTGAGGAATTTAGACGCTTTGATTGACGGTTTACAACGCTTTCAATGTCGTTTAATAGTAGATTATCGACGGCATCGCCGTTTGACATGTACAACATGCTCTCCGTTTCCTGTTTCGTAAATTAACGAAGAATATGAGATTTAGGGCATTTTAGTCATTTGTAGGAAGTGCGGTCTACATTCATATTTTGCTGACGTGATTGACATGGTTTGTTGTCGCATTAGGGAGTTAGGAATGCTTGCATAATTAGTTTGGCGAAGAGATTCGCCTAGTTGCGCACTTCGGGTCGACATGCTATATGTCGACTTAAGTGTGTAGTGTATGTGTTTGTATAAATGATTGTATTAGTATGTATTGACCTAAATGATGTTATGAATTAGTTTGAGATGGATTTCTCAATTAATATGCTGACTTAAATGATTTCCTACATGTTGACTATATGCATGATTTCATTACATGCATGGAATATGTGTGTTGGAAGATTTGCTTAAGTTGAATGTTATAACATGTGTTAACATGCTCACATGATTGTATTTCAATTTCAATACTCTCACTTAGATTGCGGTTGTTATTCCATAAATGTTTGGGACTAGACTTAGTCCAGGCAGTCGGTAACCGAGCGAATTCGTGGCTGACTGGTCATAGCCACGAACGACGCGTCGATGAACGTGATTCGTATTTGAAGTTGGCGGCAGTGGTTAGGCCACGCGAAGTGTTTTATGCACTTCATGTCGTTTGACTTGAGATGCGATCACGCTAGTCGAGCCCGTCAAGCAACCCGACTGGCCGATGTTTGTTCACCTTGTATGAGTCATAACTGCTTGAACCTAGGGTACTGAACTTACCACTGTAAACCCTGTTAACCATGGTACCTTGATCCACGAAGACTCATGAGCCGGGCATGGTGGTATGGGACACCGTGGTCGAGCTGTCGGCCTACGCTGGGGCCACAAACCTCCCCGTAGTGACCAGTGAGCACCTTGACTCGTGAGCAGATTATGGTGGTATGGGACACTATATTCTAGCTGTCGGCCTACACTGATCAGGCGGCGAGCCCTTTGTA
Organism: Magnolia kwangsiensis; assembly: GCA_037074715.1. Lineage (NCBI taxonomy): Eukaryota > Viridiplantae > Streptophyta > Magnoliopsida > Magnoliales > Magnoliaceae > Magnolia > Magnolia kwangsiensis. The sequence continues at coordinate 43,589,501 of CM073579.1, forward strand.
GTGACCGCGAGGGTATTCTGAGTCCACGGGAGGCGACGACCCTTCCGTTGCAGTAGAGTACGGTAGGCCTGTATTGATAAGGTGATGGGGGAGCGGTGCAACGAGTGCGAGCAATAGCCCTGGCAGCCCTTGCAATGACCTACGAAATATACATCATATGAGATTTCTAGGAGTGACGACCCTAGACAGGATCTGTGTTGGGATTGATACAAGGGAAGTACCTTAGTTTCCCAATCCTGCTGTTTGAATGGACTAATAACAACTTGGAAATCATATCACCATAGCATTGCATGTGCCTGGAAGATGTGGAGCACTCTAGGGAGTGTGGCATGCCGCGGTCGTAAGATGTTGACGTATGAGGGAGATCGTCGGTGAGGGCATACATCACGTCATGTCATCTTGCATTAACAACAGTATTAGGACTGTCTGATTTACTGCTTTACTATTATCGCATGATTGATTTGTGAACATGCTAATCCTTGCTCTATGATTCCACTGAGTTGATCACTCACTCCCACGTTACGGGATGGTGTTTGCAACACCCACCAGACCCTGTTGTAGATGCAGGAGAGGCGGAGATCCAGGAGGTGGAGCCAGACATTGACGAGGACCAGGACGAGTTCTCGTATATGCAGTGTCACGACGGCTTCCCGTAGGCGACCTGGATCGTTGGGGCTTCAGTGGGACTATTTGGAACATTACATTTTTGTTCATGTATATGTATATGAGACTCAGAGATGTATTCATACTTTAGAGACAGATGAGATTTACTTTGTTTTTCCATACAGTGATATACATATTGTTTAGTCTTCCGCTTGCTTTTATCACTGGATCTGAAGTATGAATTGCAGTTTTGGTATACTTTTACTCATGTGAATGCTTTAAATCAGACAACATTGAATCATAATCATTTTTGTTGCATAAGTGACGGTCTGAAACTCGGGAGTTGAGTTTATACACGACCCCCGATTTTCAGGGTGTTACAGATTAGCAAATAAGCAGGTTTGTTAATCATGACGCATCTTTCAAAGAGAAATGAATCTGTGGTAACACATGAAGAACCACGCTACAACCATCCATACTAACCAATTGCTTTCCCAATTCATCTCTACTATGCAACATAATTCAAATTCAAAGTAATGAGTAATGGATCATTGACTGTGCTAAACATATTCCTTATTGCTTCCTTTAGTTCTTCACCCCGTCCTTAATGTGCATTAAGCCTCTGCTTTAACGCCATGTTTAAAAGAAGAAAATCAATGCAAATATTCCATCATTTTGAAAAAGAACAAAAATTTGGCATCTTTTAATGGCTTATGGAGAAACTATAAAGCACATCATTTTCAGAATACCTAGAAAATAGATAATATTTAAGTGAACAACAACAAAGATTGTGAAAATGTTCTGAAATAATTCTTCAAAGAATATTCATTAAACACATTTTAATATTACTTCAGATTTAAACCCCAAGTTCATGTGTAAACAAAAGAAAGCCTAATTAATCCAAAAGTAAATTAAGATAAATCTTGTTCGAAAAACATGTAATGATGTTTCAGAGGAGAACTTGTTTTGCCATCTTGGCATCTTAAGATTAGCATAAGCTATGATGATTTGATAAGAAAATTACATTAAACAGATGATTCTGAGAAAAAGGGTAGGAGAACTATAGTGACTAGGAATGTACAGTGTAGTAGGTAGTGCAATGAGTAGATAAAAGATGCTAACAAAATACAAAAGAAAAATAATCGAATATTATAGGGTGCCACAAAACATAAACATGAAAAAATCCAATACAAATCTACCGAGTAATGTGTACAGATGATAAGAGAAACTTCAATCAAAACAAAAATCTCATTTAAAGACGAAACCATATGGAGAAGCAACAATCATAAGCATGAGAACTTTGAATGAGGGTGCTAACAATCCACTATGCGTTTCATGACGAATCAAGTATAGTATGGTAAGAAGCTAGAAAACTATAACACAAGCACACAGAAGAAAGCTGGTATATGAATAAACGAATGGCCAACTCCACTGCAAGCACACCCAATAGTTTAGTTTGTAAAGAACGAGTAACTCTATAACATATTTGTTCAAGCCCATGGATCAATGAAAAGCACCTTGTGCTTCAACAATGATGTCATGGGTTTGAGACAAGCTTTACCTACAAAATCTAAAACATATTACTTCTCTACTTGTATGAAGCTCCATTAGAATTTTACCGAGGGAGCTTGAAAGAGAAGTAAACGGTCCATGTTTTTTGGATTCTTTGTATTCTGCTACTTGCAGAAAAATGGATGAAGGACCATCCAAGATGGCAGCTAAAGTTGAGGCAGTTGCAATCCATGTTTGCAGATGTGATGGGGGTAGGAACAGTCAGTCACAAGACACAACTTTAGACTCTGGAAGATCATTAGCTGGTAAGAAAAGAACATACAAGGAAGAAGCAAATTATGTAACATGCTTTAAAGCAAGGCTGACTAAAGAAAATATGATTTATGTAAAAGGTACAAATGAAAAACAAATAAAGAACCAAAATCAAAATCAAAACCTTTAAGATGGGATCAAAAAGCAAGCATGTCATTGGAGTTGCCTGATACTTCCTGTGGAAAGAAAAAGTATATGATAAAAAACTGAAAGTGATCTAAGAAAAAAAAAGTGATCTGAGAAGGATTTTATTTTGAACTGATGACAATAAAGGAAATGAGAACAAAAAATTCATACAAAAGATAAGATAGGATCAGGATGGCTCACCTTGGTTTTAGCACATCACTGGTTGGCAAAAGTATCTTCCAATGAGCACTAACTGATTTAGGATCAACTTGACAAAGATCCTTCAAGTTGAAATGCAGACGGAAAAATGCAGTAATGTCAAAATATTTTGAGATCAATTATCCTAGATAATAATAGCTTTCCACGTGTAACATTACCTGTATGAAAAGTGACAACTTCCTTCTCTTTACAGCTAGAATTTGGTAACATAAAAAGCCCTTTATTAGTTAGGCCATACATGAAGAATATTTGCAATGATGCTACAAAACCTGATACCTACAGAAATACATATTTGAAAGACTAAATGAGAAAACAACACTAGAAACCTTGCATTAATTGAACATAAAGCTCTAAAGACTAATTTGGATAGTAGAAGTTAGGAGATTACATGCGCCAATATGGAACCTTTTGGGTTGGAGAGAACCAAATGGAGACAATGCAGAAGAGAGGTATAAAACCTGCCAAAGAATAGGTTGAATGTCTATTTACTGTTGATACTAATTCCGGGAACTTTACAAGCAACCAAGCGATTAACGAAGTACCTGGACATGACATTATCTTCTATAAACAGGCCCTTTGATGCCACGACATCCATCACTTTCCTCAAAACCTAGTTCACCGTACACTATATTTTTGAGAATTCATGCAATATTCAAAAGAACATGCAATTATGCACACCTGTGGGATCTCGGTCTTTTGCAACATCGCTTGCATGCACGCGTGTCCCAACTCGCACCGTTAATAGACCATACACTGCACCCTAGTGTATCTAGAAAACTCACCCAAGTGATTTTTTCTGGATAATCTTGAGACCTCTATCATGTGGATCGTGTTGTCATTGCAATCGCAATGGTGAAAACCGCGCATCAATCCGACGCCCCGTTAGTGAGATATAACCCATCGAATGTAAGGCCCAAATTATGTTTCCAGGAACACAAGCAACCTTTATTATGCTAGGCCCATTGGAATTGAGCCCATATGAGCCTAAATCCCACTTTTAGAACATGAAAATTACCAATAAATAGGACAATTGCTACATGACAAAATAAGAAGCCATCACATATAAGACAAAATTAGATTCTATCCCAAAACTCATCATTAGCTCTCTCCCCATGCCTTAGAAACTAATCATGGCTCATGTCCACCTTATCATATACATGCATCCATTGCATGTCTTGATTTGTACCACATTACTTCAAACTACCAGTTGCAACACTCTACTTCATCATCCACCATGCATCACCTATAACCCATAACCCTTATCCATCCATTAGCCAATGCATGTCCAGATTTCTTCCACCTTGGGTAATGCATGCTTAGTACCATCCACCTCATCCATCCACTACTCATACCATACATCACATTCCACCTCACTTTTAGCACCAATAAGATCTCATAAACTTACCACATCATCGTCACCTCAACCCCCAATTCCCTATATAAGAGTAGGATCTCTCTTACACTTATTCTTTTTCTATACTTAGAAAAATTCTGAGATTTTAAGAGAGAGTGAGAGAGAGTGGGGCCAAGGTGTGGCCCACCATTAATCTAGAGGAAGTGGACCACACGTCGTCATCCAACCATCCATCCATTGAGGTGAGTCTACACCCCTCCTCCCATCCTCCTCATCCTCATCTTTCTTCCTCTTTTTATTTTTTTGATATGTGTGGACCCCACTGGTGTGAAGTTCTTGTGTGCATGTATGTATGGCTATGGTGGTCAGAAAAGTGGCCCATGTTAGTATGGTCCACCATAATGAACATCGTATCCACACCCTTCACATGTAATCTCCTTTTTTTTTTTTTTTTTGTATCTGGACAACAAGTTCTAAAAATCATATAAAATCGACCATGCTAAGATTAGAGTTGAAACTTTGAAATAATATGAACCACAATATGAACTAACTCTGGACCAAATTTCGTAACTATCCAATAATCCAATCATCCGTAACATCAAGTTTACTTGACTGCTATCTAGCAGCACATGCAGGATTTTGATTTGCCTAAGATGTCCGATTTGCCTAAAATGGACCCATTTTTAACTCTTTTAATGAATTTATTAAAAATATATGTTCCATTAGATTCATAGAAAATCAAACCAGCTTTCCAACATTATATAATAAGCCTCAATTGGAGTTCAGATGGCTGAGATCTTGGCCTTATACGAAAGATGTATTTGTGGGCTTGTTATGACCATTCTTGTGTGGTCGATATCTGTGATTCCAACAGTCAGATGCATTTGATATTTGTTCTTAACTTACTTGAGATAGTAAATAATCATATGTATGGTCCTTATGATTAGATTCTTTTATGATAAAATTTAAAAAATTTAGAATTGACAGATACTTCCATAAGGATAAATTTTAAATTGTTTTGTATGGTCCAGATGGATCCAAGGCTCTATATGGTTGGAAACTTATACATAAGCTAAATGATGTATTACTAAACCATCTATTGGAACGGATTTTTCAAAAAAGAATCTAATCATAGAGATTTGATCAATATATATTTCATGTGCTTCTAGATGTGTATGTTGGATATATGTTGTACATAACATTCATCCTCTTATTGACCTACTTAGGTGTGGGATCACTTTTGATTTATGCATTTTATTAGTTCATTCAATCTGGAAACCCATGTATATTTTTGTGTCTCTTATCTATTGTTTGCTAGCATGTGGGCCTCACTTGCCATTGGATCTATTTCATTTCCTTTGCACTTTCTGTTCGATGAAATTTTCTAAGTACTTGACTATATTGCATGTAGGCCTCTTTGACACCTTGTAGTGGGCTCTATAGTCTGTAGTTAAGGGTACCACTTTGGAGGATGTTTAATCCTTATATAAGTGAGCTGAGATGTCCCACCTTTTTATCAGGAATGATCCCTAAGTGTTTGAAAATTGGGCTCTAAGTTGTGACAGACCCATTTCTAAAAATTGTCTGATTATTTATGTTTTGTATTAAGTTTGGATCTCTGTAGTGGACCACACGCTGGAGATATGAGTAGGTTACCACTTGGAACCTTTAACCTATACCAATGAATAGATAAATAATATTTTACTTGGGCCAAATCAGACCTCACATGATCAGGGAGGGGATCCTAAAATGTGGTCAGGCACAGTTGTGTAGAAAATTGAAGTACGTATGTTTGGCCTTAGACCAAAGATTACGTGTGCACAACCAGTTGGTCCCAACTTATAGTTTTTGAAGTACATATAGGGCCTGTTTGGCCAGGCAGATCCCACGGTATTAGGAGGGATGGGATCGACAATATCCTTGAATAGGCATGACGAGCCAAACAGGTCCGGTGAACTTGTCCCGGGATATAAGCCATCCCATGGATCTCAAGACAATCCACTGACATCACCATCATTACCTTAAAATTGATCCTATCCCTTGGTTGAATGGATTGGAAGGTAAAATCTCAGGATATGCGGGGCGTGCCAAACAGACTGAGTGAACTTGTCCCGGGATATAAGCAATCCCATGGATCTTAAGACAATCCACTGACACCACCATCATTACCTTAAAATTGATCCCATCCCTCCTAATACCATGGGATCTGCCCGGCCAAACAGACCCATATAGTACAACCAAGGGCACTTGATGGGACAATGAAAAGTGGTCCCTTGTAATCTTGGGACATACTCAAAGTCGGGACAAAAATAATTCTTCATTGTTTCCTGCATATTTCCTCTAAGTACTCATATTTGGGACATCACCGTAAATTGTATACACCAAACCAATGAGGATTGCCTTATACCTTTTAAAGCCCATACATAGAGATACCAGATGGATTCTTCCTTTCACTAGATGTGGGTCCCACATGATCATAAATCTGAATTGAAGATGGCTGGAAACTAACATTTGTGTAAAAATCTGTTTGATGTAAAATTTATGGGGTCACGTCAGTGGGGTCCACCACCTTCCCAAAGCATTTAATGCAACATCTAAACTTTGAAAAATAACTCGCAGATATTGTTGGGATTAAAAACCTTAAGTGGGCCATCTAGTATGGGCTATCTTGTATGGGCCTTACCTTTCATGTAATGAGGTTCACCTGACATATTTTGTAAATGGGTGCTGACTTGTAAAATATTTAGTGGACAGATCTTGCTGTCCAAATGTTCTCTTACGACATGGGTGGCCTTGAGCCCATCTAAATGATGCAATCCAAAGGCCCAAGCGGACCTAACACCAAGAGAAATTGTTGGGGAGTGAGAAACCCACAATGGTAACCTTCCTTGAACCTATTGGGCAAGCCCATTGGCTACTGGGGTAGCGTGCCTTTCATACTACCTTTAGTCTAGTGGACCATGCTTAGAGAGACCTATTTTACAATGCATAAACTGGATAATTGAGCTTTTTCTTGATTTGTTGTGTACGTGGCTAGTAGACCCAATATGATATATGACATGAAAGATGAAAGATGTTAGCATGTTATCCTTTATGTTGAGATTGTGCATTGTTTCTAGTTGGTGGAATGTGTGTCGCCCACTTAGTTGTGGAACTAGATCCACACCATTGAAAGCGTTGTAGTTGGACATTTATGCCCTTAGGTTGGCCTATTGGTTTACCAAGTGAGACTCACACTTGACCTATACAACCTCATGCCTTGCATGTAGTTCAAGTTCAATGTAGAAGTCACACTAGGTAGGACGCACCTAGTGATGGGTGAGATGATAATACATGTATGGTAATATGATAATGATTATTATGAGTTGTTTGTTGAAATGATAGATATGATATAATGGATGGTGAATTATAACATATGCATTGATGATGAATGAGTAATTATTTATAGTACTTATGACATTGTTTATGTTAATCATGAAGTGAAAATGATCCTCATGGCAATGATGATGATATTATATATTTATATGCATGAAGACAAAAACATGCTAGTTGACTACCATGCTTGATATCTAAGTGATAATAATGCACGTATTGATTGTCGTGATGATATTGTGGGCAAGATAACTATATTTTGCTTGATATATGGATGATGATAAATATATGATATTGGCGAACGTAAGGATAACCTTATGCATGATAGACAACTAATGCTTAGGGCATGTATAATGACAGTATTGGATAATGGCCATGATATTGATGATGCATGTGAATCCCTATATGTTATGTACTCTATGCACATGATTGCATGATACATGTTATGAGGATAAATTTGATGTTGAGTGATGTCTATGATAATGATGCTACATGTTAGAACTTGTGTACCACCATAACCTATACATTTTATGTATGTGCATGTTATAGGAGCCCTGATCGCCATTTGTTAAGTATTCACAAGAGTTATAGGGCCTCAGTGTGCTATTGAAGACACTTAAATATATGGACCCTCACGTCACATTAGCTATTCTTGTGTTTAGGCCAATTATTATGTATATATGATAGTTATGCAATGTACCTAGTCTAGTAGGACACACTGAGAATATGCTTAGTATAACATCAAACTAGATGCCCATACGCATCATTTGCATGCTTTTTATGAGGAGTGATTAATCATAACATCTGCCATTAGGCTCATTATTTTTGGGACTCGAGAGACGGAGTTGCCCTACATGAGCGCGTGGTACGCCTAGGATTATTACATGACTAGATAGTGTGACTCATGCATCTCGCATTTGTGTGACATGATTACTATATGCCCTAGCGACATCAGGATCGTAGCCTCCGCAGGCATAGCATGGATGACAAGATTGGATACCGAAAATACTTATTCTAGCACGGGGGTATCATAGATGTCCCAGGGTTAAAGTCTTCAAATCCTCTTGATACTTGAAGATGCTCCAATGTCTAGACCGAGTGGATGTATGAGCGCATGAGGGCCGAATACTAGGAGGCTGCGTCTCCCACTATGTCATGGTCGGTTGGAAGGGGGTGTGGCCTTACCTACTTGAGGGTATGGGGCAATGCTAAGCTAAGTCTGGCCATCTCATAAATGGGTTCGCTATGGACGTTTCGGGTAGATATTGTCAGACTACTAGTTAGGCGGGTAATGAGGTCTCTTTCATTTGCTTGGTTGCACGTTCAATTAGAGCGACAATCTAGTGTAGAGTGTATTAAACCCCAGTGATATTATAGAGATGAACTGTACTGATATGTGGATCTTGATGAGGACTAGTATGCTTGCGTTGCATCTTACATATGACATCGGCCACGTAGGCCTTGCACCACATAGCCTTAGTATGACTGACAACATTGTACTAAACCTTGGTGATATTCCAGAGATGTACGGTACTGACATTGTGACGCCCCGTCACTGTTGCACACGTGGACGGACACTGATGTGGGCAAGGCCTAAGGGCCTATGTGAGCTACTAGTGGTTGGTAGGTTACTGTGCTAGCAGGCTACTGTGCATACAGTGGGACAGAACCTTCTCCCACATCGAAAGCGTTGTGGTGGTTATATGTGGACTTACTGAGTAGGAGTTGCGTAGTCAGCATCTGATTCATTCATTCATTCATTCACTGTCCACTTGGGCTAGTGGTGCGCAACTAAATCATTATGTGAACCTTGCTATGGCCATGATTTCGGTTGGGTATGCAACCAACTTGAGATCAGGAATTTACCACATTAGGTCTAGCTATCCAAATTTAGGTATGAGACTGGTTTGGATAGAAGTCCCTTCGGATGAGCCCTACAGCTTGCGATACCACGTACTATCATCCTGACTCCACACTCCAGCTCTACCATTGCCCTTCCATCGTATGCCATATAATAGAAAATGGAATTTAATTATCTTGTTCATGATGGTTGGCTATTTTAATGATTCATGGTCGCTTATTGAGTGACATGCCTATTATTGATGTCATGTTCATGATAACCGTGTAGTTATATGACATGATTGATTGATAACCTACTCACCTATGATAACATGACTGGTTGATAACATGCGTACGATTATTTTGGATGTCATTACGGGAGTGCCTTGATAAGATGTGTTTTACTCCTGGTACGCACTAGACTCACGAGCTGTGGTTTGCTTATACGTATGACTTATACTTTTTCAGGATTTATACATGAGCTATTGGAGTTTACTATTGTTTCCTTCATTACTGTTGAGCTGGTGCACCATATTTTGTGTGACATGTCGAACTGGTTCGTCTCTTCGATATGTGTTGATACCATAAACAAAATATGTAACCACCTAAACAGATTAACCGTTCAAAAAAAATTCACACTGAAAATCCTCCTTGGAGGACCTTAGGATCGAAATATGGCATATGGGTGTCAGGAGCCGAGAATAGGATACTACAGAGGCTATTAGCACTGGATTCAGCGATCGAGAATTTTGTAAGCCCGATTTCTAAGTTTGGGGCATGACAACACCTCAAGTGTAGATCGCCACATATCCCCTGATATTAAGAAGGAAGTTTCATGTGCAAACACTAAAAAAATTTCATCAAAGAATTCTCTAAGGCTCGATGTATTTGTGGATGTCATGGTGTATAGAGCGACCCCTCTACATGATGGTTCAGGTCTACCCCATGAGATGAACCTGACCATTTGATTGGACCCCATTAAAAGAGGACCATTTATTGTAACGTCCATTTTCATTAGATGGCTAGGTTCATCTTTTATGGGATGGCCTACTAAATGATGGGTCCCACTAGTTGAACAACCTAGGTTAACCCAATGAAGGCCCCGGTGTTACCATTGCTTGGTCGAACAAAGAATGCGAGTTCTTTTGACATGCATCATGAAATATCTCAGAAGCGAAGAACTCAGAATGCAGTAAATGTTCATACATAAACAAAATGCAAAACAAAGTGAAATTTGACCTTTTGACTTTCACTCCGGACACCAGATCCAACTCGTTCAATGAGATTCTTATTTGTGTTATTTTGTAGAATTCGAATCCAAGTTCTCTTGCTACAATACACATACTTAACTATTACACAGGTTATTCGTCATCTTAAAAAAATGGAGAACATATGTCATGATTTAACCTTGTCATACGAAAACTATATATCCTTATTTTCTCGTCATTGATTTAAAAAGAGAACTCCAATTGATTTTTTGTCCTACCATGATTGAAACTTGAATGATACGCTCTTGGGAAAGTAACGACAAACTTGCCAGCAATTTGCAGCAATCTCTGATTGATGATAACTAAGTAAGTAAAAAAGTAAGCCACATTCGTAATATTACTATAAATGTTAAGCTCACAAAGAAATATCAGGACAGATGAAAAGAAAATGGAATATGATGAGAGGATATAAAGTAAGAGGTCACTTGTAGCAAGGAACTCTAGCTCCAATAAGTAATTTTGGAGACATAACTATAGTCTTCTTCCCAAGAGTAGCAACAGTAATTGCCACAAATTCAATAGGATTAACAAAGTACTTAAATAGTAGAATTACATAGAAAAAGAAAAGTAAATTACTCACAAAACATCCACTGAAGCCAATTACGTTTTAGTAACTTCTCTATCTTTTATAATCAAATAGAAGCATTTTAAGCCATTGATTCAAGAAAGTAAACAATGCATTTGGGTGAATGCTCAAACTGAATCACTGGTCAGGTCAAGTGGAAATAGCAAAATTGTAATTCCTTAGCATGCATATTGAAGGAGTGAGATCCAATGTCACTACTGCCACATTGGCTAAAGAAGAATTTCCTTAGCATGCATATTGGGGGGATTGAACTCCATTAGCTAAAACAGGGATTCCAAGAACCTTTAAAAAATAAAAATTATTATCTATTGAAAATTTCTATCCATTTGAACTTTTTTTTTTTCTTTTTTTTTTTTTAGGACTTAAAAAACCCTAATCATATCCTCATGATTAAAGTGAACAAATGCAAGCTAAGACATGAGTAACTTGACCCAATATGCAAATAATAAAAATAACCAACAGCCTACAAGAAAATAATAATAAGGAACACAAGAAACTACCAAAAAAGTTATCCTTCCTCCTTACAGCCAGCCAAACCAAAAAGCATATGAAGGATGAACTAAAAATATGAACTATTTATCCATTAAATTGACCTGCATCCTTAACTACAAGTAAAAAGCTTAAATAGAAAACTGACCAAAAAGGGACTTGAAAGAAACAGGTGATGCTCCAATTAATGATCTTAACAATTAATAGAAGATCTCAAAAATGGGAAAAATAAGCCCATCCACCAAAATATAGCCAAATCACATTGGTAGTTTGACATAAACACTACTCTTTAAAATTTTGAATACAAGAAACAATTGCTTATTAGTCACATGAGAAAACCTGCCATAGAATTACGAAAGAGATATTCAAATGTAGAACATAGAATATTTGACTTCCTAGCCCCGACCATAAGTAAGATCTTAGAACAGACCATATCCTTACAATACCAAATATTCAAAAACAGGATAGTGCTAACTGAGTAGGACGTAGAGGATCCTGCAATTAAAAGTGGTAGGCCATTGTTTTAAATTGTCAGTTTTATATCAAAAAGGCCATTTTAGCATAGAGTTGTTGCTAACCATTAGTGGTGGCAGGCTGAAATAGAATATCATCCATAGACTCCAAGCCAGAAAAGGCCGTTGCTTCTTGAAAGCACAAAAAAAACTTGTATAAATAACGTTAGTAGCATGGGTGATTGTATTACAAAAAGATAAAAAATGATTTTTTTAAAAATAAATAACAATGCTATTGGTGTAAATATTATAGTCAACTGCTTGATTCATCAGTAGATGGAAGGAGATTACAAGTAAGGTTGACAGTAGATGATGTGTCATATGTTTTTGTAATTGTCCAGTTGGAGCATCATGCTGCCTTGTTCTTTTATTTCAGTCATGGTTGTAGTTTGTTTCCAGCAGGATGTTTGATGTCTTGAAGTCATGATAGATGATTGGCCTTACTGCTCCATGAAGAAAGGCAGACCCTTTTGCTACACTGAAGGCAATCTTCATTCTAGTAGACCATGGAAGTGTAGCAGATGCCCTTGTGAACAAAGCAAACAAGAGATGAACCAAGTTTTTTACTTGAATATGGCATTTGGCTCTACCAAGACCTTAAACTTTGATATAAAACCACATAAAAGAAACAATACCTGGCTAATGACAATTTTTATTTATATTTTTTTAAAGGTCCAATTTAGATGGATCACCAAAAAAATAAAAAAAAACAAAAACAAAAATTTTGATTTCCTGAGTGGCTGGTGGACGTTTAATTGATAGTGAAATTGTGGTATAACTGCAATAGTAGAACTATAAAATTAGTCAAAGTGTCCTGGGGGGGGGGGGGGGGTTGGTGGTGAGTAGGACTTCTTGTAAATTCAAATCTTACTATTATGTAATGTTTACCAATTTAAACTTAGTTCAGTAAGATCATTAGAGAATCATTCACATTCATGTTTTAAGGCATCGAAGAGGTCTAAGTTCAGCAAAACAGGAATACATCACATTTACACATATTAATTAATCAAATTAAGAATGCAAGAAACATAACAAATACAGTGATATATAGTACTTCAGCTACGTGCCTACTCCACTCCTGACTGACTCACTCCACCCTAGAATGTGCTGGATTAACTATGTGATGATTTTAAATCAGGTTAATCATAAACCTTCACAACCTGCACAAGGTATTATCTACACAAGACACATATATTCTACATAAGGAATTGCCTACCCAAGGCAACCATAGATGTCTACACAAGACAATTAATCATACCTACACAAGGCACTATAGATCCTACACAAGGACTCTATATGTATTCTCCCGTCGGAGGCTTGTAAAAGGTCTTAGTGTGTTTGTGAAATACAACCTGAAAACCAGTCCTACACAAGGAAGGATCTTCAGATTCTATTGATTCTAATGACTTACTTGTAAGTAGGTGAGCCCCGTTTCCAACACATGATGAAGATGATCTCCCTTGATAATGAAGAATCTTTAGCTACCTTTAACTGTAACACTGTTATAATGGCCCAAAAATTGAGGGTCGAGCAGAAGCTCAACTCCCGAGTTCCGTCACATCACTTATGCAACATAGATAGTGATGATTAAATGTTGTCCGTATTAGCACATTAAATATGAATGAGATTATACTAAAACAACATATCATACTCCAGAGGTGATTAAATTAGGTAAGCGGAAGACTGTGATAGATATATAAAGCATATAAGTGGTTATAAATGCCAAAGTATGACCATGTCACCAGGCTGAATATATACATATTTGTTCCAAAATATACAAAATGATCAAGTATAATGTTCAACTAATTTGTATCCCTGTAATCCTGTCGACACAACTCCAGGTCTACATAGACCCGCTAGAGAGTTGCATGTAGGAGAACTCCTCATCATCTTAAAAGTCAAGCTCTGCTTCGTAAGCATCACCATCATCTGCAGCTAAAACAAAGACTGGTTGGTGTTTTAAAACATCATCCCATAGTGGGAGTGAGTGATCAACTCAGTGGAGCTATAAGGCAAAGGTTAACATGTTATCAATTTAGTCAAGCAGTAATGATAAGGCGATACAACAATCATATCCTACGTTCTCTTGTTAATGCAAGAATGGTATGCGATAATAATGCATGCCCTCACCTGCACTCCCTTAGCGACATCATCTCACGATTGCGGCATGCACCACTTCGGACACGTGCACTTCCTCACCAAAGCACATCCAATGTGGTGCATGATCGTGTTAGCCAATACTTAATTAGGTTTATTCATACATCCGGTTCGGGAAGCTAAGGTATCTCCCTTTATATCATTTACCCAAACAATGATCCATCTAAGGTCTTTAATCCTAGTTAATTACATATGATAAGCAAGTTATAGGGCAACATCATCCCTGATTTGAAAAGTAGTAGATAGGAAAGTTCAGGTCGCTACGTGAGGCTCGTCACCTTAGTGTAGGCCTAGTTTATACTCAAGGTCACTACGAAAAGGCTTGTCACCTTAGCGTAGGCCGATAACTCGAATATAGTGTCTCATACCACCGTATTCGGCTCACGAGTTTGGTTTACTCACTGGATACTACGAGGAGCCTCGTCACCCCAGCATAGGCTGACAGCTCCACCACGGTGGCCCATACCACCATGCCTAACTTATGAGTCTTAGTAGATTATGGTACCAAGGTTAAACAAGCTTTTCACTGGTAAGTGGTACCTTAGATTCAAGTAGTAGCATCCATACATAGTGAACATACATTAGGCCAATCGAGTTACTTGACAAGCTCGACTGGTATGAGTACATGTTAAATTAATTGACATGGAGCGTATACGCACTCCTCGTGGCCTAACCACTGTCGATAATCACCATAGGACTCGGATTCATCGAACGTATCAGCTATGGCGAAACTAGTTTGTCCACTAATCGTAAACCATTACCGATTGCTTGGACTACGTATAAGTCCTAAATCATACTCAAATACAATAGGCATTTATATGTGATAGTCAAAATAACATGTGATAACCAATACAAATATAAATCTCCTTTGAGCATTTTAAGAAACACATAGAGTACATGTTATCATACATAAACATTTCATCCATAAATCACGTATCAGCGACATAGATTACATGAAGGAAACTGTAACTATAGATATAATAATTGAGAATCCTATCTCAATGCCCTTATTAAATGCATTTTAACAAGCAAATTCTCATTCAGACATTTTATCAAACACTTAGACCACACATATCAACATACATGAATAAATTAGTTATAATATATATTATAGCAAATCCTATCACAAAGGAGTTGTCACACATACAATAATCATGTATTCTCAATCAATAATCATGGAAAGCATAAATCAAATTCCATATTCATTCAAATATTTTAACAAACACATGAAATGCATCATAATTAGCATAGTTCAAATATATGTGTAATACACGGAAAACATCACATCTAAGCACATGTGATAATAATCAAGTCAGTCATAAATCATTAACTGATATTGAAAGCCTTGAAAACCATAACCTAAACATTTATAGTCCGCACCTTTCATCGGTACGCTCGTTACGAACACGGTTTGTACACTATGTCTCCGTTTATAGAAAAATGACTACCTAAATCATGAAATAGGTTAGTTATTTCACCGATTCTTCTATTTGGATTCCTAAAATAAATTAGGGTTAAGATTTCTTACTCAAAAATGGATTCAGATTCGATGGTATAAGGACACAGGAGAGATGATTCGGCACGTGGAGTGGTGGGAGTGAATCCCAACAACAAACCACTGATCTAACTCTCTTCTCCTCACCTTTTCTCCTCTTTTCTCTCTTCTCTCTCCTAGGGTTAGGAAATTCATATAGAATGAGAGAGGAGTTAGTTTAAGGCTTTATATAGGCCCAAAAGTAATGTTAATGGCCCTAGGGCTATAGTATACTTAGGGTATAGCCAAAGGGTGGCTATTTCGGGCCAACAGAGCTCATCTGGAGGTCCATTATCTGCATACGATTCAAAGAAAGTTCCTTGACAATGGATCTATGTCAGGTTAAAATTTTGGTCCGATCGGATTAGTGGATCAACCGTGGAGGACCAGTTTCAGTTCAACAGCTATCATCACTCGATCAGGGCCACAAGTACACTGACATGTGTAGGAAAATTTTCCTAATCCAAGGGTGTAGCTGGGTCAGAATCTGACAGTCTGAAATCTTAAATTTGGCCTACAAGTGAACGACCCAAATTACTTAAGTTTGAGTTCGTTTTCTAAAGATATTCGCGTTTCTCACATACTTTGCTCCAGGCTCAAGTTATGCATTTCTGGATATTATTTGGACTTGATCCCTGTAATGCTTATCAAGCCCAGTAAGGCGGTCATAACCATATAGTTTTGCGGTAATCGGACTTTCGACGCGCGGTCTAGGTCCGATACGGAGTTCTAATGTGCTCCCGAGAGCAACTGGGTTTTGAGATTTATCCTACATTTTTAGGTAATGTAGAGTTAGCGATTCTACTGGTTTTAGGTCTTGCAGTTCATATAAAAAATAGTTCAAGCTAATCTACTAATCAATTCAGTTTAGTACTTAATTAATTTTCGTCTAATTTCTAAAGGATTCAGTCCTTAATGATTTCTGCCTGAGGTGATACTCGGGTCTTTGTATGGATTTTTTTGAGACATTACAATCTACCTCCCTTAAAAAAAAATTTCATCCTCGAAATTAGTACCTCAGAACACATTGCAAAATCCACTAGAAATTTAAACTTTTATAGGTACATAAGGCTCAAAAGGAAATACATAAGGTAAGAAAGGAAGCGAAAAGTCTACAACGGGTCCTCAACACGCTCCAATCCAATACCCCACTGCTACTGCGCCGACCTAGGATCACCTGCACTCATCAATCGTGCGTAAGCTTATAGAAAGCTTAGAGGGTAGTGAATGTGTGTGACAATGGTGCTCAGAAGAAGATATGAAAGAATGTATAAGTAAACATGAATGATATTAGTTATACAGAGGCTAAGTTATGAATGCAGGAAGCCGTACCTAGGGCTATGCAATGCTATACATGAGTACTGAGTGCCATACCAAGGCGATGCAACATAAGGCGTATATAGCCAATGCAAACGCAATATAAAGTAATTCCAGTCCTCATATCCAATCCACATGTTAAGTATAGTTCCATCATAAGGAATCCACCGGGGTCAAGTACACTGGAGGATGACTGTCGCTCTCCAAGACCCGTATAGTCAAACTAGTGTAGGAGACCTCACTACCATCCTTTGGACAGTCAATCACTAGTGAGGCTTGACAGTAGCGGACCCATTTACGAGCTGGTCAGACTCAGCCTAGCCATGCCCCCTCACTCGGGCGGGTAAGGCCAAACCCTATCTCAACCGACCTCACAATAGTGCGAGTTGCGGCCTAACAGTATAAGGCACTTGGGCGCTCATGATTTCCACTCGGTCTCGGTGTTAAGGCATCTCCTTGGTACCATGAAGGTTTAGGGGCTTTCACCTAGGGACATCCTCTGTGCCCCAAATGCTCAAGTGTTATTTTCGGTGTTCACACACGGCTATCCACGATATATCTGTGAAGGCTACGGCCCTGATGAAGTAAGGGCAAATATCCACATGCTATGCAATGCCAGATGCATGAATCACACAATCACCCACGCATCAATCCCAAGCATCCATCGTGCTCAAGAGGGAGAAACTCTATCCCTCGGGGAGATACCAACATGTCCTACACAATGGTATAACCATGGCCAATCATACCTCAACAATGAATGCATATGATGTGTATGAGAGTGGGCCATGAAGATAAATAGGGGTGTCAATGAGGTGAAGATGAGCTCTCTACCTAACCATGAAGAGTCTAGGTACTTAACCAATTCCTCGTAAGGAATATATAACCTCTAGTGGGGGCCCATTTACTTGGGATAGCCCACGAGACTAAGCATACAAGCTACTGGTGTAAATAATATAGAGATGGGCCTAACAAGAGTCTAAGGTGGGCATTTAACCACACTTAGATACAAATGGGCCTAGAGGGGTCCATAATGGGGACATTCAACCACCATTGTCCCAAGGCATCTAACCACAAACCTTAAGCTACAAGGCCTAAGGCCCACATCCAATCCATGTACATAAGTCCATATAAAGCATTAAGAACTATGGGTCCAATCTATCCATAACAAATAGGCCAAAGGAAGGGAGTCAAGGCACAAAGCCCAAGTTCCAATGGCCATCAAATCTATGCATTTAGTTGGATTGAATGGGGAGCGCATGAGCATAAAAACATGGCTTAAAAATATGTCTAAGTTGGGTGAAATTGGTCCCACTACATCAGCCCAATAACTAGCAATTTAAGTGGACAACCAAGGGCCTAATACCACTCTTATCTCAGCCCATAAGTATATCAAAATGGTGGAAGTAAGTCCAACATATGGCTAGGCCAAGCTGGGATGTTCCAGCCCATACTGGGCCCATTAGGAAGTCCCAAAATCTGGTCTAAGTTTGGATCCCATCAATGATGGCCCAAACATGTATTAATTAAACCCGAGAAAATACTAAATTATTTGAGAGCAACAAGTATCCAATTCTCTCAATGTGGTAGGCCCCTCATCCAATAAAAATTAAGCAATATACATGTACATTTAATGCCCATAGCTGGACTTTCAGTCCACGTAATTTCCTGTGCCTATTGAGGCCTAGAAACTTGTCAAAGTGTGAGGGAATTACTCCCATAAGGGCTAGAACTTCTTATAGGGGGACCCCACCAAATGGAGGGGATTTGTCACTTCAACATAAGTGGACCTACTGCTGGAACATAGGCCTAGTAGCAGTTCAAGGCATGAGCGTCTCAAGGGTGGGACGGTCCAAGGCCATGAACGGCCAAGCTAAATACACATCAAGGTAGCCTCCACATGCCCCAATGGTGGGCCACACAGGGGACATCCACCTAGGGTGGATCCACCCACATGGGCCCCATAAAAAAATAGAGGGATGACAAGGATGGAAAACATACATCATGGTGGGCCTAGGCTAGGGACGACCAGTATAGATGGATGTCCAGTCATGCTTGTTGGTCCAGCTAGTTGACCCCACAACCATGGCCCCAAAGGCCTCTAAAACATCACAAGGTGGGCTCCACAATGATGCACAAAAGCCCTAATGGGCTCGGCCCAATTACTGCTATAAACATGGAGAGGACAACAAGGTAGAAAAATTCAGCAATGTACATGTTACTGTCTTAAATTTGGGTACTATAATGGAGTGGGTCCAGAGCCTCTATAATTCTTGAAATTGAGGGCCAAGGTCCCTCATTGTCACACCCCAAACTCGAAAACTGAGCTTATAAAATTTCTAATCGCTGAATTCAGTGCCAACAGCCTCCATAGTGCCCCATTCTCAGATCCCAATGCCCATATGCTAGATTCCGATCTTGGGATCCTACAAGGAGGATTTTCAACATACATTTGTTTCATAACAAGCATAACCATAAGTTTACCCAAATCACAAAGGCAACATCATCATCACATATCCACTAATATAAACAGTGGAACACAGTGCTAAAAGGGAAATACATATATCAAAAATTGAAGCTCTAGAAGACAGGTGCATGCTCCAAGCTTAACGCTGCTGTGACCTAACGCCACCTACACGCATCTATCATGCATAAGCTCATAAAAAGCTTAGAGGGTAGTGCAAGTGTGTGCGATGTACATGCCAACCATATAGATATCAAAGTAAGGGGAAATACTGCAATCCATAAATACCATCAGTCTCATGCAAGCTATGCGATGTAAAGACATAATAAGCTAATATCATATACTGAGGAATCAATGTAGGTCAGCTATATAATGCGGAGACATAGTAAGCCAAATATCATATACTGAGGATGATTACAATATACAAATCCTGACGAGTCTACGAATGCCGTCAACCTCATTTAGGCCATATAAATGAAGAAACGTAGCAACCCAGAATACCATACGCAGCAAATGTAGTACAATATACGGTGCGAATGAAATGACCAAGCTAGAGTGTGGAGTTAGGATGATAGTATGTAGTATCGCAAGCTACGGGGTCCATCACAAGGGACTTCTATCCAAACCAGTCCCATACCTAAATTTAGATAGATAGACTCAATATGGTAAACTCCTGGTCTCAGGTTAGTCATGCGCCTAACCGAAATCCTGGCCATTGCAATGGTACACATATCAAATTAGTTGTACACCACCAGCCCAAGTGAATAATGAATGAATGAATGAGTAAGATGTTGAGTATACAACTCCTGCTCAATAAGTCCACATATCAACACCGTACATCTCTAGGATCATCACCGGAGTCCAGTACACTTTACATGCAATTACCGGCCACTGGATGCACAAACAAGCAAGTGGAAGAGACCTCACTATCCACCTGGCCAGTAGTTAGCCAATATCTACCGGACAAGTGGATAGTAGACCCAATTATGAGCTGGTCAAACTTAGCCTAGTTATGCCCACTACCTCGGGCGGGTAAGGCCATAACTCCTTCCCAACCGACCACAACACAGTGAGAGACACAGCCTACTGGTATTCGACACTCGGGTGCTCATGTATCCACTTGATCTAAACGTTGGGGCGTCTCCTGGCCAGGAAGGTTTAGGAATTTTCACCCAGGGACATTTATGATGCCCTGATGCTAGTAACAGATTTTTAGTGTCACATTTGGCCATCCACAATATGCCTGTCGAGGCTATGACCCTGATGTTGCTAGGGTGTACATTAATAACAACACATAATGTAAGATGCATGAGCATACAATCTAGTCATGCATCAATCCTGTGCATACTGTGCGCTCATGTGAAACAATCTCCACCTATCAGGGAGTCTTATAATAACTTACCTAATGACATATGAAATGGTCAACCACATCTCATAACAAACATGCAGATGATTCATATAGGCATTATCATGATGTTATGCTGTCATATACTCATAATTGATATCCACAATCGGCACCGATAATTGGCCTCGATAATCGGAATCAATCTTGACAATCAGAATCAGCCTCAACAATTGGAATCGGCTTCGACAATCAGAATCAGTAATTGGCCTAACAAAGGGCCTAAGGAAAGGTCACAAGGTGGACATTTAACCATTATTACCCATCAATGTGAACATTTAACCATCATCACCCATCAATGTGGACATTTAACCATCATTGCTCTAAGGAGTGGCCCATATAGAGCTAAATGTATCGTGGGCCCATGGCCTCACACAAGGACCTAATACACATCACTATGGGCCTCACTCATGGGCCGTATATACATCACAATGGGTCTCAGCACATGGGCCATAAATACATCACATCAAACCTCACTCATGGGCCACACATACATCATAATGGGCCTTGGTACATTGTAACACCCTGAAAATCGGGGGTCGTGTATAAACTCAACTCCCGAGTTCCAGACCGTCACTTATGCAACAAAAATGGTTATGATTCAATGTTGTCTGATTTAAACCATTCACATGAGTAAAAGTATACCAAAACTGCAATACATACTTCAGATCCAGTGATAAAAGCAAGCGGAAGACTAAACAATATATATATCACTGTATGGAAAAACAAAGTAATCTCAACTGTCTCCAAAGTATGACTACATCTCTGAGTCTCATATACATGTAAATAGACAAAAGAATAAGTTCAAAATAGTCCCACTGAAGTCCCCCTCGATCCAGGTCACCTACGGGAAGCCGTCGTGATACTGCATATACGAGAACTCATCCTGGTCCTCGTCAATCTCCGGCTCCACCTCCTGGATCTCGTCGTCACCTGCAACTACAACAGGGTCTGGTGGGTGTTGCAAACACCATCCCGTAACGTGGGAATGAGTGATCAACTCAGTGGAATCATAGAGCAAAGATTAGCATGTTCACAATTCAATCACGCGATAATAGTAAAGCAGTAAATCAGACAAATCCTAATACTGTTGTTAATGCAAGATGATATGACGTGATGTATGCCCTCACCGACGATCACCCTCATACGGCAACATCTTACGACCGCGGCATGCCACACTCCCTAGAGTGCTCCACATCTTCCAGGCACATGCAATGCTATGGTGATATGATTACCAAGTTGTTATTAATCCATTCAAACAGCAGGATTGGGAAACTAAGGTACTTCCCTTGTATCAATCCCAACACGGATCCTGTCTAGGGTCGTCACTCCTAGTAATCTCATACGATGTACATTTCGTAGGTCACTGCAAGGGCTGCCAGGGCTGTTGCTCGCACTCGTTGCACCGCTCCCCCATCACCTTATCAATACGGGCCTACTGTACTCTACTGCCCGGAAGGGTCGTCACCTCCCGTGAACTCAGAATACGCTCGCGGTCACTACAAAGGGCTCGTCGCCTGATCAGTGTAGGCCGACAGCTAGAATATAGTGTCCCATACCACCATAATCTGCTCACGAGTCAAGGTGCTCATTGGTCACTACGGGGAGGTTTGTGGCCCCAGCGTAGGCCGACAGCTCGACCACGGTGTCCCATACCACCATGCCCGGCTCATGAGTCTTCGTGGATCAAGGTACCACGGTTAATAGGGTTTACAATGGTAAGTTCAGTACCTTAGGTTCAAGCAGTTATGATACATACAAGGTGAACAAACATCGGCCAGTCGGGTTACTTGACGGGCTCGACTAGCGCGATCGTATCTCGAATTGAACGACATGAAGTGCGTAAAACACTTCGCGTGGCCTAACCACTGCCGCCAACTCTCAACACGAATCACATTCATCGACGCGTCGTTCGTGGCTATGACCAGTCAGCCACGAATTCGCTCGGTTACCGACTGCCTGGACTAGGTCAAGTCCCACACATCTATGGAATTACATTAACACTATAAAAAGGTATTAGAATTGAAATACATCATGTGAGCATGTTAGCACATGTTATAACATTCAACTTAAGCAAATCTTCAAGGCATACTTCCCATGCATATTCAACTTAAGCAAATCCTCAAGTACATACATTCCATGCATGTAATGAAATCATGCATTTTGTCAACATGTAGAAAATCATTTAGGTCAGCATAATAATTGAAAAATCAATCACAAACTATCAAATAACATCATTTAATTCAATACATACTAATACAAACATTTATACAAACACATACACTACACACTTAAGTCTACATATAGTATGTCGACCCAAAGTGTGCAACTAGGCGAATCTCTTCGCCAAACTAATTATGCACGCATTCCTAACTTCCTAATGCGACAACAAACCATGTCAATCACATCAGCAAAATATGAATGTAAACAGTACTTCCTACAAATGACTAAAATGCCCTAAATCTCATATTCTTCGTTAGCTTACGAAACGGGAAACGGAGAGCATTTTGTACATGTCAAACGGCGATGCCGTCAAGAATCTACTATTAAACGACATTGAAAGCATTGGGAACCGTCAATCAAAGCGTCTAAAATCCTCACCTAGTGTCTTGTAGACTCGGGAATTGAAGTGGAGCGTATATGGTTCGTCTACGGCGAGTAAGGAGCCTAATACATAAGATCCATAAGCTACATCGCTATGGAAACAAGGAAAACTCAAATCACCAACTATTTAGGGTTTTTACTTACCTAGGATTGTGGTGGAATCGCCGGGAAAGCGGTAGAGGAGTGTTGCTTAAGCACGTGCAACACGTAGCACAAGTGGCAGGAAGAATTCTCCCACACTCTCACAATCTCTCACTCTTTTTCTCTCTCCCAAGCTAGGGCTTCTCTCAAATTCGGATGGGAGAGAGGAGTGAGGGTTTCAACCCCTTTTATAGCCTAAAACATGCCCAAAATAGGCTTGGGAACAATGTTTACTTGGTGCCTAACCAAATCGGGGCCGTTTCGGTCCAAAAGGGCATTTCTGGAGGTCCCCAGGCCAAATGCGGTCGGACTTAAGCTCATGCATACTGGATCTAGCACGCATCCAGTTTTCAGACCGGTTGGGTTCCCAGATCGCACGTGGCGGCCCAGTTTCAGTTTAACGGTCACCGCACCAAGATCAGGCCTATAAGTCTCGTGATATATAATAGATATTTTTCCTGATCCAAGGGTGTAATTTGGCTGTATTCTGACGGTCAGAATGCTTAATACTGATGCGTCAAATTTGTGTGCCAGATTTGAATTTGAAATTCCAACTATGTCCCTATTCACACTCTCTTCGGTCCGGGCTCAATGAAATAGCCTGTGATCGTCAGTTGGACTTGATATTCGAAACGATTGCCAAGCCCAGCTAAGTGGTCATAACGGTCTAAGATGGTAGGCATCTGACTTACGACGCGCGGTCTAGATCCAATACAAAGTTTCAAGGAGGTCCCGAGAACAAACCGGCTTAGAGTTTGATCCGAGGCTTTAGAGCATTATAGCACCCTTGGTTCCACTCGCTTCGGGCCTCGTAGAACGTATTTAAAGTGATCAGGGACCATTTCCCAGCTATTCCAACGTTGCACTAGCTAACCTAGTCACCTTTTCTAAAGGAATGAATTCTACGCAATTTCGGGTCGAGTTGGTACTCGAACCCAAGTATGGATTTTTCACGGGCGTTACATACATGGGCCATAAATACATCATATCGGGCCTCATATACATCAAGTGGGCCACCTTAACGAGCCGCACCAATGGGCCTCATAAACATCAAGTGGGCCGCATCAACGGGCCACACCAATGGGCCTCATATACGTCGAGTGGGCTGCATCAATGGGCCGCACCAATGAGCTTAATATACATCACAATGGGCGCTCACACGGGCCTAATATCATCACAATGGGCCCTATCACCTAGCCCTTAAATGCATCACAATGGGCCTTTTACATGGGCCGCAATTACATCACAATGGGCACTATCCCATGGGCCTTATATACATCACAATGAGCCTCTCTTACGAGACTAATACACATCACATCAAGGTGGAACCCATACATTATATTATATCTATACCATTCATCTATTTTTTTTAAGATCATTTTAGAGCATTACCCAATCATATCAAAAGATCATTTGGACCATACCACAAATAACAGTGGAGATAATGATTTTCACTGTTAACCATTCATCGGGCCCACCATAATGTTTATTTTTCATTCAATCTATTCATAAGGTCACATGGACCTGAATTAGGAGGAAAAACAAATTTCATATTGATCCAAAACTTCGGTGCTCCCAAACGGGTTTCAATGGTAGCCATTTAATCCCCCACTGATATTTACAGTGTGGTCCACTTGATAAATAGATCTATCATGTTATTATTATTATTATTATTTTTAATCTTAAGCCTTAAGATGAACTCACCATCCGGATGGATTGTTTGGATGTAACACATACATCATATTATGGCCCGATAGATGGGTGGAGTGGACATACAATACATACATCAACATGGGCCCCACATCACCCTGGACAGATGGATAGAGTGGATATAGAATAAATACATCAAGGTGGGGTCCATGTCCCCAAATGGATGGACATTGAGGATACAACACATACCTCATATGTGGGCCCCATAGAGACTTGCTGATGTCATACAGTGGGATCGACAGAGCTCGTTGGATGGACGACGTTGATAAAACACATACGTCAGGGCGTGGCCCACCGTCCAAAAATCTGGACGGTGGATACAACACATATATTAGGTGGGTCCCACACGTTAGGGATAGACGGAGTAGATGAAACACTTACATTATGGTGGAGGCCCAGCAGGTGAACAGTCTGGATGTTAAGGTGGGGCCTACATAACACCTTCCAACAACTGAATGGGGCAGATACAAACATACATCATGGTGAGGTCCACACGTCCAGAGATTAGACGGTGTGGACATCTCACATGCATTAAATGCGACCCACATGTGTGGACAGCGTACACATCTGGTGGGGTGCATGGCCGAATGGCCTGGATGATTAGATCCATCACAGTGGAGACCCACCATCACTACCATGAACGGTGTGGGTAAGAACATATACATCAAGGTGGGTCCCATTCGGGTGGGCCACGCAACCTCATCATCACTAAAAGAAATGAAAGAGAGGGAGCTAGAGAGAGAGAGAAAGAGAGAGACGGTGTAGTTGAGGGACCCCATCATTATGGGCCCCTCTTAGATCACAACACATACATCAAAGTGGGTCCCATCATAAGTGGGCCCTAAATCAAAATTACGATCTAGAGCTACGAACACCCACCGTTAGATCTTGGACTCCTCTTTCCACCGATGTGTTCTAGAGCTCTAAGGGATAAATTTCAACGGTTAAGATGAAGCTTTGATGGTGGGATTGGGTGGTAGGAAGGTGGGCCACACAAACTTCTTTCTCCATAAAAGCTTGGACGTCCACCTCTCTCATGGGTGTTGCTTGAGAGATGGGTTTAAGAAAGAGAGAGAGAGAGAGATGATGTAAAAGAGGGAGAGGGATGGTGAGTGATGGGTGTACTTGACATGTATGGGTTGTGTAAGAGAGAGAGAGAGAGTTGACTTTGGGGATGGGTGTTGTACTTTGACTAGTGATGTGATTGATTTGAAAGGTTCTCTTGGGTTTGCAAATGCATGACATTTTCTCGAAATAGACACAGACCCACATCTCCTGGCCTAGGTATCGCCTCGACGCCCGAGATGTGGCATCAGAACCATGGTGACGATGCAGTCACTAGGGTAGAGTCGACTTGGGTTGATTGGGTATGACTCAGGGTTACGCGCAAATGCTATTTACTCGTCATGAGTCACCAAAATTCGACCGGGAGGACCGCAGAAGCCTATGAAATAGTACGGTCTAGGATATGGACCTCACACTCATCATGTCTATAAAAAGATGGAGCCCAAAAATATGGTCCACCTTCATCAAAATAATTTATGAATTAAGGTTTTCTTGAGGTAATGTTGATGGACTGCACAATAAAAAAATCTGGCAGCCCATCATGTTGGTTCACCCTTTTGGAGGCTCAAATGGGATCAGTTGGGGCTAAAATTTAGTATGCTCATAGGTGGGATATACACCTTCAAGAATCATATATTATATGGTATCAATCTCCTTATTAAAAGTCCAAAAATCAGGCCCCAAGATGGCCTAAAAATCTGTCCAGACAGTTCTAGACAACAACATATATCTAATTTAAATAAATTATAAACAATATTTAAAAGGGGATTAACCCCATAAAATCATGGTTTGGTCCAACCTAGTGGGCCTCATAATCTTCCAGACCATCCCCACCATAAAAACACCGTTGCATGTACCCCATTTAGGAGGATTTTGGGGCAACACGTCCAAGGGTGGACTGCCATGGGCATCCTCCCACTTTGGACGGTCTGGATTTTTTTGGTCGACGAGGTGGGCCACACACTCATGATCAAAGATGAATTAACAAGAAAAGAAGAAGAGTACGACCACAAGGTAAGGGTCTCCTCCTCATTGAGGCCCTTCTCTTTGTCATACATGCATACACATTTCAATATCATAAGATGTACAAGATCTACATGATCAAGGCTATATACTTGGGATCTATGGTGGAGATGCAGTCTCCACCAAAGATCAAGGGTCTTGATGACCTAAAGATCCCTGATCTAAGGAAGAAAAAGGCATGAAGGGATCTATGGAGAATGGTCCCTTGCATGCAATGTAGGATGGGCTACAAGCCACATCCATGGAGACTTGGGGCCACCACCATCACTTGATGGGCCCCACAAGCTCCAACATGAGAAGAAAGATGAAGAATAAGAAAGAAACTAAAGAAATCTGAAATTTACAATGCATGTGCACCCATCTAAGGATCAAGCTCCAAAGTTACATCATCTTCATCTATAAGCTCTAAGGAAAGTGGATCTATGGTTGCGATGAGTTCAAGGTGGGATTGGGAGGTATTTGGGGTAGCAAGGGCTGGAAATAAGGGGGAGGTGGGACATTGGAAGGTTAGTAAAGGGAGAGGAGAGGAGAGTTAGAGATTAATGAGAGGGAGAGAGAGAGAGTTACTTGGGAGGTGTAAAAGAGTAATGACTATTCTCTCTACCTTAGTTAGAGAAAAACATCATTAGGCTAGGGTGATATAAACAAGGTTGCTAGGGTGGGTGTAGGTTCATAGGGTGTAGGGTTGTAGGGTTTCTAGAAACCTACACTAGGGGTGACATCAACCATCACATGCACATGGGAAAATGTGTGGGGTGGGGTCCACCATCCACACATCAAGGGTATATATTGAATGTTGCCCACAACTTGAGATGTACACATCGGATTCACCCAAGGAACCCGGCATCGATGCGGATGCAATGGCATAGGTTTCGGGTCGATCCAAGTTGGGTCGACATGACCGAACTTAAGGACAATCGCAAACTCTATCCATAGGTCACGGGTTACCGGAATTCGACCGGTAGGACCGTGAGAACTAAAGGAATGGTGTGCACACTTAGGTTAGGGTCTTATAGATGAAATCCCATGAGAAAAAGGTTTTTGATAGTACGTAAGCAATTACTCTCTCAGAGCTCACTCTTTTTTCCAATACAAACTTTGAAAACAACCTTCTAAATGTAAAGGTAAAAATCCCAATGAAAATAAAATGGGCAGAATCTTTCTACATTGATGTCATTGAATCAGGTTCGATGTCATCAAAGACCACCTTTGATGTCATCGAGTGACAGTCCGATGACATGGGATTTTCGTTGAAAAAATGTTTAAAGCTTGCTGGACACTTTTTTGTCTTTATTCGATGTCATTGATTCTAGTTCGATTCCTAGAATTTTTAAGTGATTTTTCTCCAGAGATTGCTGGAAATTTTCTTTTCCTTTTTCGATGTCATCGAATCGAGTTCGATTCCTCAAATTTTCTAGTGATTTTCCTCTAGAGCTCATTGGACATTTCTTGTCCTTTTTCGATGTAGTGTTCAATGACTCGAAGAAGGTAGAAAGCTTAACAGTATTTTCATATAATTTTTCAACTCAGTTTTCTATTACTTAATTTATAAAACATATTTTTCTTGTTGGTTTTTTAATAGATTAAAGTGCTTTTTTTAAATGGGGATTATCTACCTGAGGTGTTTTGGTCATGGGATGTGAGGTTTAATTTACATTTGAAGATCTTAATCCATCCACTTTATTGAGTTTGCATATTGTAGTTCTTTCATATGAGGCTCACTAAACTGACTGACTCAACCTTCACATTCATAGATGAACAAGGGCACTTTCAATCTCCCCATTTGTTAATTATGTGACAAAACACCTGGAATAGTAAATAAATTGTGTGTACACATCATTACACAATTTTACATAATTGTATTCTAAAAACTGAACAATTACACAATTGTATTACTTGAGCTGCTGCTCCCCCTATAATCCTGCATCACCATTTATTTTGACCATACACCCATAGGAACATAATGGTGGGATTGTTCTTCCCCTTTTTGTCAATCATTGGTAAAGGGTTAGTAGACAGTAAGAGAGCATTATATGACTGAAGTTGAAGCATTTAAAGTTCTTAGGAGAGTCAATATAGAGGAAGCTTAATTTTAACATAGAAAAATTAGATCATAATATATATCATCATAATAGCAATGCCCAAGCTTGACATAAACAAAATATTCCAAAAAATCATCCAAAACGTATTTAGCCCATCCATTGGCATAACCAAAATATCAAAAAATAAAAATAAAATTGTATGTGGCCCATCAATGGGTAGTATCAACAACATCCATAAAAAGATACCACCATTCATGAAAAGAAACAATCTATCACAGACCCACATAGACAAACCAGGGCATTCAAAGAGATACTTATGCCCTAGTTAATATAATGAGAGTGGTGTGTGATAAGAGTGAAGATCACTGTGTTGGTGCGTCATCACGAAGGACTGAGTCATCATGGTGGCAAGTCAGCAAGTCTACAATGTGCTGAGCTGTGCACTGCAAGGCCGCTACCATCAACTCGAGTCCTGAGAGTCTCTCCTTCGTGCACATCATATGCTCCTCCTGACGATCAAAACTGTCCTCAAGATGCGTCTGCCCACAAAGAACTCACCAACATGATCTTGATGTCGTTTGGAGCGTTGTACATGCATGGAGTAAGGAGTCGATGGAATGACTGGCGGCGATCATTCCTCATCCTCAGTAAGAGCTGCTGTCTCTCTTATTTTTGTCTCGGCTTGCGTCGCATCCTCATTCGGTTCACCTAAATGCGGGTGATATTTCAGATCCATCCGCTTGATGTTTAGTTTGGTGAATTTTTGCAAAGGATGCTCGGGATCATTGGTGACAGGTAAGCCTAGCTCTTAGCTCATGACGCAGATAATATGTGGAAAGCGAAGATGAGTTGGTCTTGTCCTATGGAAAACTATGGCGAGTTTGTAGACAATTAGGGATGGAAGACAAGACTTAACCCCGTATGCAACACTGTAAAGGACTAAGATCATGAAGGGAGTGAGGTCGACTCGGTTAGTTCCGCGCTAGTAGACATTCGTGGAGAAGATCCCACGAAAGACCCGATATTTAGGAAGAATGTACATGATTTTAAGAGCATTTCCTTGGTGCTAGGGAACGTCTCTACCATAGCACTTGAATTTGGTCATTAAAGAACGAATAGTAGGCTCATCAATGTTCATTTTTGATAGAACTATTAGAGACAATGTAAGGCCAAACTGACTAGCAACTGCGAGAGGTGTGATGACAGAAGTGAAGTGTCCAACAGAAATGGACACAGATGGTGGGTCCATAGCAGGGGAATGACAGTGTGCAAGAAACCAATACACCCGATCATCCCAACTAACACCCCCAAAATTCAACGGAGGGGTCTAATCTACTGCAACAAGAAGAGGTTCAATCCCAAAGGGTTAGTTGCACTCAGCGTTAACCCGTCACTCATGTACAAGCTGCCTCCCTGAATATTTGGTAAGTAAAGAAGCACTTGGAGGAGCAATGGGAGAATCAGCAGGAGGAGATGCCATAAGGGCTTTGGCCCGCTCTTTAGGAGCCAATGTTTTCTTTCTAGTTGGCCATGAGGTTTCCCCTTCGGCAGGAGCCTTCCCTTTGTTCTTTACCATAGTTCAAATAGAAATTTCTAGGAAAATGGTAGAAATCCTAGGAAAAGAGACACCCAAATCCAATCTATTGATGAAAATGGAGTGCAAAGAGGGAATATTTACCAAGATAGGAGTTAATTTGAATCCAAGAGGAGCACCACGACACCACCGAACTAGAAGGAGAGAAGAAAAGGAACGATCGCCCAAAAAGAAACCCAAAATGGGGTTTTTTGCACTCGCCCACACTTTAAGCAAGTTTGATGACTTCGGACATCCAAGTTTTGATGTCATCGAGGAGGTGTTCCATGACAGCAAGCAATGTCCGACGCTTCAGTTCTTGATCTATCTTTGATGTCATCGAATCTAATTCGATGTCATCGAATGAGACATCGAAGTAAGAGTTTTAGAATTTTTTTAGATGCTTTGAATAGATCAAGGAGATGTATAAAATAATATACCTACTTATTAACTTGTGCACTCAATAAAATTTATATAAAAGGATAATAACCAAAATCATAAACATTTTCAAAAAGAATTTAGAGGCTTAAAGTCCTCAAATATATCATTAAGAATGCATAGACCACAAAATATATCATATCACACATACTCCAAGTGATCTGTGGACTAGCTCCCACACCTCATTTCTTTCAAATTGTTGGAGCTCATATTGCATAGCCGCAATCTAATATTTATCTTGGAGTGCTTCTATAACATTTTTGGGTTCAATTTTTTATGTGAAGCAGAAATGACTATAAATACCCTCAAGCCGATGTCGAGTTTTCACACCATAATTAGGATCTCCAATGATTTGATTGAGAGGATGATCCTTAACAAATGGTATGTTATTCAACGGTTGGATTTGTTATCTGATTTACCTAGAATGCATGAATCCACATCATCCTCTATATCATTTGAAGGACTATCTTCATCATGTGGTTGGTCATCAACAACCACATTGACAGATTCTTGAATGGTAAGTGTCCTTGAATTGTACACTCTATAAGCACGACTATTTGGGGAATATCCTAGAAAAATGCCGTCGTTACTTTTAGATACAAATTTGCCTAACTGTTCTCTATCTTTAAGAATATAACATTTTCTACCAAAGACATGAAAATATTTCATACTAGGCTATTTTCCATACCACAATTCATACAGAGTTTTATTTCAACCTGCTCTACGATATACCCTATTGATTATGTAGCAGGCGGAATTGACTGCTTCAGCCCAGAAGATTTTTTCCATGTCTTTGCTATTTAGCATAACCAAGCCCATTTTTTGCAACACCTGGTTCTTTCTTTCAAACACTCCATTCTGTTGTGGTGTTTTTGGGGCTGAGAATTCATGTCAAATTTCACTCTCAACAATACCTTTGGGATCGATCATTCTCAAACTCCCCACCATGATCACTCCTAATATGGTTTATGTAATATCCTTTCTCATTTTGGAGTCATTTTGCCATAATCAGGAATTCATTAAATGCATCAGATTTTTCCCTAAGAAAAGTGACCCAAGTGAATCTGGAGTAATCATCTACCACTACCTGGAAATATCTTTTTCTACTTATGACTCAACTTTGGCGGGGCCTACTAGATCCATATGCAACAAGTCAAGTGGTTTAGAAGTTGCTACGGTAGTTGTCTTTTTATGTCCAACCTTTATCTGTTTGCCCTTGAGATAATCACCGCATACAATCTTATCTTCCTTTAGAATCTTAGGAATGCCTCTCACCAAATTTTTTGAGCTTAGCTTAGCCAAGTTTCGGTAGTGGACATGTCCAAGCCTTTGTTGCCATAGCTTGGACTCATTATTCACAGCCATGTGACATCTTGTAGATAATACATTCTCCCCACTACTTTCAATTATGTAGCAGTTATCGCTTATGCGAAGACTTTTCATAATGAATTTTCCTATATGGTCTGAGATCTTACACACATCTTTGGAGAATTATGACCAAGTGTTCTTTGTCTCAAATTTGGAAAATACTTAGGAGATTGTGTTTTAATCCTTCTACACAAAAAACATCTTTAATCTTGGGCAATCCAAGGCCAACTATTGTTCCTTGCCCAATTATCTTAGCGGAGCTCTCATCTCCAAATGTAACCGACTCACTATCAAATTCTGAATAATTACAAAAATGGGTTTGGTCACCTGTCATGTGTTTGGAGCAATCGTTATTAAGATATCACTTTGAACTATTGCCTATAATTGTTCTTATTTTTTACTACCCATTTGGTGACAATCTTTCTTGGAGAAGGTGCTTTGTTTTCACCATGGGCCTGTTTGGATTTTTCGGGCAACTGAATCAGATTCCTTTATTTCATCAATTCTTTGGTTTTCAAATCAGTTGAGCCACCTGATTTAATAAATCCTCCATCTTTGTCATTTTAGGTGGAGTAAGATGTTTCCTTCCTTTATTTGGTATATATTTTGATGGACTCTTGATATTCTGTATTATTCTTCCTGTTCGTTTGAATTTATCAGAAAAGTTCAACCCGGAAGTGTAGTGAGGCCTACCAAATGTAAGACATTCAAACTTGCAATGTTCTAAGTTTCCACATGAATGACAGATAGGAGTGTCCCTTGCGTTGCTATCAGATGCAACATTTTTCTTAGTCACAGGTGCTGTAGGAAGGGGGCTAGATTTGTAACTTTCATATACCAAGCATCTCTTATACTTCTATGTTCTTCCCATCCCTAGAAGTCTTTCTAGTTTTTCATTACTTTGGGAGAACCTATGACTAAGTTCTTTAGACTGTTTTGATTTTTCATCATCTAATCTCAGTTTATGATTTTCATCTTTCAAACACATATTCTCATATTCTAAGTGTACAATCTGTTTGTTTAATTTTTGTGTTTTAGATTTAAGGGATGTTGTTATTCTTTAAAGCTTGTCATTTTTCGTATGGTATTGCTGAAGATCATTTATCAAGTGGGTATTGATTTCTAGAGTTTTATCTAGATCTTTTTGTAACTGATTGTTTTTTTTCCCAGCAGTACCTAGTTTCTTAATGACACTAATGCTATGGATATAAAGTGGATCATAAGCATCATGAATGTTATCCTTTTCTTCTTCTTCTTCTTCATCATGATCATCTGAGGGGAGTGTCTCATTGGCTTGTTGTTCATCCTTTTCCTCATTGTCCTTTGGATTGGGAATGACAGTGGAGGTGAAGGCCATAAGTATTTTTAAAGACTTTTGGTCTCCATCATTTTCAGAATTGCTAGATTCAGAATTTGATTCATCAGTGTCATCCAATGTGGCTACCATAGCCTTTCCTTTTATCTTCTTAGCGGGACATTCAGTGGATAAATGCCCATATTTTCGGCAATTGTAACATTGAGGCTCTTTGGACTTTCTAAAAGGTTTGCTTATATGGCTTTTGCTGTCTAATTGTTTCCCTTTGTTGTTGTATGGTCTACCACGGTTCTTGTTAAAGAATATTTTGAACCGTTGAGCCAAGAGAGCCACTTCCTCATCAGGATCTTCATTGTCACTTTCCTCTTCCTCTATCATAGTTATGTTCTTAGAGGCCTTGAGAACATTACTTTAGGATTTTGAGGGTGGTTTAAAGTGTAGATTAAGGGTTTGTAAGGAACCTACTAGTTCTTTTACTTTCATTTCATCGATGTTCCTACATTCTTCAATGGTGGTAACTTTGGAGTTAAAACATTCCGGTAAGGATCTCATAATTTTCCTACGGATTTTAGATACCAAAATTTTCTCTCCTAATCCACCCATGGAGTTATATATGATGTTCAACTTTGTGAAGAACTCCATAAAGGTCTCATGTTCTTCTATCTGATGTGTTCAAATTGTGATGTCAAAAGTTGTAGCTTTGATCTTTTTACTGTGCTAGTTCCTTCATGGATTGTTTCTAATAAATCCCATGCTTCTTTTGATGTACCACACGTACTAATTTGATTGAATACTTCTTGAGAGACAGCACAATAAATAGCATTAATAGCTTTGGCTTCATAAGTTTTTTTTTTCTTTGTCAAAAGTACTCCACATCTCTTTAGATTTGGGTTTGGTGATAGTTGTGCCATTATCGAGTACACCTTGATTAGTTGGTGGCACATATCCATTTTCAACTATTTTCCAAACATCATGATCTAGAGATTGCAGAAAATAATTCATCCTAGCTTTTCAGTATGCATTATTTGAACCATCAAAGACAAGAGGTCTCAAAACCAATAATCCATCTCCTTTGGCCATAATTTCCAACTTCAGTCAAGATCTCTCTCTAGGTTATTAAACCCATAAGAGGAACAATCTCTAATACAATTGAAATTGTGGTATGATCATTATAGTAGAAGTATAAAATTGGTCAAAGTGTCCTAGAGGGGTGTGAATAGGACTTTTCTTAAATTCTGATCTTACTATTATGTAATGTTTACTAATTAAAACTTAGTTTAGTAAGTGAATGTGCCCTTGTAAGTGCCCTGGTTTGTCAATTAGCATGAGTGTTGAGTCAGTCAGATTGCAGAGCCTTATAAGAAGATCAATTCAAAGCGTCTGCCTTAACTGGATGTCTACGTAAGCTCGCCATAGGTAAAAAATACCAAGTACTAAAACCCTTAAAATAAGTTAGAACATCATAAGGTTTTTAAGTGAGAAAACTTTTTTAAAAACAGAAAATTTCTAAGTTTTCTTGCTTTGTCGATTTTATCGAAACACACCTCGATATGATTGACCTGTGTAGTCGATGTCCTCAATGACCAATAGATTCCATCAAAATGAGGACAAAAAGTGTCTAGCAACCACATATATATCTGGATGGAATTATCGATGTATCGATATACATATCGATATCATCGATGTATGAATCTTAAATCCATCGAAGGAGACTCGATAATATCGACAAGCAGATCTCCAACAAGCTTGTTTTTACTTAAGAATATCATATATGCTTTAATATATTGAAGCCCTCCTTGATACCATCGAAGTTCAAATCTTGATGACATCGATAGGGTCTCGATGATATCTGTCATAGGCGCGAAGATTTCAGAAGATTTCCAACAAATTATTTCAGGTTAGTTTATTTATGATCGAGGGTCACTCGATAGAATCGATATTCAAATATCTATGATATCGGTACTATTTCGATGACATTGAACAGGGACAGAAACTGTCCAACAAGCTTAAATGAAAATCCTTAGATTTATCAATGCCTCGACACAACTATTGATATCATCGACATTTAAATTTCGATGATATCGAAGGTCTCTCGATCATTCTTGTAAGCATGAAATATTTCATAGAAAGTCTCTCTCATTTTCAAATGTCAAGGAATCAAACCTCACATCGATAAAATCGAAGTTTAAAATCTAATGACATCGACATGTGTTTCGATTCCCTCGACCAGCTGGCATTGGGTTTCAAAAGCGTATGACATTTGAGTTTGTGTCATCGAGTGGACCGTCGATGTTATCGAGAGTATACGCTCGATGATATCGAACTTGGTCATAAATATGGCCGTTTTATATCCGTTGGAATCTTTTGCTTATATAAAGAGTACTTATCCATTATTACTGTTAGAGAAAGAAGAGAGTGCTTTTGAGTGTTTAACCTTAGATCATATACCCAAAGCCATTTCTCTCAAGGGAGTTTATCCTCTAATCCACCCTCATCATTGATATTCAATAGATTGGAGTGGAGAATGAACTTCTGCATTCAAGGATCCTCCAACGACTACCTTAATGGAAAATCATTAAGCTGGGATGCCTTGAATGCATAGATGATTGGAATCGCTCTACCTTCCTAATAGGAAAATATTTAAAGAGTAGGATTCCATCATAAACCTTGACCCAACCCATCGTCATGCATTGGTACATCTTTTGAGTGCAGATCAAGGAAGCAGAAGATTCTTCATCAACAAAGGAGGAGATCTTCATCAATGTGCTGAATGAGACTCATCCACTTATCTGTAAATATCTAAAGTCCAGAGGACCCTTATGATCATTTCTTTTTAGGATTTAGTTAAAGGTGTTTCTCACCCTTGCAAGTCCTCAAGGAGGCCTCCAGTGGGAGTGTACATGGTGAGTGCATTGTGTTGACCCTTGCTTTGTGGAAAGCATAAATAGTTAGGGTCTTATGGAAGATCCTTGCCCAGTGTGCCTAAAAGTAGGTGTGTTGTGTTGACCCTTGCTTGTGAGAGCATAAATAGTGAGGTTCCTTGTGTGGATCCTTAGCTAATGTGCCTAAAATCGGGTGCTATGTGTTGACCCTTTCTTAGGGAACATAAATAGTTAGCCTCAGTGTAGGTTGTAAAGGTTGAAGGTGAACCTAATTTAAAACCTTAGGTTTGAGGTGAACCGCTGTGAAACCTCCTTAGTGATATTGGGTACACCCAAGGGTTGAGTGCGGTTATCGGGAGTGGAGTAGACAAGTAGTCGAATCACTATAAAAATGAATGTGTTTGAGATTGCTATTCTTTTGTTTGTGTGATTCACTTTAATATTTTCATATCTGAATATTTGAGATCACACCACACACACATACACAGTCATATCCATCATAAACTAGTTTGCATATTGTTCACTTCTTAAATAGTTTGTGATTGGATCCTCTACAGGGCTTGAAAGCCAGTAAAGTACATTTGAGTAATCTTGATAAGTGTCTATTGTTAGGATTAGTGTAATAGGATTTTTAATAAACCATAAAAACTTTAAAAAGTCCTATTCACCTCCTTCTAGGACATCTTGACATTTTCTTACTTCAACTAAAGTGGTCTTCACCACAATTTCAATTGGTATTAAAGTAGGTCTCTCTTTAAGGGCTTCACCGCCTAGAGATTGATCTTGATCAAAGTTGGAATATGGCCAAAGGAGAGGGCTCATCGGTCACTAGATCTCTAGTATTTGATGGCTCAAATTATGCATACTGGAAGGCTAAGATGCACTACTTTCTAAGATCTTTGGATCATGATATTTGGAATATAGTTGAAAATGGATATGTACCACCATCTGAACAAATTGTACTTGATAGTGGCACAACCATTATAAAATCTAAGCCCAAAGAAAAGTGGACGACGTTCGATAAAGAAAAACAGACTGCTGAAGTAAAAGCTATGAATGCCATCTATTGTGCAGTGTTCCAAGATATTTTCAATCAAATCAGTATGTGTGGGACATCCAAGGAAGCATGAGACTTGTTGGAAACAACCCATGAAGGCACAAGCACTTTGAAGAGATCTAAACTGCAACTTTTGACTTCACAGTTCGAAAATCTCATAATGGAAGAGCATGAGACTTTTATGGATTTTTTCACAAAATTAAATATCATTTGTAACTCCATGGGTGGATTGGGAGAAAAGGTTCTGGTACCAAAACGTTTTAGAAAAATTCTAAGAACCCTACCGGAACGATTTAATCCCAAAGTAACAACAATTGAAGAGTGTAGGAACATATATGAGATGAAAGTAGAAGAACTAGTAGGTTCCCTACAAACTTTTGAACTACACTTCAAACAAACCCAAAAATTCAAAAATACTGTCTTAAAAACTTGAAAGAAAATAATAAATGAGGACAATGGAAGTGAGAAAGAAGATGAAGATGAGGAAGTGGCTTTGTTGGCTCAACGATTCAAGAAGTTCTTTCAAAAGAATCGTGGCCATCCTTCCAGAGGAAGAAAGATGGACAACAGACTTTCTACAGGAAAATTTGATAAAAAGACCAAAGAACCACAATGTTATGCCTGTCAAAAGTATGGACACCTATCTACTAAATGCCCAAATAGAAAAACTAAGGGTAAGGCAATGGCTGCCACATGGGATGATACAGAGGAGTCAAACTCAGAATATAGTGACTCAGAAAGCGATGGAGACCAGAAATTCTTAAAAATTCTTATGGTCTCCACTACTCCAAACATTCCCACGAAATCTAAAAATAAGGAACAACAACAAGCCACTGAATCATTTCCATCTGATAATGAGGAAATAGAGGAAGAAGAGAAACAAGATACAATACAAGATGCTTACAATCAACTCTATATTTATAGAGTCCACATCCTTAAAAGACTTGGAATGTCTAAAAATAAAAAGGAATTGCTACAAAAAGATTTGGACAAAACTTTGGAAATTAATACACATATAATCAATGATTTACAGCAATATCATTCAGACAATGATAAGTTGGAAACAGTCAATCTATGCCTAAAAACAGAATCATCAGAGCTTAATAAACAAATTGAATTATTAAAAGATGAAAATGAAAAACTCAAGAATGAGAATCACACACGCTATTTTGACTTTGAGAAATCTAGAAAATTTACTGAAATAAACTATAAATTCTCTCAGAGTAGTGAAAAACTAGAAAAGTTGTTAGGGATGGGAAGATAAGGAAAAGACAAGAGTGACCTAGGATATAATAAAACTAAAAGGAAAACTGAAAATGTAGCCCCAACAACTAAAAAATCTGCTACTTCAGGTAGCAATATGAGAACTACTCCAGTTTGTCATTTATGAGGTGATATGGTTCATTATAAGTTTGAATGCTTGACACCTAGAAGGACTTCACATAACTCTGGTAAAAATCACATTGGTAAATTCACACCAGTTATACAAATACAAAACGTCAAAAGTCCACTTAGGAGAAACAGTCATCCATCACCACCTAAAATGAAAGACAAAATGAAGGAATCATTGGATTAAGTGGGTAAGATAGATATGAACACTAAACCTACAACGGTAAAGAATTTTGTCTCAAAATGGATAGTAAAAGAAAAACTGAATTGTCTGATGACTAACTCTATCCATATACCCTGAAATATCAAGCATAAAAGGACAAGTCTAGGTCATGCATCTAGACCTGGATATTTGCTGAAATGATGCAATTTTTGCTAAGCTCTAAATGATATATCTAAGGTTCCTCACCTCAATCTTTTGTATATAAACATTCTAATGTTTATAATTTTGACATGTACAGTGACTGTACATAATTTTCTATGTATGCTATTGATTCATTAAAATATTAAAAGTATACATGAAGGGTCGTCTGATGCTAAAAATTGAAAATATTTGGTATGTCTCTCGATAATACATTCCCGATTAATTGATCAAAGGTCGATATTATAGATGACTCTTTGGAATGTGAAAGGCCGAATGATCGAAAATGATATCAAAGACAAGATCGATGAAATCGATCATGGTCCCTCAATATCATCGAAATAAGGATTGATGATATCGACAGATGCCGCTCTATAAAAGCTAGTGGAGCGTGAAAAAGGAATTTTTTTCTCTAGGGTTTCCTTTCCTCTTCCCTGCTCGCTCCTCTCAACTAGACACTCGGACCTTCTTCAGCAGCCACAACCATTCCACAAAATTCCATAATACCTTTCTAAACATCAAGATTCATTTTTTTTAGTATTTCCATTTTTATTGGGTGGTATTTTTTTCCTGAATCCTTTAAATCCTCTTTTTGTCCACATGGGAAAAGACAAAGGGAAAGTATCCGGTCCGGGTGAGTCTTCGAGATCCGCTCGTCAAAAAGTGCTTACTCCAAAAGAAAGGGCAAGGGCCCTAGAACATGGGAGCCCCACAAGGCAATGCACGAGATAGAGTGGGTCCTAGCCGTAGGCACAGGCACCTCCACCAGTACAGGTTAATCCGGTCTTGGCAAAGTTCACTAGGAGAAAGATTATTCCCGAGAGAAAAGTCGACAGAAGTTGTCTGATTCCATATAATTCAGAACCTTTATTTTCTTCCATAGATTGGTTACCAGTTCTTGATTTTGGGGGACCATATCAACTTGAATGGACCTATAATTTTTTTACCACCTGTCATTCTCTGGTATCTGACCCACCATCCATCACCGTAAACGTCGATGGTGATGATGTGGTGATCACTCCTGAGTTTGTCGTAGGGATATTCAATCTTACCTTATCCCTTGTAGGACTCCCAGATATAGACATGGAAAATCCTGAGGTTCGGTTCAAGGTCACCAAATTCCTCTGTCATGATCGTGACATCAAGTGGCACAAAGGGAATGCCCTAAAAGTTAGATTCATGGAACCATACTATAAGGTCTTACATGGTATGCTTGCTTCAAACATCTACTCTAGGGGTTCCAACAGGGTAGATCTCACAGGCTTCATGACTATGATAATTTATTTAGTCGCCACTGGGATCAAGATTTATCTACCTACCCTCATCGTGTAGCAGTTAGTTTATGCTTTTCATTGGGCTAGGGACATTTTCTTACCATATCACTGGATCATAGATACGATTTGCAATGCTATAGCATTCCCAACTACAAGTGATCCTGTGCTTCCTCTCCAAACCTTCAATAAAAGTAACATTTGAAGGATGGATTTGAAGTTTCATAAATATCCTGAGGATCCACCTGATGAAGGCATTCAAGTAGAAAGGGAAAGTGGGGCAGGTGACGCTCCCATGGAAGGGGCTAAGACGACTGGAGAAGAAGCTTCTAGACTGCACCAAGCACCATCGACATCTGCTCCTGGGCATGCTATACGATTTAAGTTCCACCAGGATCAGATTGGTGCAATTCAGAGGGGTGTCCACTCGGTGCACAAGAGGCTTATCATCTTGGAACGGCTTGTCCAAGGGGTGCAGTAGACAGTACAACAATTGGTCGAGATAATCACTTGTTGTCGAGATGATACAATGCCATCTACCTTTGCTCCTCCGCCATAGTACGAGACTCTGAACGCTATCACATTCACCCATGATAATGTTTTACGATCCCCTGGTGTCTGATATGGAGTGCATATGATTTTCATGATTCCTTTATCTACTTTTATCACTGCTTTGTTTGGTCTA
Organism: Magnolia kwangsiensis; assembly: GCA_037074715.1. Lineage (NCBI taxonomy): Eukaryota > Viridiplantae > Streptophyta > Magnoliopsida > Magnoliales > Magnoliaceae > Magnolia > Magnolia kwangsiensis. Next base: position 43,631,488 of record CM073579.1, read on the forward strand.
ATATGCATCCATAGGTTCTGAAAATGATGTCTGCTTAACCTACTTTAGCCTTTACGTATATATGTATGCTTACTGAATGATGTTCTCCCACATGTCTTTAAACTTCAGTCAATATCATCTGCCATATCTTTGTCAATGACTGACAAAAAGATATGCATCCATAGGTGTCTGATATGGAGTGCATATGATTTTCATCTGATAATGTTTTATGATCCCCTGGTGTCTGATATGGAGTGCATATGATTTTCATGATTCCTTTATTTACTTTTATCACTGTTTTGTTTGGTCTAATATGCATCCATAGGTTCTGAAAATGATGTCTGCTTAACCTACTTTAGCCATTACACATCTATATATGTATGCTTATTGAATGATGTTCTCCCACATGTCTTTAAACTTGAGTCAATATCATTTGCTATTCTTTGTCAATGACTGACGAAAAGGGGGAGAACAATTCAAATAACTCCGACAAGAATTGTATATCTGCTTGAGTATGGTGTTGCAGGTGTTAGGGGGAGCATCTGCACCAAGCGAGGGGGAGTTTGCAGATAAGGGAGCAACTTCTGAATCCTTCTAAATGATTATGTGTGTGCTCATTAGAGAAAAATTGTAAAATTGTTTAAAGTGTATGTACACACAATTTAAGATGTCAGTATAGAAACTAGTCTAGGGTGTTTTGGTATTTTGTCATGTAACTGACAAAGGGGGAGATTGAAAGTGCCCTCGCAAGTGCCCTGGTTCGTCAATTAGTGTGAGTGTTGAGTCAGTCAGACTGCAAAGCCTTATATGAAGATCAATTTAAAGCGTTTACCTCAACCGGATGTGTGCGCAAGCTCGCCATAGGTAAATCTAAGCCTCACATCCCATGTCCCAAGACACCAGGTACTAAAACCCTTAAAATAAGTTAGAACATCATAGGGTTTTTAAGTGAGAAAACTTTTTCAAAAATAAAAAATTTCTAAGTTTTATTGCTTTGTCAATTTTACCGAAACACACCTCGATATGATTGACCTGCACTGTCGATGTCCTCGATTAGTATAGAATGATACTTATCTTCTTCTTTGAAGACGTTCTTGATGTAGCCCATATAACTGCTTCATTTGATGTAGAACATTCAATGTCTAGTAATACAATAAAGGGTTCTAGGTTCTAAATTGATTTTAAATTAATTCTAACCTCATGCTACATATTTGAATCCTTTAGATCTCAAAAAGAAGAGTGATTACTATCTTTTCTAAAAATGTAAGATTCATAAACTAGAGATCAAAGAATTAAAATAAAAGCTGTAGACATAAATATAAAATACCGTGCAATAGCTTGATGATAGTGGAGACTTCTCTCTTTCTAAATAGAGGCTTTTCTTAGCTTGGATTGGTAATTTTGGATTGAGAGAAGGCCTCTATTTATAGGCTGAAATTCTATTGCTTCAATTCGTCGACGGGCTCATATGACTCATCTAAGATCCAACCAAATTTCAAATTTTGAGCGTAATCGGATAAAAGCATTCTTCGACTGGTCAAGGGCCTTGTTTGATTGGTCGAACACTGCCTTCGACTGGTTGAGGGTGCTAAAAATTATTCAGTGGACTTTTAGTCGAGCACCCTTTGACTGGTCGAGAAGCCTGCTCGACTGGTCCAAAAACCACCAGAAATATCCATTTTTTGAGTTTTAATCTTGGACTGGTCAAACTAAAGCTTGGACTAGTCAAACCAAGGCTTAAGACTAGTCAAACTAAAGCCTAACGAAAGTATAAAAACCTATATAAGTTTAGCATTTGAAAGAAACTAAGTCTAAGGTCTTTCTAGGGTCATTTATACCTAAGAAACTGGACATTGAAGTGTATAGCTTGAACTTCTACTTGAAGGTGAAGCTTGATCTTCTACTAGAATGTGAAGCTTGATCTTATATAAGAAAAGTAGTAGAACTTGAATATGGTTTAGCTTGAAGTATCCATGAATTAAACTTATTCTTACAATATCCAATCTTCAAGGTTTGTTCTTGAAGGTGAACTTTCCATCTTTCTTGAAGGTAAACTTTCCATCTTTCTTGAAGGTCCACTTGAAAATCTATTTGAAGGTCCATTTGAAGGTGAATTCGAAGGTGAACTATCCATCACTTAAGATGTTTTGTCTCATCAAAATTTTGACAAACAACATTGTGCATAATACTTACAATCTCCCCCTTTGTCAAATTCATGACAAAACACTTAGTATACAATCACAAAAATAATGTAGCTGAATGTAGTTGAAATTCTTCCACTGCTACTCTGCTACTCCCCCTTAATGAGAGCTACTCTTTGTATTTTACCTGTATTAGAACATATACGTATGCTCCCAATGCAATGCACAATTTCAACAAGCAGCAAGTATCTTGACATTCATTAATCTAACAATCTACCATTCATCATCATAATAATTTCTCCCCCTTTTTGTCACAAATTGACAATGGAAAAAGTATTAAAGAGAATATATATATATATATATATATATAAGTATAACTGAACTATGTGATAGGCATTATAATAAAGTTCAGCCTCAAAATGACAACATAAAAAGATTGTAGTGCTATGAATGTCAGCCCCAAAATGAAACAAGATCAAATCATACTAATCAGAACCAGAGGAAGATGGAGGAGGTATCAATGGATCAATCTGGTGTAGTCCTTCAGTAATGTGATGAAAGTATTTACACATATACTTCATTGAGGATCTATGACTTTTCGCCAGATTGTCTTAGGATACTTTTAATTCAACAACCTTCTCCTCTAAAGATTGAAGCCGATCGTCAACTTGAGAAGGCTGAAAATCAAGATTAGCCTCATCATCTGATTTTATCTCTGCAAGTATGTCATCCATAGTCATGTCTATAGGAAAAGGCGCTTCCTCTTCTTCTACATCATCCTCATCTTGCTGACCGGGGAGGTACTCTAAGTTTATCTTATTAATATTTATGTTATCAAAAGGTATAATTGCCTCAGGAGCTATAATCGAAGGAATGACAATGTTGTGGTGGATAGCAAGAGTTGTCATAAGATAGGAAAATGGGATGGAACCATGACTTGGATGAATACAAAATTGAATGATTAAATAGCATATCAAAGTTGGTAGACAGATAGGTCGGCCAGATGCAACGACATGAAGAACACGTGCCATGAAGGGAGTAAGTTTAGACTTATTCCCAAAGCGAGGATACACATTTGAAGTAAAAATGTGATGAAGTACTCTAAATCTAGGAATCATTTGGGTCACACGATGAGGATTACCAGAACTTCATTCAACATTAAACTGACAAAGTTTCCAGGTAATCTCCCGATGCTTACACTCATACATTTTATCTGCAAGGGGAGGAATGGGTATGCCATCATCATTTACACATACATCAAGCAATCCCGAGATCAGGTGCCTGTCAACTGGAAATGTCCCTTCTCTAAAGTTGATAGAGAATGTAAGATTTTCAAGAGACAATTCTCCTATGGAGGCATACATTCCTTGAACTATGGAGCGGTATGAAGTTCCACCCTAACCCAGAATGTTTTCCCAATCGACGACAGACAAGATGGGCAAGAGTTTGAAAGGAGTAATATGATCAAGATTAACAGTCCTTTCTATGATTATATCTCTAGTGTGGAAATCCCATACATGCTTCGAATCTTCTTCGGGAGCTCTTAGGGTTCTCACCCTAACTGGAGTCGTCCGGGAGGAGGAACCACTAGGGCCTTTGCAAGAAGCCTTCCTCTTAGATCGATGCTCCAAGTAGAGTTTGAACAAGAAGATGTAAATGATGGGTTTGGCTTAATACAAATTTTTTCCCAAAAACCCTCTATAAAAATGATGCAATCTCAAATTAATTACAAAATGAATATTAACTAGCATACAAGAACCCAAATCTAGAAGGAAATAAAAAATAAAGCACTTACAAAGACTCTATGAATATGGGTTTTGGAATAGAGCCACGACTTGTCGAGGAAGAAAAGAGCAATGGGGGTGAAAAAAATGGATTTTTCCCTCTTTTAATAAGTCATCCCATGGTCCACGATCGTTTGAGTGCTGTCCTCGACTCGTCGAGTGGTCGACTGGTCAAGGATGTACTTGACCTGTCGAGCAATTGAAATTTTTTTTATTTTTATTATTTTAAAAATGTTTATAAATTTTATTTATATACAAGCAAAATAATAAATAAAAAATATGATTTAATTAATTAGATATACACATACCAATATCATGTTTTAATTTGGAATATCTATTCCTATAAAGCGGTTTAGTTATAATGTCAGCAAGCTGATTTTCAGTCCGCATATATTCCAATGAAATTCATTTATCCTTAACCAATTCCTGAATATAATAATATCTAATGTCTATATGTTTTGTGCGAGAATGTTGAATAGGATTCTTTGAAATATTGATTGCGGTAGAATTGTCACAATATAAGATCATTGTATCTTGTGCAATTCCATAATCAGCTAACATTCCTTTCATCCAAACAAGCTAGGTACAAGCATTACCAGCTGTGATGTATTCCGCTTCAGTTGTAGATAATGATATAGAACTTTGTTTCTTGCTGTGCCAGGAAACTAAATAATTTCTAATATAGAAACATCCACCACTGGTAGTTTTTTATCATCAATGTTTTATGCACAGTCAACATCAGTATATCTAGAAATTTGTACATTTGTATCATGTGGATACCACAGACTGAAATTAGCTGTACATGCTACATATTTGACTATACATTTAACAGCAATAAGATGAGATTCTTTTGGATCATATTGATATCGAGTATAAATTCCAACACAAAATGCAATGTTTGGTTTACTAGCAGTTAAGTATAAGAGACTACTAATCATGCTTCGATATAAGTAAGAGTTTATACTTTTACCTGTTTTATTTTTTAAAAGTTTGAGAGTTGTATTCATAGGAATATAAAACTTTTTACCGTTCTCGAATCCAAATTTCTTTACCAAATTCAAGGCACATTTGGTTTGGGAAATAAAAATACCATCTTCCTGTTGTTTTACTTGTAAACTTAGAAGGTAATTGAATTCTCCAACCATACTCATTTCAAACTTAGATTTAATAAGTTCTGCAAACTCAATGGACAAATTAGTGCTTGTAGAACCATATATAATATCATCGATGTAGATATGTACAAGCAATACATATTCATTATATTTTTTGACAAATAAAGTTTTATCAACTCTTTTCATGATAAAGTTGTGACCGAGTAAGAACTTAGTCAATTTTTCATACCATGTGTGGGAGCTTGTTTTAGACCACAAAGTGCCTTTTTAAGACGATATACATGATCTGAGAGTTTAGGGTCCTCAAAACCCTTAGGTTGTTCAACATAAATCTCTTCATGTAAATCACCATTTAAAAATGTACTTTTAACATCCATTTGATATATCTTAATTTTTTTAAAGTATGCAATTGATATAAACAATCTAATGGATGCAAGGCGAGCTACTGCTACAAAGGTTTCATCATAATTGATTCCTTCTATCTGAGTGTATCCTTGTACAACTAGTCTAGCTTAGTTTCAAATTATATTTCCCATTTCATCAAATTTAATTTTGAAAATCCATTTGGTTCTAATTATATGTTAATGAGTTGGTCTTGGAACCAAATGAAAGTACACCTACTAGTGCCCTGGTTTGTCAATTAGCATGTGCATTGAGTCAGTAGGACTATAGAGCCTCACAAGAAGAACAATTCAAGAGCTACCCTCAACCGGATGTGTGAAAGCTCATCATAGGTAAATCATAGCCTCACATCTCATGTCCCAAAATACCAGGTGATTAAATCCTTAAAAATAACTTAGAACATATGAGGATTTTTGGGTAAGTGAACTTTTTCAAACATTAGAAAATCTGTAAGTTTGCTTGCCCTGTCGATTGTATCGATACACATTTCGATATGATCGACCTGCACTGTCGATATCCTCGACTCTTTATCGATACTATCGATAAAAGGACTAAAAGTGTCCAGCAAATGCATACTCATCTGAATGGACTTATTGATATATCGATACACCTATCGATATCATCGATATTCATATATCGAGTCCATCAGAAGTGGCTCGATAATATCGATAGGCAGATTTCTGGTGCCCCTGTTTTTACTATGTGCTTCGATATATCTATGCCTTTTCTGTTTTAATCTAAATTCAAATATCGATCATATCGGAAGGCCATCGATCATATTGACAGTGGGCGCGAATTTCTTCCAGCAAATATTTCAGGATGTTTTTAACTTTTATCAGGGGCCACTCGAGGAATCGATATTCGATGTCAATGTTATCGAGGTCTAGTCGATTGGATCGAGACCGGACGCAAACTGTCCAGTGTGCATATAGGTAAATCTGCATGATTTATCTATCCCATCGACAAGGTCCCGATATCATCGATATTCAAATTCAGATGACATCGATTGTTTCCCAATCATATCCTAAAAAACCTAACATATTTCAAGGCTAGTCTCTCTCATTTTTCAAATGTCGATAGATTGATCCCAATATCGATGGAATCGGAGTTCGAAATCCGATGACATTGACACCAGTATCGATCCTATTGACCAGCTGTTAATAGGTTTCAAAAGCGTATGACATTTGAGTTTGTGTTATCGAGCGGACAGTCAATCCCATCGAGAGTATATGCTCGATGATATCGAACTCTGTCATAAATATGACCGTTTTATATCCATTGGAATCTTTTTCCTATATATAGAGAGAACTGTCCATATTACTGGTAGAGAAAGAAGAGAGTACTTTTGTGTGTTTTACCTTTAGATTATATACCCAAAGCCCTTTCTGTCATGAGAGTTCATCTTCCAATCCACTCTCATTCATTGACATTCAATAGAGCGGATTGGGAAATGAGCTTCCACATTTAAGGGTCCTTCAACAACTATCTTAACAGCATATCATTAAGCTGGGATGCCTTGAATGAATAGATGATGAGAATCACTCTATCTTCCTTATAAAAAAAATTTTAAGAGAGTGAATTTTCATCCTAACCTTGACCCAACCTGAAGCCAAGTATTGGTACATCTTATGTGTTGCGGATCAAGGGAGCTGACGATTCTTCAACAATAAGGAGGAGATCTTCATCATTGCGCTGAATGAGACTCATCAACTTATCTGTAAGTATCTAGAGTCCAGAGGACACTTGTGATCATTCCTTTTTAGGATTGAGTTTTAAGTGTTGCTCACCCTTTGAAGTCCTCTTAAGAGGCCTTCGGCGGGAGTGTATATTGTGGGTACGTTATGTGGACCCTTGCTCTTTGGAGAGCATAAACATCCGGGTGTGTTGTGTGGACCCTTGCTCTATGTGGGCATAAACATCTGGTTAGGAGTGCACCAGTGTAATGACTCAAAAAAATCCGTACAAAGACCCGAGTACCAACTCAGGAAAAAATCCCTCAGGACTAAATCCTTTAGAAAATAGATGAGTATTAACTAATTGCTAACCTAGATTACCTGTGAAATAAGCACTAATCACTTTAAATATGATCTGCATGACTTAAAACTTGTAGAATCGTTAATGCTATATTACCCTAAAATTTAGAATCCAACTCTAAACCCAGTTGCTCTCGGGAGCACTTTGAAACTTCGTAACGGACTTGGACCGCACGCCGAAAGTCTGATAGCGATGAACTTAGATGGTTATGACCGCCTAGTTGGACTTGACAATCACCTCAAAAATCATGTCCAAACAATGTCTTGAGACTGTTTCCTTAAGTCTGGAGTGAAGAGAGTAAGAAAGTGAAGAATTTTAAGAAATTAAATATGAATTTAAGTAATCTGGGTCATGTCGCTTGCGCGTCATTTATAAGCATTGTGACTGTTGGTTTTTGACCCAAATTCACCGCTAAACTAAAACTGGTCCTCCATGGTTGATCTGAAAACCCGATCGAACTGAAAACTTAACTTGATCAAGATCCAGCATCTATGAGCTTAAGTTCGACCGCACTCAGTAAAAGGACCTCCAGAAGTGTTTTGTTGGATCAGAAAGAACCTGATTTGGTTAGAACCTAAGTATACCTTGGCCTTAGGGCTAATTCCACCAGTTTTAGGCCTATATAAAGGGCTTAAACCCTCTCTCATTTGTTCCATACAAATTTACGAGAAACCTTAGGAGAGAGAAGAAGAAAAAGAAAGAAAGTGAGAGAGCAGTTGGTGATTCATCTTGGGATTCTTCCCAGCTGCACTACGTGCGCAATTCATCCATCTGAATTGTTATTCTGGTGATTCTGACTCCATACTTGGGTAAGAAAATCAACCTGTTTTAAGGCTTGGTATAGTCGGAGTAATGAAATAGCTAACCCAGTTCATGTTATGGGTTACTAATCCGCCGTTGACAAAGGCTTACAATTTGAATCAGATTCATTACGCTTCTACGGTGTAAGGTGCAGATTTTAGACGTATAGGTTATGGTTTTCAAAGCTTTAAATGTCAGATAATGATTTATTATTGACTTGGATGCTATTTCACATGCAAAACGTGTTGTTTGTTTCGCGTTACGAATACGTATGAAATATGTATACCATAGTGTATTCTATGTATTTGTTGAAATACCTGCATACGTATACATTTTGGATCTGTGATTGCCATGATAAATCATTGTTAATACATGATTATTATGTATGCGACAACTCCTTAGGAAAAAGATTTGCCTAAATATGCAATATGCCAACATACGTGGTGTATGTTGAATAGTGTAGTCTAAGTGTTTGTGTAAATGCCTGAATGAGTTAGAAATAGGTAAAGTATGATTTTTAAGGGAATTGAGATATGAATCTCAATCACCTTACTTATGTGTATGATTTCCTTCATGTTATGTTTAGCTTATTTCATTCCTGCTAATTGTGTGTATGATTTCCTTCATGTATAGTATTCATGTTTAAGTTATATTTCATATCATGCTTATATGAATGTGGAAGTTGAATCATATGTCTATTATTGAGGTTGTATGTGATTGGGGCCATATTATGGTTCATGCATTCGGTAATAGGCTTGAGTTCGTGGCTGAGCTTTATTCACCACGTAGGACGTGTTTGACGAACCCGAGCCATACTAGAGTTGTCGGCAGTGGTTTGGCTACGCGAAGTGTTTACGCACTTCATGTCGATGAACTCAACATGCGCTCGTGCTAGTCAAGCTCGTCAAGTAACCCGATTGACCCGATGTATGTTCACCATGTATGGACAATTCTGTTTGAATCTAGGGTACCAAACTTACCAATGCAATCCCGTTAACCTTGGTACCTTGATCCGAAGACTCATGAGCCAGACATGGTGGTATGGGACACCATGGTCGAGCTGTCGGCCTACGCTGGGGCAACGAGCCTCCCCGTAGTGACCAGTGAGCAACCTAGACTCGTGAACCGATTATAGTGGTATGAGACACTATATTCGAGCTGTCGGCCTACTCTGATTGGTGATGAGCCCTTTGTAGTGACCTCGAGTATATCCTGAAATTGCATTGGGGCGACGAGCCTTGTGTAGTCTATAGGATATAACTGGACTTGTATTGATTGGTGACGAGCCCTTTATAGTGATCTAGAACTATAGTATCATATGAGATTATCTAGGACTGACGACCCTAGAATGAATCATCGTTTGAGTAATAATACAAGGGAGGTACCTTAGCTTCCCAATACTGCTGTATGAAAAGGACTAATAATAACTCGGTAATTACGTTCATAACATCGCACTGCATGTGCCATGGGTTAAAGTGCACAGAGGGAAGAAAGCATGCCGCGGACATAAGATGTTGTTGCACGAGGGAGTGTAGGTGAGGGCTTGCATCATGAAAACATTCTATCCTTGCATTAACAAGAGTATATAGGAATGGTTGATATGTCTACTTTATCATTACTGCTTGACTGAATTGATAACATGTTAATATTTACTCTATGATTCCACTGAGTTGATCACTCACTCCCACATTCTGGGACGGTGTTCTAAACACTCACCAAACTCTGTCTTAGTTGCAGATGACGATGCGACTCAGGAGGTGGAGCCTGATTACTACGACGATTAGGATGAGTTCTCATATATGCAGTTCTCTAACAGTTTCTCTTAGGCTGTTCTGATTGACGGGGCTATAGGGTTTATCATTGTAGTTGGACTATTCTTTTGAGATTTTATTTTTGAGCTATTACATGTATATGATGACTCAGTGATGTATTCATACTTTGTCGATCGACAACGATCTTTTGGATTTATATTCATTTATATACGTCTTTCAGTCTTTCGCTTGCGTTATATAAACTGATCTGGAGTATGAATTACTATTTTGGTGTAATCCCACTTATGTTTAATGCACTACCATGAACAACATTCAATCATCTTTATCTATGCTGCATAAGTGATGCATTGGAACTCTGGAGCTGAGCTTCTGCTCGACCCCCGATTTTCAGGGCGTTATAACCAGTAAAACTCCAAGGTTAGAGGTGAACTGAGTAGAAACCTCCATGTAAAGGTTGAAGGTGAACCTGATTTAAAACCTTAGGTTTGTGGTGAACCCTGGGAAACCTCCGTAGTGAAATTCAATATACTCAAGGGTTGAGTGCGACAGCCGGGAGTGGAGTAGACAAGTAGTCGAACCACTATAAAAATGATTGTGTTTAAGATTGTTATTAATTTTCATTTGTGTGATATTCCTTACATGCTTTTATATCTGATTGTCTAAGATCACACCTCATAAACATACATAGTTATATCCATCACAATCTTACATGCAACTTGTTTACCTTTTAAGAAGTTTATGGTTGGATCCTCTACTAGGCTTGGAAGCCAGTAAAGTTACATTTGAGTAATCCTATAAATTGTATATCTGATAGGATTAGTGCAATAGGATTTTTAAATACACTATAAAACTTAAAAAAATCCTATTCACCCCCCTTTAGGACATATTGGCATATTCCTACTTTAACTCAAGCAGTCTTCACCGCTATTTTCACCAAATACCAAACATCATTTCTTATAAATTGATTTAACTCTTCTTTCATGGCTACTATTAAATTTTCATCGGTAAGTGCTTCTTTTACATTAGCCGATTCAATTTGAGAAGTGAAGAAAATGTAATTATAGATTTTCTCTAATTATTTTCTCGTTCGTACACTAGTAAGAGGATTACCTAATATCAGATCAGTAGGATGGTCTTTGACTGATCTTAGTTCAGTATTAACTAGATTAGATGAGGAGTACTTCATCATCATCTAGACTTGATGTGGGTGTGATCAAGTGATCGTCAATTATAATATTAATACATTCCTGGATCACTCCACTTCTTTTATTAAGAACACAATATGCTCAACCATTCAAAGCATAACCCAAGAATATTCCTTCATCACTCTTAGCTTCAAATTTTCCTAAAATTTCCCAGTCATGTAATATGAAACACTTAATTCTAAAAATTTGAAAGTATTTAATAGTTGGTTTCTTATTGAACCACAACTCATAGGCTATTTTATCATTTGATTTTCTTACATATACTCGATTTATAATGTAGTATGTGATATTAATAGCTTCTGCCCACAAGTTTTTTGGTAAATTCATGCCATCTAACATAACATTAGCCATCTCTTGTAGCACTCTATTCTTCCTTTCAACAACCCCATTATATTGAGGTGTTTTAGGAGATGAGAACTCATGTGATATACCACGACCTATACAGAATTTCTCAAAATTTCTATGTTCGAATTCAGTACCATGATCACTTTTAATCTTGATTATATGTGCTTCTTTTGTAGTTTGAATTCATTTTAGTATTCTTTTGACTTCACCGAGAGTTTCAGTTTTCTCTCTCATGAAAGCTACCTAAGTAAATTTGGTAAAATCATCAATGATAACCAGAAAATACTTCTTTCCACCTCTACTCTCTGTTCTTGTTAGTCTGACTAAATCCATATGGAGAAGTTGAAAAGACTTGGTTGTGGTTAAGGAGTTCACTTTCTTCTGACTACTCCTTGTTTGTTTTCCAATTTGGCGAGCCCCACATATTTTAATAATCTTTTTTTAAAAAAAATAAAAAAATTGGGTAGACCTCGAATATGATCTATTTTGCTCAATCTATAAAGATTTGGGTAGTTAACATGTCCAAAATATTTATGCCATAATTTCATTTCGTCCGTTTGGATCATGTAACAAGAGAAGTTAGAAGAGCATGACTCATTAATAATATAACAATTTTCAGAAGTCCTACGACCATTTAATATCACACAACCTTTGTCATTTGTCATCTCACATTCATGATTAGTAAATTTTATGTTGTATTTGTTATCGCAGATTTGAGATGTGCTTAGAAGACTGTGTTTAAGTCCTTCAATATATAAAACATTTTCAAAAGGAAGAAGGTTAGAAAATTGAACAGTACCTTGGCCTATAATTTTGTAGTTGCTTCTATTACCAAAAGTAACCAAACCATTATTCATCTCTTAGAAGTTGGTGAATATCTCTTTGTCACCTGTCATATGTCTTGAACCTTGACTGTCCAAGTACCATTTTAAATGGCTAGAAGCTTTGAAGGCAGTGTGGGCAACAAGACAAGTAACTTTTGGAACCCACTTCATTATAGTTTTGGGTTTAGGAGTTCCATTAATTTTTCTCTACTTATGAAAGTTGGAATTTCTCTGTCTATCAACTTCGATATCATTAGAAATAGATTTAAGAAGCTCTTTGAGTAAGTCCACTATTTTTTCAGCTAAAAGATTTATCTTTGATTTCTATAGCTGATGTGTTATTAGAATTAATCTTAGAAGCTTGAAAAGATTTTGGATTTTTGAAATCATTTTAGTTATAATTTCTCAAAATCTTACCTCTTGAGCTTGAGGATTCTCCTTTTACAAATATAGGAGATGCATTATTTTTTCATTGAACTATCTTTGATATAGCCTATACCCGATTTATCGCCACATTTTTTGGATGTGGTTAATAATTTTTCCAGCTTAGGGTCTCCATGGGCATATCTTCAAGTATTCTTAGAACTCAAAAGAGAAGAAACATCGAGTTTTAAATTCTCATTTTCAATTCTGAGTTTTTCTACTTTAACGGTTTTGAAATTCAAGTCAAGTTTTGCTTTTTTAAAACAATCACAAAAATGAGATTTTTCCAAAATGTTATTTTTAAGTTCTTCTTTTAGTTTAAGATATTTTTCCTTCTAAATTTTTAGTTTGACTGCTATTTTACAACTTTCCCTGTATTGGGCATTTGGGCATCTTCAAGATCATCTTCATTTTCATTCCCAATGTAATGCCCTGAATTTCGAGGGTTGAGCAAAGCTCTACTCCTGAGATCTAGCACATCACTTATGCAACATGAATAATGATGATAAGATTTTGTCCATATTAATGAGTTAAACATGAGGGGGATTATACTAAAACAACATATCATACTCCAGATATAATTAAATTAAGTAAGCGAAAGTTTGAAACATATATATTTATACATGTAAGTGTTTCACAACCTCCAGAGTATGAGTATGTAACTGGGCTGAATATAAACATGTATTGTTTCAAAATAAACACGATGAGGAAAAGTAGATGTGTCCAACTAAGCCAAATATCCTTGTAGTGCCTGTGCATCGGTACGAGTTCTACATAGACCCGCCCGAGAGCTGAAAGTAGGATAACTCCTCCTCATCCATAAAGTCTAGCTCCGTCGCATAGACTTCATCAACACCTACATCTAAACCAAATTCTGGTTGGTGTTTTAAAATACCATCCCAGAGTGGGAATGAGTGGCTAACTTAGTGGTACTATAAAGCAAAGGTTAACATGTTATCAAGTCAATTAGGCAGTAATGATAAAGTAATACAACAATCATTCTCTAACTACACTTGTTAATGCAGGGATGGTATGTAGTAATGATGTATGCCCTCATCAAAGCTCCCTCACAAGTGACTCCGACAACCAAGTTCGTGCATGACAACCTCCCTAAAGTGCACCTTCCTTGCCAAAGCACATGCAATGCGATGCGTGGTTGTGTTAGCCGAGTACTTAATTAGGCTCATTCATACAACATATTTGGGAAGCTAAGGTACCTTCCTTTATATCATTACCCAGATTAAAGGATTCATTTAGGGTCGTCAATCCTAGTTAATCACATATGATAGGCAAGTTGTAGGGAATCACCCTTAATGAAAAGCAGTCTATAGGTAAATTTAAAGTTTATACTCGTGGTCACTACGGGGTGGCTAATCACTTCGGTGTAGGCCAATAACTAGAATACGGTGTCCCATACCACTATTCCCAGTTTATGAGTTTGGGTTGCTCATGAAAGTGCACCTACTAGTGCACTGGTTTATCAATTATGGTGTGAGTTGAGTCAGTCGGACTACAGAGCCTAACAGGAAGAACAATTCAAGTGTCTGCCTCAACTGGATGTGTGGAAGCTCGCCATAGGTAAATCATAGCCTCACATCCCATGTCCAAAAACACCAGGTGATTAAAACCCTTAAAAACAACTTAGAACATATGAGGGTTTTTGGGTAAGTGAACTTTTCCAAACATAAAAAAATCTTTAAGTTTGCTTGCCCTGTCGATTGCATCGATACATATTTTGATATGATCAACCTGCTCTATCGATGTCCTCGACACTTAATCGATACTATCGATAAGAGGACTAAAAGTGTCCAGCAACTGCATACTCATCTGGACGGATTTATCGATATATCGATACACCTATCGATATCATCGATATTCAAACATCAAGTCCATCGGAAGTGGCTTGATAATATTGACAGGCAGATTTCTGGCGCCCCTATTTTTTTTAAGAGAACTACTATGTGCTTGGATATATCGATGCCTTTTCTGATTTAATCTGAATTCAAATATCGATCATATCGGAAGGCCGTCGACCATATCGACAGTGGGCACGAATTTCTTCCAGAAAATATTTCAGGATGTTTTTAAATTTGATCGGGGGCCACTCAAGGAAATCAATATTCTTATGTTGATACTATCGAGCCCTGGTCGATTGGATCGAAAACTGGACACAAATTGTCCATCGTGCTTATAGGTAAATCTATACGATTTATCGATCCCATTGACATGGCCTTGATATCATCGATATTCAAATTCTGATGACATCGATTGACCCTTGATCATATCCTAAAAAACCTGAAATATTTTAGGCTAGTCTCTCTCATTTTTCAAATGTCGATAGATCGATGGAATCGAAGTTCGAAATCTGATGACATCGACACCAGTATCGATCTCATTGACCAGCTGGCAAAAAGTTTCAAAAGCATATGACATTTGAGTTTGTGTTATCAAGCAAACAGTCGATCCCATCGAGAGTATACGCTCGATGATATCGACCCTGCTTGATGATATCGAACTCTGTCATAAATATGACCGTTTTATATCTGTTGAAACTTTTTGCCTATATATAGAGAGACCTGTCCATATTATTGGTAGAAAAAAAGAGAGAGTGCTTTTGTGTGTTTTACCTTTAGATCATATACCCAAAGCCCTTTCTCTCATGGGAGTTCATCTTCCAATCCACTCTCATTCATTGACATTCAATAGAGTGGATTGGGAAATAAACTTTCGTATTTAAGGATCCTTCATAAACTATCTTAACAGCATATCATTAAGCTGGGATGCCTTGAATGAATAGATGACGGGAATTACTCTATCTTCCTTATAGGAAAATTCTAAGAGAGTAGATTTCCATCCTAACCTTGACCCAACTCGAAGCCAAGTACTGGTATATCTTTTATGTTGCGGATCAAGGGAGCTGAAGACTCTACAACAAGAAGAAGGAGATCTTCATCACTGCGCTAAAAGGGACTCATCAACTTATCTGTAAGTACCTAGAGTCTAGAGGACACTTGTGATTATTCCTTTCTAAGATTGGATCTTAAGTGTTACTCACCCTTTGAAGTCCTCATAGGAGGCCTCCGGCGGAAGTGTTCGCTATGGGTGCGTTGTGTGGACCCTTACTTTGTGAAGAGCATAAACATCTGGGTGCGTTGTGTGGACCCTTGCTCTGTGTGGGCATAAACATCTGGTTAGGAGTGCACCAGTAAAACTCCAGGGTTAGAGGTGAACTGAGTAGAAACCTCCATGTAAAGGTTGAAGGTGAACCTGATTTAAAACCTTAGGTTTTAGATGAACCCTGAAAAACCTCCTTAGTGAAATCTGGTACACTCATGGGTTGTGTGCGACAACCGGGTGTGGAGTAGACAAGTAGTCGAACCACTATAAAAATGACGGTGTTTGAGTTTGTTATTATTTTTTATTGTGTGATATTCCTTACATGTTTTTATATTTGATTGTCAAAGATCACACCTCATATACACACAGAGTCTTATCCATCACAATCTTGTATGCAACTTGTTTATCTTTCAAACGGTTTGTGATTGGATCCTCTACAAGGCTTGGAGCTAGATTCGTCGAATTACCCAATGTGGCAAGACTAATTTGGTGTAACGTCTCGAAAAAATTGATACAAAATCCCGAGTACCACCTCAGGAAGAAATCCCTAAGGACCGTATTCTATAAAAATTTAGGCAAAAATTAATTAAGTACTGAACTAAATTAATTGATGAATTTAGCTTAAACTACCATTTACACTAATGGCAAGACCCAAAACTATTAAAATCGCTAACTCAACACTACTTTAGAACCTAGGAGAAATCCCACGAGCCCGTTGCTCTCAGGAATGCATTGAAACTCCGTATCAAACATAAACTACATGTCAAAAGTCCTATGATTGCGTAACTATAAGGATATGTCCATCCTAATGGTCTTGACAACCATCACGAGAATCAAGCCTAGATATTGTCCAGAAATGTACGACTTGAGAGCAGAGCGAAGTGTGTGAGAAACTCGAATATCTTTCAAAAATGTAATGAAACTTAAGTGAATTGGGCCATTCTCTCACGAACAAAATTGGGGACTTTGGACCGTCATTTTCTGACCAAACTTCATCCACGAAAAAAGAAAATTTCCTTGCACATATCCTTATAACTGTGGCCCTGATCGAGTAAGTACGACTGTTGATCTGACACGGGTCCTCAACGGTCGATCGGCCTATCCAATCGCGCTAAAATCACAATCCTGGCATAGATCCATTGTCAGGGAACTTCTCCTATGATGTAAGTGAATAGTGGCCCTCCTTATGTGCCCTGTTTGTCAAAAATAGGTACCCTTAGGTTATAAATTAAGTATACCATGGCCCTGGGGCCATTTGCATTAGTTCTGGGCCTATATAAAGTCCTTAAATCACCTCATTCTCATTCCATAAGAATTTTCTAAAAACCCTAAGGGAGAGAGAGAAAAGGAGAGAAATGAGGAAGGAAGGAAGAAAGATTCTTGGAGATCTTTACTGAGATTCTTTCCCACAACTCCATGCACTGATTCACCTCCCTAATTCGCTACACAACCCATTTCAACTACGATTTGGATAAGAAATACAAACCTTAATGCCATAGTTAAGACCTAGAATAGTCATTTATCAACCTAGCTAATGGATTTCATGATTTAGGTACCCTTCATTCCATTTTTGGGAACGTAGGGTTCGAACCGAGTATTACGTCGAGAGGTGAGGACTATAAACATTTAAATTATGGTTTTCAATGCTTTCAATGTCAGCTAATGATTTATTTCTGACTTGATTGCTGTCGGATTATTTTAGATAGGATGTATTTGATATATTATACATGTATGAACTATGTTGAACACAAGATGCATTCCATGTGTTTGTTGAAATGTTTGAATGAACATGAAATTGTGAATTGCACTTGTCACAACTTTAAATCTAGGATTCACGTTTGTCGTATGTATGACGATCTCTTTGTGTAAGGATTTTCCATAATATATGTCATAACTAATCTAGTCTATGTTTTTGGTAATGTGTAGTCTAAGTATTTGATAAAATGTTTGAATGAGAAATTGTTAATGAATTGCATTTAATAAGGGTATTGAGATAAGATTCTCAATTACCTTATCCACATGTATAGTTTTCTTCACGTAATCTTAATTTTGACTACGCGATTTATGGATGAAATGTAAGTGCTTGGTGACATGTTCAATGTGTTTGATGAAATGTTTAAATAAGGGTTTTATTTGGATTGTTTATTAAATGCTAATATGATTATTACATGTGTCTATCTATTGCATTTAAGTAAGATTGGGGCTACAACATGACCCAGGCAATCGGTAACAATCCTTATACAGGTGGCTGAATTAGTCTTGCCACATTGGGTAACTCGATGAATCCGTGTCGCACGACGATTATCGATAATGGTTAGGCCACAAGGGGTGCTTATGCACTCCATGTCGATTAAGATAATGTGTGCTCGTATCAATCGAACTTACCAAATAAACCGATTAGCCTATTGTGTGTTTTTTCATGTATGGACATCACTGCTTGAATCTAAGGTATCACTTACCAATGTAAAAGCTCATTTCAACTATGGTACCACGATCCACTAAGACTCATGAGCAGGGCATGGTGGTATGGGACACTGTGGTCGAGCTGTTGGCCTACGCTGGAGTGACGAGCCTCCTAATGACCAATGAGAAATCCAAACTCGTGAGCCAGACATGGTGGTATAGGACACCTTGTTCGAGTTGTCGACCTATGCCAAGGTGACGAGCCTCCTGTAGTGACTGTGAGTAGAAATAATGAATTTTCCTATCGACTGCTTTTCATTAGGGGTGATGCCTTACAACTTACCTATCGTATGTGAATAACTAGGATTGATGACCTTAGATGGATCCTTCGGTTTAGGTTAATGATATAAAGGTAGGTACCTTAGCTACCTAAATCTGCTATATGAATAAGCTTAATTAAGTACTAGGCTAACACGGCCATGCACCGCATTGCATGTGCTTTGGTGAGGAAGTTGCACTTTAGGGAGGTTATCATGCGTGAACTTGGTTTTGGAGTCACATGTGAGGGAGCTTTGTGCGAGGTCATACATCATTACTGCACACCATTCCTGCATTAACCAGAGTAGCTAGGAAGTGATTGTTGTATTGCTTTATCATTACTGCTTGATTGACTTGATAACATGTTAACCTTTGCCTTATAGTACCACTGAGTTGATCACTCACTCCCACCCTGGGACGGTGTGTTAAAACACCAACTAGACTTTGTTGTAGATACAGGTGGGGACAAAGTCTATGCAGCTGAATTGGACTTCATAGATGAGAAGGAGGAATTCTCCTATGTTCAGCTATCAGGCGGGTCTACGTAGACCTTGTATTGATTCGACAGGATAACAGGGTCACATGGATTAGCTGGTTACTTATATTTTGATATTTTACCTATTTGAAAAATACATGTACAAATTCAGCCCGATTGCATAATCATACTCTGGAGATTGTAAAACATTTACCTGTTCAGATATATATGTGTTTTAATCTTCTGCTTGCTAAATTTAATTATATCTAGAGTATGATATGCTGTTTTAGTGTAATCCCACTTATGTTTAATGCATTGATATGGACAACAGTTAAACATTATTATCCATGTTGCATAAGTGATGTGTTGGATTTTCGGAGTTGAGCTTTGCTCGACCCTCGAAATCTGAGGCGTTACAAGTTGGTATCAGAGCATGATTTGGATTAAACTCAACCTGAGTTATAGGTAACATGACGCACTTTAAATGCACTTTGACTTAGGAAGGGGGTGATGAAATGTAGAAATGATGGTAGGATCCCAAAGTTTCACCGACGGGCGAGATTGACCATTGTAGTGTAGCCTGTACACATCCTAGATCATGTGAAATGATCTTAGTCCCTTTTAGGCCATCAATAGATGGGCTTGAACTATAATTTGGCAAATTCGAAACTTGAAACAAGCCAAAAGGCACGAATACGCATGTGTTGAATGATGAAAGTACTTCTCACGGGTATAGGTGCCCAAGCCGTAAAAGATAGTGGGGCTCACGGGGTCCCTCACGCTTATTTGGCATCCTGGGAGTGGGTGACCACCACCTTAGGGCGGAGCCACCGTTGGACACCCCAGGGGGTGTGACGGCACTGCCCGTCTCCACAGCGGGCCGTGGTGGCACCGTGGAAGCTGCGGCACACTGATCACCAACCATGCATGTGGGGCCCTCTCACGTGTGGGACCAACCTCTAAACCCTTCCCTTGCTCCCCTTTACCCATTTTCTCCTAAAATTCACCCCTCCAACACTCTAAACCTTCTAAAACCCCATTTCTCTTTCAATCCCCTCTCCCATTCACTCCAAACTTTCAAATCTTCCATCTTTTTCATCCTTACATCACTATTCCTCAAAAACTACCTTTTTCATCTCTCCATCTTCCTTATTTCCCCTTCAGTTGAGACAAAACCCATCTTTTGTGTCTCATAACTCCTAAACTTTTCCATCCACTTTAATCTCCAAGCTTTTCCGTCTCTATGGCTCTCTTTGAGCTTGTCACTGCCATTTTCTCCATCTCAATGCTCCTTTCCCTTATGATAAAGAGAAGAGCAGCCCCAGATGAGGCCGGGCTGAGCCGTCCAAGCCGCTTGAGGAAGAAGGCGAGCACCGAGGCTAGTACAAGTGCTGAGCGAGAGCGAAGATCGAAACGAGACCTCGATCCTCGTATCCCATTGGAAAGATCGCTATCGGTGGGTGCCAAACTTGGTAAGTTCCATGACTACAAAGTTGTATTTGAAGCTCATATTGACGAGAAACTATTTGGGTTGTTTCCGGTTATTGACCTTCTTTTGGAGACCGGGTGGGGTCCCATGTTTGAAGGGAAGGCTCATGTAAGTGAAGGCACTGTATGAGCCTTATATGTCCACATACAAAACCCACTCTGGAGCCGCTTCAGTTTACTATCCTTTTTAGGGAGGCAAGAAGCCATAATTAATGTGGATGTAATGGCCCGTATTATGGGAATTGAGCATGGTGTGGTACATGCAAGTGCAACTCATCTCATTAGTAGACGAGAGAGATCGCCGAACACATTTTCTTTGTGGCCGATTGGCTCATTGGGGCAAGACAATAGCTTCACATCGACTAAGATGATGACAGACTTCCACCTACTCCACCACATATGCACATACAACGTGTATCCTAGGTGGAGTAACCATATAGAATGCACTTACCTTATGGTGGACTTCCTGTACAGAGCTAGATAGGGAGACAAGTTGTGCCTGCCTACTTTCACCTTGTCACAGATAATTAGGACCGCATGCTTTACTCGGGGAGACGCTTCACTCCCATTCGGCCGATTTATCTACAAGATTGCATGTAATTTTGATTTCAGACTAAATATGGATAATCTTACACCCATCCACTTTATTGGTGAGACTACACTCAGCAATATGTGGATTGGCCCTAGGCAATGCCAAGCTCGACTTGATGAGTATGAGGATGAAATAGAAGAAGAAAGTGAAGAGGATGATGGAAGTGAAGATGAGGAAGGAAATGAAGAGGAAGAAGGCAGTGAGGATGAAGAAGGAAGTGAGGAGGAAGAGTAGGAAGAGGTAGAGGAGGCCTAAGATTTAGATGGGGGACCTCCTGCTACACATGAAGACCGACATGATCGGGCCACCTCAGAAGCCCGCATGGCCAGGATTGAAGAAAACTAGGCTACCTTGAAGCAAGAGTTCAAAGAGAATCAGGCTTATATGAAACAGAAATTCAAGAGAATGTCTCTCACCTTAAAGACCCTCCTGTACTGTATGTAGGATAAGGGTGCGCCTCCACCCTTACTAGAGTCAGAAGACTAGTTTTATGTTGCAGTTGTCTTCTGGTTTTCCTTATTTCTTTCTTTTCTTTGTAATTGCCCTAGTCAGCTTAGTTGGATGTTGAGTAGTTAGTGTTAAAACTTTTGCTAAATTAGCTCACATACATCTTTTGTCATAATTCATGTAAGACTACATCTCATGTATCATGACAAGTTTTGGCTAAATGATATGAATGAAGCTTCTTTTGATTTAGAATGTGTAGAATGTTTGGAAAAGTGGGTAATATTATCCTAATCTTACACATGTTGCACCCTACGTTGTATATAGGGAATGCCTCCTAAAAACACTCGAAATATAGCAAGTCTCGCACTTGGCGGATCGATTGACGGGGCACCTCCTCTAAGTGATAGTCATGTGGACCCTAGTTTGGGTCTGGACATTGAGACTATGTCGGATTCACAGCTAGCCACTGACCCTACAAATGGGCTAACACTGAATGCACCACCAGTTTTGGGACAGAACCGTGCATCTTCGTCGATGCCACACATACCTCAGTCGGCTCCTTCTCCTGATAGGTTGGAGCAGATAATGTTTCTAATGTAGCAACAACAATAAGCTTGGCTACTATTGTGGCGACCATTACTCAGAACTTGAATGTGGTCCCACCTATCCTACCTGTGCAGCCTGCAGGAGCTATAAACACTAGTGGCTTATTTGAGCACTTCCAGTGCTTCCGCCCTCCTACCTTCGCAGGTACTCATAGGCCCGAGGTGGCTGAATACTGGCTAGATTGCATCTCTAAGATGTTAAAGCCATTGCACTGTACTGAGGCAGTGCAAGTGAATCTTGTTACTTATATGTTCGAGAAGGAGGCTAGTCTTTGGTGGGATAACATCCTATGAACCGTTCCCACAGGATATGTATGGATGTGGGACATGTTCGAAGTTTGTTTCCATGAAAAGTACTTCCCCCTCACTTACCGTAATGAAAATGAGGGTGAATTTCTTCTTCTCTGATAAGGGGGGATGACAGTGGTTGAATACTAGAACCGCTTCACGAAGCTAGCCACATATGCTCCATTGATCCTAGTAGATGAGCCGATGAGAATGCGACAATTTTTAGAGGGTCTGTGGCCTGATATCCACACTAAGATGTGTTGTGCTAGCATTCCCAATTATGCTGAGCTAGTAAACATGTCCTTGTGAGCTGAGCAGGATGGAGAGAGAGTGTCTTAGACATGTATATCAATGAGCCCAAGGCCTCGGCCTGAATTACCAAACCAACCATTCCTTGGCAAGAGGCTGTGTGCAAATTCACCTCCCAGGCTAATGGGTCTACCAACCCAACAGAGGTGATCAGATCTTTGGTGTGCCTACTGTAAGAAGATGGGCCATAACGAGCCCTTTTGGTTTACTAAGATGAGGGACAATGGTTTTACGTCACCTCAGAAGATCAACTGCCAGCCACCACAAGTTATATCAGCTCCTCCTCTACGATCAGCACCACCAGCATAACCATTTTATTGACCATCCGTACCTCAAAATAGGCCACCACAACGAACTATGACAGCGCAACTAAATCATCCACAACAAGTCCGCATACATGCACTTGCAACTGAAGCATCTGAGTCAGCAACTGCAGTACCATTAGATTTTGAAGTCACTGCCTATATCCAAGGTACACCAGTTTTTCTATTGGTGGACACTGGGTCCACTATATCAATGATCGCATACTCCGCAATTAAACGATTAGGGCTGAACACTACCCCTATGGTTGGGGTGCGAGTCATCGTGGCAGTAGGAACTTTTACTGATGCCACGAAGCTTTGTAAAGGTTGCCTGATAGACTTAGGAAGCAGGGTGGTGTGCATTGACCTGATTGTCACCACGATATATCATTATGACATCATCCTCGGTATGGATTGGCTCACTGAGATGAAGGCCGAGATCGATTGTGAAACCAGATTAGTGACGGCACATGGGCCCGAGGGCACAGCTCCCAGTTTAGGTTAGTTGCCCCTTTCGCGTCTATTGTTACGCTTCCTTAATGAAAAATGTTGAGGAATGAAAAATGTTGAGGGTCCGACACTTGGGAACATGCCAGTAGTCCAAGACTTCACGGACATATTTAGAAAGATCCCTGGGCTACCTCCTCAGCGCGAGATCGATTTTACCATAGACCTAGTGCCAGGTGTGACACCTATCTCTTTACTAACATATCGCATGCCTCCATGTGAAATGAAGGAGTTGAGGAGACAGATTGATGATCTGTTAGATTCAGGTTTCATATGACTGAGCGTATCTCCTTGGGGAGCACCCGTGTTGTTTGTAAAGAAGAAAGATGGATCGTTGCGATTGTGTATTGATTATCGCAAAATGAATCACATCACTATCAAGAACAAGTATCATCTGCTCAGGATAGATGACCTGTTCAACCAGTTGAAAGGGGCACAATATTTCTCAAAAATTGACCTACAGTCCAGGTATCATCAATTGTAAGTCAGAAATGAAGACATGCAGAAAACATCATTTAGAACCAGTTTTGGTCAATATGAGTTCCTCGTGATGCCATTTGGGCTTACAAATGCACCGGCTGCATTCATGGACCTCATGAACCGGGTGTTTTTACTGTATCCATACCGATTTGTCATCGTGTTTATAGATGACATTTTGATATACTCCAAGAGTCAGAAAGATCATGAAGAACACCTGTGAGCAGTCTTTGATACTCTCAGGAAGATTTAGTTGTTTGCACAATACTAGAAATGCGACTTTTGGAAAGAAGAAGTCAAGTTTCTGTGACACGTGATGTCCAAGAAAGGAATTGCCATGGACCTTGCCAAGGTGACCGCAGTACAAGACTGGGAGCAACCCAGCTCTGTTACCGAAGTGAGGAGTTTCCTCGGACTTGCTAGCTACTATCGCTGATTCATTAAAGATTTTTCCAAGATAGCCAGACCGTTGTCTCAACTCACTCGAAAGGATCTTAAGTTTGCTTGGAACGAGAAAGTAGAAGTAACCTTTTAGGAATTAAAAGACAAGCTGATGTCTGCACTCATGCTAGTATTGCTAGAGCAAGGGGTCATATATACTATATACTGAAGTAGCGGTGAAGACCGCTTTAGTTAAAGTAGGAATATGGCAATATGTCCCAGAGGGGGTGAATAAGACTTTTTAAAGATTTATGAGTTATATTATAATCCTACACTCTAATCCTAACAGGTATGCAGTTTTCAGGATTGCTCAAATGTAACTCTACTTGCTTCCAAGCCCAGTAGAGGATCCAATCACAGAACTATTCAATTAATAAGCATGAAGTAGTTATAGTCTATGATGGATGTGACTATGTGTGTGAAGTGTGAGAAGATATGAATGCAATTAACATAATCACACAAATGATCAAGCACAAGAATCAATCACAGACACAGTTAACCCTTGAGTGTACCGAATTTCACTAAGGAGGTTTCCCATGGTTCACCTCAAACCTAAGGTTTTAAATTAGGTTCACCTTCAACCTTTACAACCTACACAGAGGCTGACTGTTTATGCTCTCACGAGCAAGGGTCAATACAAAGCACCCGGTTTAGGCACACTGGCCAAGGATCTTACCCTAAGACCCTAACAAAGGTTTTACACGGTTCACCTCATAACCTAGAGTTTTACTGGTTCACTCCTAACCAGATGTTTATGCCCACATAGAGCAAGGGTCCACACAACGCAACCACACGTACACTCCCGCCAGAGGCCTCCTCTGAGGACTTCAAAGGGTGAGCAACACTTAAGACCCAATCCTAGAAAGGAATGATCACAAGTGTCCTCTAGACTCTAGATACTTATAGATAAGTTGATGAGTCCCTTTTAGTGCAGTGATGAAGATCTCCTTCTTGTTGATGAAGAGTCTTCAGCTCCCTTGATCCACAACACAAAAGATGTACCAATACTAGGCTTTAGATCGGGTCAAGGTTATGATGGAATTCCACTCTCTAAAGATTTTTTTATTAGGAAGATAGAGTGATTCCAATCATCTATGCATTTAAGGCATCGCAGCTTAATGATTTGCCATTAAGGTAGTAGCTGGAGGATCCTTGAATGCGAGAGTTCATTCCCCAATCCACTCTATTGAATATCAATGATGAGGGTGGATTGGAGGATGAACTCCCTGAGAGAAAGGGCTTAAGATAAATGATATGAAGTTTAAAACACTCAGAAGCACTCTCTTCTTTCCCTACTAGCAATAAAGACTAACCTCTCTATATATAGGCAAAAGGTTCCAACGGATATAAAATGGTCACATTTATGATAGAGTTCGATATCATCGAGCAGGGTCCATATCATCGAGCGTATACTCCTGATAGCATCGACTGATCTCTCGATGATACAAACTCAAATGTCATTTTCACTTTTAGAAACCTTTTGCCAACTGGTTGATGGGATTGAGACACACATCGATATTATTGAATTTCGAACTCTGATTCCATCGGTAGAGGGATTGATCTATCGACAGGTGAAAATAAGAGAGACAAGCCTTAAAGAATTTTAGGTTCTAAAGATATGATCGAGGAACAGATGATGTCATCAGAATTTGTATATTGATGATATCGGAGTCTGTGTCGATGGGATCGATAAATCGTATAGATTTACCTATAAGCTTGCTGGATGGTTTGTGTCCGATCTCGATCCAATCGACCAGGTCTCGATATGATCAACCTATGAATATCAATTTCTCGACTGCCCCCCCAATCAACGTTTAAAACACCCTGAAATATTTACTGGAGGAAACATGCGCCTACTGTCGATATGATCGAATGACTTTCGATATGATCGATATTTGAATTCAGATTGAATCGGATAGTCATCGATATATCGAAGCTTATAGTAGTTTTCTTTAGAAAAATAGGGGTGCCGAAAAACTGCCTGTCGATATTATCAATCCACTTTCTATGGGATCGATATTCGAATATCGATTGAGATTCCGATATATCGATAAATCGTCCAGATGAATGTTTGATTGCTGGATGCCTTTTGTCCTCACTCGATTATATCGATTGAGATGCTGAGGACATTGACAGAGTAGGTCGATTATATCGAAAGGTGAAGCAATACAATCGATAGGGCAAGAAAACTTGAAGATTTTTCTGTTTGGTAAAAAGTTTTCTTACCATAAAACCCTAATATGTTCTACTTAGTTTTAAGAGTTTTAATCCTAAGATTACGGTGTTTTGGGACATGGGATGTGAGGATATGATTTACCCATGGTGAGCTTCCACACATCCAGTTGAGGTAGATACTTGAATTGATCTTCCTATTAGGCGATGTTGTCCTACTGACTCAACTTACACCGTAATTGACAAACCAGGGCACTAGTAGGCGTACTTTCATATACACTGATGCGTCTCGTGTTGGTTTGGGTTGTGTACTTATGTAAAAGGATAGAGTGATCGCCAATGTCTCGTGACAGTTGAGGAAGCATGAAGAAAACTACCCCACTCATGACCTGAAATTAGTGGCGGTCATTTTCGTATTAAAGCTCTGGAGACATTACCTCTATGGAAAGGAGTTCGAGCTCTTTTGCGATCACAAGAGCCTTAAGTACATCTTCACGTAGAGAGACTTGAATATGAGCAACAATGTTGGATGGAAACCTTAAAAGACTTCAAGTTTGAGGTCTCCTACCATCCTAGCAAAGCCAACCTTATGGCCGATGCGTTGAGCTGTAAGAAAATAACATAATTATAGCTTCACTGATGATAGAAGAGTGGAATATGGTAAAGTTTGTGCGAGACTTTGAACAGAAGCTTATAGTTGAGGAGCCATTCGAGAGTGTCGCGCTTAACCATGTTCAGCCACTTATTGATGACTGAATAATTGTGCCTCAGAAAGAAGATGAATTGTATGTGAAAATGAGAGAGCGAGCAAGTGGCAGCGAAGAATTCAAATGGAGAGTTAGCTCGGACGGAGGTTTACGATATCGTGGCCGCCTATGCGTCTCGAATCTCCTTGACTTGAGAAGGGAAGTCCCGGAAGCCGCTCACAATTCAAGGATGGTGATGCATCCGGGAAGTATAAAGATGTATAGAGATATGAAACATTCATACTGGTGGGACAACATGAAGGCCCACATGGCAAGCTTCGTGTCCTATTGTCTCACATGCCAGCAGGTTAAGGCTGAACATTTCCAACCCCCTGACTTACTTCAGACCATGCCCATATCTAAATGGAAATGGGATTTCATATCTATGAATTTCATTTTTGGGTTACCAAAGACGAGAAAGGGGCATGACTCCATTTGGGTGATTGTGGACAGATTGTCGAAATTGGCTCATTTCCTCCTGATTAGAGTTTCAAACTCAGTAGATGATTTAGCTAAGTTGTACATCAAGGAGATTGTACGGCTGCATGGAGTTCTTATGGAGATTGTGTCGAATCGGGACACGTGATTCATGTCTATTTTCTGGACTCGAATCCTAGAAGCAATGGGAGTGCAACCGAAGTTCAGTACTTCATTCCACCCACAGACTGATGGACAGACGGAATGAGTAAATCAAATATTAGAAGATATGTTGCGAGCGTGTGTGCTTGATTTCAAGGATAGTGGGGATGACTGTCTCCCCTATGCCGAGTTTTCTTATAAAAATAGCTTCCAAGCAAGCATTGGCATGGCTCCTTATGAAGCCTTGTATGGGTGCCCATGTCGAGCTCCACATTGTTGGGCAGAAGTTGGCGAGAAGAGCTTGGTTGGCCCAGACTTGGTATAGGTGACCTCAGAGAAGATTGATATTATCAGGCGTCGACTTCTTGCAGCCCAGAGTAGACAGAAGAGTTACGCTGATACCAGACCATGACAGTTGGAATTTAAAGTTGAGGACCATGTATTCCTTAAGGTTTCCCCAATGAAGGGAGTCCTTTGATTTGGTAAGAAGGGAAAACTCACGCGATAATTTCTTGGTCCGTTCCATATTCTAGACTGAGTGGGTATGGTAGCATACTGCCTTGCTTTTCCCACACTACTCGTAGGCATGCACAATATATTTCACGTATCGATGTAGAAGAAATATGTTCCTAACCCTACCCACATTATCAAATGGGAGCAGGTACAGTTAAGTGAAGACGTTACCTATGTACTGCAACCAACACATGTTCTCGATAGGAAGGAACAAGTGCTATGCAGTAAAGTAATCCCACTTGTGAATGTACTATGGACGTACAACACTGAGGAAGAGGCTACATGGGAAACAGAAGCCGAAGTCCATAAGAACTACACTCAGATTGGGGATGAAGTTTTTCTTTAAGAGGGGTAGATTGTAACATCTCGAAAAAATCCATACAAAGGCCCAAGTACCACCTCAGGAAGAAATTCCTAAGGACGATATTCTGTAGAAATTTAGGCAAAAATTAATTAAGTACTGAACTAAATTAATTGATGAATTTAGCTTAAATCACCATTTACACAAACGGAAAGACCCAAAACCATCAAAATCACTAGCTCAACACTACTTGAGAACCTAGGAGAAATCCCATTAGCCTGTCGCTTCAGGAATACATTAAAACTCCGTATTGGACCTGGACCATACGTCGAAAGTCTGATGACCACAAAACTATAGAGATATGTCCGTCCTACTAGGCTTGACAACCATCATGGGAATTGAGCCCAGATAGTGTTCAGAAACACACAACTTGAGCCTTGAGCGAAGTGTATGAGAAACACGAATATCTTTCAAAAATGTAATGAAGCTTAAGTGAATTGGGCCATTCTCTCACGCATAAAATTGGGGATTTTGGACTGTCAGTTTCTGACCAAGCTTCATCCATGGGAAAAGAAAATTTTTCTGCACATATCTGTATAACTGTGGCCCCGATCATGTAAGTACGATCGTTGATTTGACACGGGTCCTCCATGTCCGATTAGCCTTTCCAATGGCGCTAAAATCAGAATCCTGGCATAGGTCCATTGTCAGGGAACTTCCCCTACTACATAAGAGAATAGTAGGCCTCCCTATGTGCCTTGTTTGTCAAAAACTGGCACCCTTGGGTTATAAATTAAGTATACCATGGTCTTGAGGCCATTTGCATTAGTTTTGGGCCTATATAAAGCCCTTAAATCACCCAATTCTCATTCCATACGAATTTTTCTAAAAATCCTAAGGGAGAGAAAGAGAAAAGGAGGAAGGAAGGAAGAAAGATTCTTGGAGATCTTTGCTGGGATTCTTTCCCATAACTCCACGCACTGATTCACCTCCCCACTTTGATACACAACTTGTTTCAACTACAATTTGGGTAAGAAATCTAAACCCTAATACCGTAGTTGAGACCTAGAATAGTCATGTATCAACCTAGAATAGCTAACGGTTTTCGAGAATGTAAGATTCGAACCGAATTCGAAATGCGTATTCCATCAAGGGGTGCGGACTATAAACGCTTAGGTTATGGTTTTTAATGCTTTCAATGTCAGCTAATGATTTATGTCTGACTTGATTGTTGCCATATTGTTTTAGATATGATGTATTCAATATATTATACATGTGTGAACTATGTTGAACACAAGATGCATTCCATGTGTTGTTGAAATGTTTGAATGAACATGAAATTATGAATTGCGCTTGTCATGACTATAAATCTAAGATTCATGTTTATCGTATGTATGACGATCTCTTTGTGTAAGGATTTGCCATAATATATGTCGTAATTAATCTAGACTATGTATTTGGTAACGTGTAGTCTAAGTGTTTAATAAAATGTCTGAATGAGAAATTGTTGATGAATTATATTTAATAAGGGTATTGAGATAAGATTCTCAATTACCTTATCCACATGTATAGTTTCCTTCGTGTAATCTTAATTTCGACTACGCAATTTATGGATGAAATACAAGAGCTTGGTGACATGTTCAATGTGTTTGATGAAATGTTCAAATAATGGTTTTATTTGGATTATTTGTTAAATGTTGATATGATATCACATGTGTCTATCTATTGCATCTGAGTAAGATTGGGGCTACAACGTGACCCAAGAAATCGGTAACAATCCTTATGCAGGTGGTTGAATTAGTCTTGCCACATTGGGTAACTTGACGAATTCGTGTTGCATGATGATTGCCGACAGCGGTTAGGCCACAGGGGTGCTTATGTGCTCCA
Organism: Magnolia kwangsiensis; assembly: GCA_037074715.1. Taxonomy (NCBI): domain Eukaryota; kingdom Viridiplantae; phylum Streptophyta; class Magnoliopsida; order Magnoliales; family Magnoliaceae; genus Magnolia; species Magnolia kwangsiensis. The sequence goes on from CM073579.1 coordinate 43,662,277, forward strand.
TGTCGATTAAGTCAACGTGTGCTCGTACTAATCGAACTTACCAAATAAACCGATTGGCCTATTGTGTGTTTTCCATGTATGGATATAACTGCTTGAATCTAGGATACCACTTACCAATGTAAAGACTCGTTTCAACCATGGTACCATGATCCGCTAAGACTCATAAGCCAGGTATGGTGGTATGGGACACCGTAGTCGAGCTGTCGGCCTACGCTGGGGTGACGAGCCTCCTCGTAGTAACCAATGAGCAACCCAAACTCGTGAGCTAGGCATGGTGGTGTGGGACACCGTGTTTGAGCTGTCGGCCTACGCTGAGGTGACGAGCCTCCCGTAGTGACCCGAGTATAAATAATGAATTTTCCTATCGACTGCTTTTTATTAGGGGTGATGCCCTATAACTTGCCTATCGCATGTGAATAACTAGGATTGATGACCCTAGATGAATCCTTCGGTTTGAGTTAATGATATAAAGGTAGGTACCTTAGCTTCTCAAATCTGCTGTATAAATAAGTTTAATTAAGTACTCAGCTAATACGACCATGCACTGCATTGCATGTGCTTTGGCAAGGAAGTTGCACTTTAAGGAGGTTGTCATACGCTGACTTGGTTGTTGGAGTCGCTTGTGAGGGAGCTTTGTGCGAGGGCATGCATCATTACTGCACACCATTCCTGCAATAACCGGAGTAACTAGGAAGTGATTGTTGTATTGCTTTATCATTACTGCTCGATTGACTTGATAACATGTTAACCTTTGTTTTATAGTACTACTGAGTTGATCACTCACTCCCACCCTGGAATGGTGTTTTAAAACACCAACCAGATTCTGTTGTAGATGCAGGTGATGATGAAGTCTATGCAGCTGAATTGGACTTCATAGATGAGGAGGAGGAATTCTCCTATGTTCAGTTATCAGGTGGGTCTACGTATACCCTGTACTGATTTGACGGGATAATAGGGCCACATGGATTAGCTGGTCACTTATATTTTGATATTCTGCCTATTTGAAACAATACATGGACATATTCAGGCCGGCTACATAATCATACTTTGGAGATTGTAAAACATTTACCTGTTCAGCTATTATGTGTTTTAGTCTTTCGCTTGCTAAATTTAATTATATATGGAGTATGATATGCTATTTTAGTGTAATCCCACTCATGTTTAATACATTGATATGGACAACATTTAAACATCATTATCCATGTTGCATAAGTGATGTGCTGAATCTCGGGAGTTGAGCCTTGCTCGACACTCTAAATCAGGGGCATTACATTTGGCCACCCGAATGGGAACTGTTACCGATTGCCTGGGTTAGGTTGTAGCCCCAGTCTTACTCAGATGCAACAATTAAATACATGTGATAATCAATTCAGCATTTAACAAACAATCCAAGTGAATCCTCATTTGAGCATTTCATTAAACACCTTGATCATGTTACCACATACTTGCATTTTATCAATCATTTGCATAAAGGCGAATATGATTTCATGAAAGAAACTATACATATGTATAAGGCAAGAAAGAATCCTATCTTAACACTCATAATACATACAAATCATCAACAATTTCTCATCCAGACAATTCATCAACACTTACACTACACTTCACCAAATACGTAGACTAGGTTAGTTACAACATATATTTTGGCAAATCCTTACACAGAGATGTCAGCATGCATATGACAATGATGAATCCTAGTTTAGTGGTCATAGCAAACACAAATCATATTTACATGTTGATACATACATTTCAACAAACACATGAGATGCGTATTTTGTACTACATAGTTCACACATGTACATTATATCGACAATGGCGTATCTAAAATAATATGGCAGTAATCAAGTCAGACATAAATCATTATTGACATTGAAAGCATTGAAAACCATAACCTAAAAATTTATAGTCCGCACCTTTCGTCGGAATACTCGATTCAGACGTGGTTTAATCACTACGTTCCTAAAAATGGAATGTTGAGCACCTAAACAACGAAATAGGTTAGCTAGTTCATTGATTACTCTATGTGGATCTCTAAATCAAGATTAAGGTTAGGTTTTCTTACCCAAATTGTGACTGAAATAGATCGTGTAACGTAACAGGAAGGCGATTCAGTGCATGGAGTTGTGGGAGAGAAACACTACAACGATCTCCCAAACTCTCTCTCCTCTCCTTACTCTTTTCTCTTCTTTTCTCTCTTGTCTCTCCTAGGGTCAGAGAAATTCGTATGGAATAGAAATGAGGTGGTTTAAGGGCTATATATAGGCCCAGAAGTGATGTAAATGGCCTCAGGGCTATGGTATACTTAGTTTATATCCAAAGGGCGATTTATTTTGACAAACAGGGCTCATAGGGAGCTCCACTAGTCACATATGTCACCACTACTCATATACGTCGTAGGGTAAGTCCCCTAATAATGGATTTAGGCTAGGATGTGATTTCAGTGCGATTGGATAGGCCGATCGACTGTGGAGGACCTGTATCAGATCAAGGGTCAAACTTGCTCGATCGGGGTCGCAAGTATTCAAATATGAGCAAGGAAATTTTCTTTTTCCATGAGTGCAATTTGGTAAAAAATTGACGGTTCGAAATCCTCAATTTCGTGTGTGAGCGAACGATCCAATTCACTTAAGTTTCAATACATTTTCTAAAGATATTCGCGTTTCTCACACACTTCGCTCAGGGCTCAAGTTGTGCATTTCTGATACTTCTGGGCTTGATTACCATGATGGTTTCAATCCCATTAGGACAGATATAATCCTATAGTTTCATGGTCATCGGACTTTCGACGTGTGGTCCAGGTCCGATACAGGGCTTCAATATACTCCCAGGAGCGACAGGCTCTTGGGATTTTTTTATGTTTTTATTTAGTGTTGAGTCAATGGTATTAATGGTTTTAGGTCTTCTCATTTGTGGAAATGGTGGCCCAAGCTAAATCCACCGATTATTTAGTTTAGCACTTAACTAAAATTTGCCTAAATTATACTATAGGATGCGGTCCTCGGGTAGTTCTATATATTTTTTTGGTACTTTTTGTTAATATATTATTTTAATTATTTTTTTAATAGTTCATCATCAAGTCTACTTTATCTTCACTAAAATTCATTACAGTTCATGTTTTAGAAAAATTCTAAAAATTCTGGAAGTAGCAGCTATTCGAACTAATAATTTTTGGATAGTTATCACATCAACCTAAATTTAACGATATTAAAATTTTTATTTTATTATTTATTTATTTTTATATGAAACTAGACTTATCAAGCTTCAATCTAACTTTTAAATCACATAAATTGGAGTTATATTGAGGGAGATATGACTTTTTTAAGTCAGCCTAGAAATGCAGAAAAATTTCAGCGAGGGTCTACCGAACTTCGGTGCAGCGGTGACGCCGCTCCCCTCTGGTGGTCCTAGTGGTGATTCTGCCACTCGATTCTTAAAATGAGTGTCTCTTGTAAACCGGAATGAGTTATTCGATGTGCAATATATGATTTTAGGATAGGAGAAGCTAAGATATCTAAATAACCTAGTTATTTCCAAAGATTCCATCAGGTTAATGGTATAAAGTCCATTTTATTTGTATTTTTACTATTTATAGTAAATTTTAGTTTAATTATAGTTATTCATCCTTTGAGCTTTAGTATTTGTATCTAATATAAAATTAATTAGAAAAATTTGAAGAATAAGATGGTGAAAGGTGAGATTTTTGAAGGAGATGGGTTAAAAAGGAGATTTGAGACTTTAAGATTGAGTTTTGAGAGCTTGGGAAGATAATGGGGTGATGAATTAAGAGTGAAAAGGGTATAAAAGACTATAAATGAAGTATAAGTGAAGTAGAAATGGCCTTAGGTGAAGCCCCTTGGGCTTCTATATGATTCATGAGAGCAAAGAGGGGTCGCTTCTACAGCTGAACCCTATGTTAAGACTTTAGTGTTTAGATTAGTCAGATGGCTTGATCCTAGGGTCCTTTAACGTCGCTAAGTTCGATCACTCCTTCCTAAGTCGATAAGGTGTTATGATAGACCCATTGCCAAAGGATGTCAAACTCCAAGTTGGTAAAAAATTCGGGATGTTACACTCAAGGTCACTCTTGGGATTCTCATAATTAGATAAATTACAGCTATTTGACGAGGTGACTCTGTCTATAGTTATCAGGGCTTTTACTTCATTTGAGATTTCTTGTTTTGAATCATTTGACTCAGAGGAACTTTTAGAGCCAGATAATTCATCACAAGTAATAATCATGCCCTTTCCTTTTGCTTTATCCCTTTTGGGACATTTATTCACCAAATGCCCATATTTATGACAGTTAAAACATTGACTGTCTTTTACAAATTTTCAAGTTTTAGATTTTTCTTTCTTCTATCAGATGATTTTTAAAAATCAGATTTTTTCTTATTTTTGAAAATCCTGTAAAATTTCTTAGCAAGTAAAGCCATATCATTTTCAGTATTTTCAACATCAGAGTTAACACAGTTATCTTTTGAAATAGATTTAGATGACTTAAGAGCAATGGATTTACCTTAGGAGCTTTAAAATTTAACTCATATGTTTGAAGAGAACCAACTAATTCATCAACCTTCATTTAATTAGTGTCCCTTAGTTCTTGAATGGTAGTTATTTTGGAATTAAACCTCTCAGGAAGAGATCGCAGTATTTTAGCACAGGCCTTACTTTCTAGGATTCCATCTTCTAGACCCCACATGAAATTTACTATATCATTTAATTTCGTATAAAAGTCCATGAAGGTTTCATTTTTTTACATATGAATTTTCTTAAATTTTGTAGTGAGGATTTGAACTTTAGATTTCTTGACGATAGTAGTTCCTTCATGCGTCGTTTCAAGAATATCTCAGGCTTGTTTAGCTGTATCACATGAAATGATTCTTTTAAATTCATCAAGCAATAGAGCATAAGTAATTGCATTTAAGGCCTTAGCATTTGCACTACTTTCATTTTTCCGAGGTGTAGTCCATCAATAAAAAGGAGTTTCTTTCATCGACTTGATTCCATCATTGCCTAGAACTTCAAATTTGGGTGGTTTCCATTTGGTTACTGTGGCTTGCCACACGCTTTCATCTAAGGATTTTAAGAAAATCTGCATTCTAACTTTTCAATATGTATAGTTAGAGCCATTAAAGAGTGGTGGCTTGATAATAGACAAGCTATCAAAATTTGACATAATGAAAGCTCTAAATCTTTAAACTCAAGGAACTTAATCCAAATAAATGAGCAACTTAGCTCTGATACTACTTGAAAGAGGCGAGCTAACAGTCCGAGAAGTGGGGGAGGGGGGGGGGGGGGGGGGGGGGGTATGATGAATAGGACTATGCCAAATAAAAATTCAAAGTACAGAAATAATAAATAAATTAGAATAAATCACTAGTCTTAATAGCAGTAGTATTGAGAAATTATTCAAACTTTGTTCATAGGATAACCTTACACAAAAAATAGAGTTTTAGGTAGGACAACCTGATTTCATGAACACAATAATGATTAAGATCATAAACTAAGCAAGAGTAAGAGAGAGAGCTATCTATTATATGCATTCACCACACAATCTTAAACAAATTACAATCATTCACCACAAACACAAGAAGTTATAGTGGTTCGGTGTGTACACCAACTATTCACAAACAACCACACCTACTCCAATACCAATAATCACAATCCACGTGATATTAGCGTTCACTAATAATCAAGGTTTTCACAAGTTCACCTTAAAACCTATACAATTGTGTTTTTAGACGGGCTATCACAAACAAAATCCCTTGCTAGATTTTCTGTCTATCTCAGTCAAAACCAATACAAGAGATTTTCTGGATATCTTAAGGAAACTAAAAATAAAAGTACAAAATGATACTTATCTTCTTCTTTGAAGACGTTCTTGACGTAGCCCGTAGAACAGCTTCGTTTGATGTAGAACATTTAATGTCCAGTAATACAATAAAGGATTTTAGGTTCTAATTTGATTTTAAATTAATTTAAACCTCAGGCTACTTGTTTGAATCCTTTAGATCTCAAAAAGAAGATTGATTACTCTCTTTTCTAGAAAGTTAGATATATAAACTAGAGATAAAAAAGTTAAACAAAAGCTATAAACAAAAATATAAAATACCGTGCAATATCTTAATGATAATGGGGACTTTTCTCTTTCTAAATGGAGGTTTTTCTTAGCTTGGATTGGTAATTTCGGAATGAGAGAAGACCTCTATTTATAGGCTAAAATTCTGTTGCTTTGACTGGTCTAAGATCTAATCAAAATTTAAAATTTGGGCGCGATCGGATAAAACCATTCTTCGATTGGTCGAATGCCCTGCTTGACTGGTCGTGGGCCCTATTCGATTAGTTGAGCACTGCCTTCGACTGGTCGAGGGTGCTGAAAATTAGTCGTTGGACTTTAAGTCGAGCACCCTTCGACTAGTTGAGAAATCACTAGAAATATCCATTTTTCGAGTTTGAATCTTGGACTAGTTGAAGTTATTCTTAGACTGGTCAAATTAAAGCTTGGACTAGTCGAACCAAGGCTTAGACTAGTTAAACTAAAGCCTAACCAAAGTATAAAAACCCATATAGTTTAGCATTTGAAAGCACCTAAGTCTAAGGCTTTTCTAGGGTCATTTATACCTGAGAAAATTGGACATTGAAGTGTATAGCTTGAATCTTCTACTTAAAGGTGAAGCTTTACCTTCTACTAGAAGGTGAAGCTTGATCTTCTACAAGAAAAGTAGTAGAACTTGAATACGCTTTTGCTTGAAGTATCCATGACTTGAGCTTGTTCTAGCACTATCCAATCTTCAAGGTTTGTTCTTGAAGGTGAACTTTCCATCTTTCTTAAAGGTGAACTTTCCATCTTTCTTGAAGGTCCATTTGAAGATGAATTTGAGGGTGAACTATCCATCACTTAAGATGTTTTGTCTCATCAAAAATTTGACAAATAACAGTGTGCACAACACTTTCAATCATATTTACACATATTAATCAATCAAATCAAGAATGCAAGAAACATCACAAACACAGTGATATATAGTGGTTCGGCTACGTGCCTACTCTACTCTCGGCTAACTCACTCCACCCTATAGTGTAGTGGATTAACTATGTGATGGTTTTAAATTTGGTTAACCATAAATCTTCACAACCTACAAAAGGTATTGTCTACACAAGACACATATATCCTACACAAGGAATTGCCTACTCAAGGTAACCATAGATGTCTACACAAGACAAGTAATCATACCTATACAAAGCACTATAGATCCTATAAAAGGACTCTATACATATTCTCCCGTCAGAGGCCTGTAAAAGGTCTTAGTGTGTTAGTGAAATACATTTAAAAACCAGTCCTACACAAGGAAGGATCTTCTGATTCTATGGACTTTAATGACTTACTTGTAAGTAGGTGAGCCCCATTTCTAGCACATGATAAGATGATTTATTTGAAAATGAAGAATCTTCAGCTCCCTTGAACCACACATTGTAGATGCTCCCAATGCAGTTCATCATAGTTGGGTCAAGGTTATAGGGGACTCTACTCTTTAAAGAATATTAATCCTTAAGAGATAGAGAGTGACTCCAGGGTATTAGGCATTTAAGAGATTCCAACACAATGATTTGCCATTAAGTGAGTTGTATGGGAATCCTTGAATGGTGAAGTTCATTCTCCAATCTAATCTATTGAATATTTAATGATTGAAGAAAGGATTGAAGGATGAACTCCCATGAGAAAAAGGTTTATGATGTTAGGTAAGAAATTACTCTCTCGGAGTTCACTCTTTTTCTCAATACAAACTCTGAAAACAACCTTCAAAATATAAAAGAAAAAATCAAATGGGCAGAATCTTTCTGCATTTGATGTCATCGAATTAGGTTCGATGACATGGGCTTGCTGGATACTTTCTTGTATTTATTCGATGTCATTAAATCTAGTTCGATACCTCGAATTTTTAATCGATTTTTCTCCAGAGCTCACAGGATATTTTCTTATCCTTTTTCGATGTCATCGAACGTGATTCGATGTCATCAAAATTTGAATTTCGATGTCATCAAAATTTGAATTTCGATGTCATTGATTCAAGTTTGATTCCTCGAACTTTCAAGTGATTCTCCTCTAAAGCTCGTTGGGTATTTTCTTATCCTTTTTCGATGTCATTGAACGTGATTCGATGTCATCAAAATTTGATTTTCGATGTCATTGAATCGAGTTCGATTCCTCGAATTTTCAAGTGATTTTCCTTCGGTGTTTACTAGACATAAGTTGGTCAATTTTTGATGTCATCGAGACACATTAGATGTCATCAAATTTTGATGTTCAATGTCATCAAACATTTGTTCGATTCATCAAATTTTCAGGTGATTTTCAGTTTAAGCTCGCTGGACTCCTGAAGGCACTTATTCAATGTCATCAAGTTGCATTCGATATCATCTAACATGAATGTTTGATGCCATTGATACGTGTTCGATGACTTGAAGTTTTGGTCCAAAATGTTATGTGGTTGCTCGCATCCCAAGTCACTTTTTTGATGTCATCGAGTCACATTCGATGTCCTCGAACAAGAATGTTCGATGTCATCGAGTAGTGTTTGATGACTCGAAGGAGGTAGAAAATTTAACAATATTTTCATATAATTTTCCAACTTATTTTTCTATTACCTAATCTATAAAACATATTTTCCTTGTTGGTTTTTGAATAAATTAGAGTGTTTTTTTTTTTTTTTTTTAAAAATAAAGTTATAAATGGGGATTATTTACCCGAGGTGTTTTGGTCATGGGATGTGAGGTTTAATTTACCTTTGAAGATCTTGATTCATCCACTTTGTTGAGTTTGCATCTTGTAGTTCTTTTATATGGGGCTCGCTAAACTGACTGACTCAATGTTCACATTAATTGACAAACAAGGGCACTTTCAGATAGTAGATTTTATTCTGACCTATTTACGGTGGATCCCAAAATTTTAACACAAAATACCAGGTTTCAATTTTCATTCCTTTTCATTATAGTATATTTTTATAATTTGTGAGATAGGAATTGTTATTTAACCAATCAGGTGTAAGAATCTGCCTTTGAAAGGGAAACAATAATTGGAAATGACTAGGCCAAGAGCACCTTCTTGAGTAAAGGCTTTTGCAGCTGGTTGACCAAACTGAGGATCCCAAATTGCATAAGAAATAGGTCTTACATGTGAAGGGTTCATTTACTTCAAGTTAATGTGTTCAACATGTACCATCTCTCATTACTTGCAGATCAAGGTCATCATTGAGCAAGACATTGACGACCTTTATGTTGCCATGTGCAATAGAAGGTGAGACTAACTGCAAATACCTAAACAAAGAACAGAAAGAGAACATGTCTCAGATATAGGCATAGATACAAGGGCATGGAAATTTATTCAAGTTTTTCCTAAAAGCCACGTCAATGTTCCTTGCATTAGTACAACAGATCAGGCATGTTCAAACAACAAGAGCAATCCAACGCTGATGCTGGTACCAACAAACAACAGGCATTATGATAAATCAAAGATCTAAGAAATATCATATAGAAGATTAAGACAAATGAAGACTTACCAAACATCAGTAAAAATAAGATGTCAAAACAAATACATAGCTGAATGAAGCTAAAACAAACTTACCATTGCACGAACATTTCAAGGCACTATAACATAAGTATGGACAAACCGACACATAGACAACTTCTAAAAAAATAAATTTAATTGCTTTACTGCACTCTGGTGCCAACCATTCAGTTCTGTTTGAACTCCCAATTGTCTGAACTCCCAATGACTACTGCAGATTTCATCACCTGAAACATGAAAAACATTATAATGCTATAAAATTACAATGTCTCATAATGTCCAAGAACCCCTCATGCCTCCAACTTCTCCCCAAACAACTAACTAAATCACATGTTGCATGTCTACCCAAACAGCCAACTACATCACATGTTTCTTGTCTGTTGCAATAGAAGCTCGCCATATTCACTATGCCAAACGACTCACCAAGTCAATCTATAAATCTCTAGTCATATCTTAACAATATAGAATCCAAGTATCTAGGACATGAACACCCGAGTAAAGTTTGCCTATCCACAGAAGTGTCAAGGGCCCGCTGATGAGAAGCAGAGTATGAGAAACTACACTAAGCTTGGACTTGGAGCTATGAATCTGTGGAATTGGAATTCAAGCAGGACTGATATCATGCATGAATAAGAGCATCTAATGCCAATCTATTGAATGACTTCACCCACCTAGAAGATGATGATCTTAGACCAATAACAAAAATACTGGTAAAAGGATCATGATGGAAGAAAAGCTGACAAGATTTATCTAGCCCTAGAAGACCCCAATGTAAATGACAGAGGTGGCACCCCCATAATCAATCCCACATTCTTTATAGTGGTAGAAGGGTCTGTCTGGAAACTATTCATGAATGTCAGGGATTATGTAAATGCATCAAGGTTGCATTGTGGGTGTGGTGGCAAATCATTTTTGGGAGGGCTTCTAGCCAACAAGGTAGGCTTTTTAGCCTTCAGAGTGGCATGGAAAATGGAACTAGCAGCAGGAGGCTTCTTTTTTCCCACTTTTCCAACCTAAACAGTCTTGAGCCAAACCCCACTTTGGTTATTATATAAACTTGGATTTGTAACTGATGTAAGGGTGTTGGAAGCTTGATAGGCCACGCTTGCTAACATTAGAATTATGGGACATCTATGATGCATACTATGTGTACTTCTGGCCCAGAAAATAAAGGAAGCATGCCGATCAGGTGGGCCACATGTAAGAAAACAATGGATGGTTTAAATTTGAAAATTTGCCTAACAGTCTATATTTGATGTACATGTGAGGTTCATTAGAATACATCCCTATGTATTACAATAGCATACGTGGAAACTGTAACGGTAAACATGTTCCCAGAATTAGGTTAGTCATCTTCAAATAGACAGAAAGATGCACTACAATAAAATTGACTTATGGCGGTGGATTTTTCCACCGCTATAAATATGAAAGGAGGTTTGTCGTATCTAGGAAACAGCTTGCTAACAACCCAACAATGATATTATGTAATCGAGAAGGGGCAAATAACTCTTTAAAGAAAATGTATCAGATATTATTTCATAGTCAAGTTTGAAGCTTATTTGTTTCTTCTAGTTGATTTTGGTTTCCTGTCACCTGATATTCAATTTTTCTAGCATCTAGTTCATGAATAACTTATATATATATATATTTTGATAATTTATTATTAAGTCTAAAGGCCTATTTGGATGCTTGTAACTTTTTTAAAATGTAACAAAGTTACAGGTACTTTGTTACAATTGGTGTTTGGGGGAGGAAAGTCACAGGTAACTTTCTCTCGACCTGTGACTTTCTTACAGGAGAAAGAGGCAAAAATCATATAGGCACTCGAGTCATTTTTCAAGTTATCTGTATCTTTGATATAGGTAACGATTGAAAATTTCAAAATAAAAATCATTGGAAAGAATCACACCTACATTGAAGAACCATACCTACCTTTTCAAACGGAGTGAAGGTTGAATGGCCATTGAAGGCTACAAGCGGCCATTGAAGGTGAGGCTACAAGCAGCCATTAAAGTCTATCAAGCTATATGCGGGCACAATGAGGGCTATGAGGCTAACATTGGGGAGAATCACAGATCTATATTGAAGAAGGTTGGTGGTTATTGCTATATAAATAGATATCCCTCTCCAATGTCTTCATCTCCCTCTCTCAGCCTTTGTTTCCCTCTCTCAAGTTTCCTTCTCCCTCTCTCAGTCTACTTCTCCCTCTCCAATTGAGCTTCCGCAAGGTAGGAAACCCCTTTTCTCTCTTTCTATTGCATTTTTCTTTTCTTTTCTTTCCTTTTTTTATTTTTATTTTTTTCTTCTTCGTTGACGGACGCAACTTGGTGAGGTGGCGTGAATAATGCCGATGATCTGTGGGGCCCACCATATTGTATTTTTTTTATCCATGTCATCCATCCATTCTTTTAGATTATTTTAGGGCTTGATTCTAAAAACGAGGGATATTTAAATCTCAGGTGGACCACACCACCGAAAACAATAATGATTGAAAGTCCACCATTAAAATACTACTAGGGCCTAATGTAATGTTTGTTTCACATCCAAGCTGTTGATTAGGTCATACAGACCTAGATGAAGGGAATGAAATAAATATTAGTTTGATCGAAAACATTGGTGGCCCACCAAAAGTTTTTAATGGTGTGTGTTCATTCAACATTGCTTCCAGTGATGTGGTCCACCTGAAATTTTGATGTACCATATTTTTAGGCTGATGACTTAAAATGATCTGGAATAATGGATAGATGTTGTGGATGAAACAAATACATCGTAGTGGGCCCACATAACACGTCGCATAGCCTTTATGGCTTACTTGAAACCGTAGAAGGTCATACTCTACAAGTGGGTTATAGAAGAAACATCAGTTCAGTTGACAATTATAACACTCCAAAGCAATTATCATTGAGGGCTCCTAAATTTGTATTTTGATCCATTTTATAGTGATAACATCATTTAAAGATCTTGGATTCAATTTCTTGGGTCGATTTGTTATCTTCTTTTATTTCAATCACATGTTAGACTTTTGTTATTTTTTTTATTTCTTTGGTATTGTTATCAATCCGAAGATCTGGGTTTCTTGATATTGTTGTAATGAATTTATTTTTCATATTCTTCTTTTCTTTTCTTTTTAAAAATAAGGATCTATTTTTTAGTTTCCAATTGTGGGTTCTGATGATTTAAGATTGATGTTCTTATTTCTTTCCATTTCCTGGGTAAGGAATGATAGGATCTCTTTATTTGTTGGTGATCAGACAGTTGATCTTTTGATTTAAAATTCCAATATATACTAGCTGGGTGGGAGGGATCAACCTCAGATTTAAGAATGTTAGCAGATGCTGTAAGCTAAAACAATAAATTGGTTGTCCCAACAGGTATTAATTCAAGTTAATCAACAAATACATATTAATTAGTTAATATGTACCTTAAAATTAAGTGACTTCGGACTTATGTTTCTTATAGGCAAATATTATTTAGTTGATGCTGGTTTTATAAATATGCTCGGTTTCCTAGCACCATTCCGTGGAGTTCGATATCACCTTAAGGAATTCAGGCAGGGTTGCAAGCCAAGGATGAAAGAAGAGTTGTTTAATCTTCATCATTCCTTATTACAGAATGCTATAGAACATGCATTTAGAGTATTAAAAGTGTGATTTCCTATATTGAAGACTGCCCCGACCTATCCTATGCGCACACAAGTGAATATAGTTCATGCATGTGTTATCCTGCATAATCACATTGTGAATGAAAATCATGATCAAGATCTTGATTTGGAGTATAATAATGATAATAAAGACGACGATATGGGAGAAGATGTGGACGTAAATGGAGATATTAATGGAGAATTTGAAGCTAGTGATAATGAGGCTGAAGATAAATTTGAGAATGAATCCGTCATAGTTAGAAGGGAGAAGAAGCGATGAAAAGATTTTACACTTGCAATTGCAGATGATATATGGGTAAACTATAATCGATGACATAATGATAACTAAATACTTCTTTTTAATTTTTTGTAATGAATATTAATGCTCATATCCTGATTTTAGTCTTTGCATACGAATGTAATATTTTATAGATGCAATTTAGAGTAATATTTTTTAAATTCTTTTTATTTTTGCAATTGATATATCTTAAGTTACTTACAAATGTGATATCTTTTTAAGGAATGACATAACCTTTAAATCCAAGCAATAGAGGCCGAAAGACACATATCAACTGGACCGACTATATGGATGAATATATGGCTAATATACTTGTTGATGAAGCATTGTTAGGAAGAAAAGCCGATAATGCTTTTAGAGAAGTCACTATCAAAAAAGTGTGTAAAATGGTGGAAGAAACATTTTCCATGCAGGTGAGTAGTGAGAATTGAAGGAATCGATTACGACTGTTGAACAGTAAATATCTATTGAATAAGCTTACATTTAACAAGAGTGGATTTGGCTCGGACGATGAAAGAAAATATGTGACTGCCAAACCAATAGTTTAGAATGAGTTAATACAGGCAAAAACTAAAATAAAAAAAATTAGAAATAACCCATTCCCACTACTTAAGCAGTTTGAGTCTATATACGGAGATGATTTTGTCACATGGAGTTATGCACGAACTCTATCTGATCCTAATGAAGAAGATGTTGTGCCAACTCATGCCTTTGATGATATCTAGTTGTCTCCAGTTAACTCGGATGCATATACATCATTTGCGCCCATGGACTCTTCTTTTTGGGATGGGACACAATCTGAAACTCAACAATTTGAAAAAAGTAGTAAAAGGACTATAGGAATCTTAACTCCAGGGCCATCGAAGAAAAAGAAGGCTACTATTGGATTAACTGTTATATAAAGATTTGATGGCCTTTGTGGGTTACTAGACAAATTTTTTTCCCTTAAGTCAACAACTGATGCTACACTTGTGACGACGAAATTATGGGAGGAGTTGGAGAACATGACAACTATCGATGAAGACATGATGTATAAGGCTTTTAGGTTCTTTTCAGATTGGTCGAATCTTATACACGGGTTCCTTCATAGTGTGTCCCCTGCCCAAAGGTATGTATGGTTGGAGAACATGGTTCCTAAATATATTACTTTAGTTTGATGTTATTTTTTTTTGACTTTCTTTCCCTTACAGCATTATAAATATATCTTGTGAAGAAAATGAAAATTTTTGCTTGGATATATTACTTCAAGTTTTTTGCCCACATTACTAGCATTTTGAAAATATGGGCCCACTTTTATGGCCCACTTGTTGATTATTTTAGCCTAAGAATTGGCCAAACTCTTCATTTACATGGGCTTTTTATCCCATCTTTTTTATGTGTCAATCTGATTTTTCAATGATTCCCTATTTCAACTCTATCTAGTGTGAATATCCAACTTATTACCTATAATAAAGTTACAGGTTATCCAAACACAAAAACAAAAGCACCTATTAGTAAGTTACAACTTACATCCAACAGGATTACCTGTAACTTACACCTATAAGTTACATGTAACTTTCTTAATAACTTAAAAAAGTTACAGGCATCCAAACAAGCCCTAATTTCATCTTATAATTTTACTCCGATTCTAATTTTTAGAAAAATTATTAAATGGTTGATATTTGTCAGATTGGTATGATGTTTACATGGCAACACCATGAAAAGTGCCTCGGACCTAATGAATGGTAGATCAATGGATTGGACTTCGAAATGTTAATAAAAAAATGTGAAAAAAATAAATAAAAGATAGAGGGTGAAATCTCCAATTCCAAAAATACTCAAGATGCTCAAAATTCTAAAATCCTTAAATCCCTAATTGTAATATCAAAAAATCCCCAATTCGAGGTCCACATTCAAGTATGTAAGCCCTAAAATCCCTAAATCCCTAAATGGGGGTCCACTTCAAATCGAGAATCCCCAAATTCCTCAATCAGCCTTGAGATTGAGAGAGAGAGAGATACCTCGCATTCATGAATGAGTCTTCAACCAAGCTTCAGGGGGAGAGAGAAAGAGAGAGAGAGAGAGAGAGAGAGAGAGAGAGAGAGAGAGAGAGAGAGAGAGAGAGAGAGAGAGAGAGAGAGAGAGGTGTGCATGGGCAGGGAGGACGTGGGTAGAGGGGCATCGTTTCGGCTCCCTCCCTTCTTTGGATTAAACAGAGAGAGAGAGAGAGAGAGAGAGAGAGAGAGAGAGAGAGAGAGAGAGAGAGAGAGAGAGAGAGAGAGAGAAGGGGGGAGAGGGGATTAGGGCGAGAGAGGATGGAGAGGATTACATAGAGCGAGAGAGGAGGGTCTCGAGAGAGAGAGAGCGTTGATGGTCCTCGACCTCTGATTTGTACGAATGGTTCAAAGGAGATCAAAGTTAAATGGGCCTCATAATGATGTATTTATCATATCTACACCATTTATCAATTTAGAGAGATCATTTTAGATCCTGTTACTAAAAATGAGTAATTTAAAATGCTCAAGTGGACCACACCACAAATAGTAGTGGGACAATGATTCTCATCGTTAAAACATTCGAAGGGCCCACCGTAACATTTACTTTCCAACCAATCTATTCATAAGGTCACAAAGACCCATATGAATAGAAAAAACAAATATCATATTGATCTAAAATTTATGCGACCCTCAAAAGGGTTTCAATGGCAGATGTTCAATCCTCCACTGCTTTTTACGGTGTGGTCCAATTGATTTTTGGATCTATCTTATTTTTCTTCTCAAGCCTTAAGATCAACTCACCAATTGGACAGATGGTTTGGATATAAATCATACCTCATGATGGGACCCACGGAACTTGGTGATGTCAACACAGCTAGGTTGCTGCTAAGAATGGATTGGCTACTCCCCTACCACCAGTCTGGTGGCTGGTGGTCGGTGCTTTGTGGGCCCCACCATGATGTATGTGTTTCATCTATTTCATTCATCCATTTTTATAGATAATTTTAGGGCTCAATAATGAAAAATTAAAGGGATATAAATCTTAGGTGGACCACACCACAGGAAAATAATAATGATTGGATATCCACCATTAAAATCCTCCTAAGGCCCACTATACTATTTATTTTTCATCTAATCTATTGATTAGGTTATACAGACCCAAATGAAGGGAAAAAAATAAAGATCAGCTTGATCCAAAACTTTTTTGACCCCCAAAAAGTTTTTAATGTTGGCGTTCATTCCACATTGTTTTCTGTAATGTGGTCCACTTGAGAATGGGATATACCTCATTTTTGGTGTCATACCATAAAATGATTTAGAAAAGTAGATGGAAGGAAAGCATGAAACACATACATCGGGGAAGTAGCCAATCTGTTTTCGTTGCTGTTGTGTGGTACATGGACGAGGATTTCCTGCGAAAGCCTTTCGTAGGAAGTTCCTGCACTTGAAACTTCGGTGGGTCCACCATGATGTTTTTCAAAAATCCACTCCGTCCATCCATTTTGTGAGCTCATTTTAGGAGTTGAAACCAAAATTGAGCAGGATACAAGACTCAAGTGGGCCATACCAAAGGAAAAAGGTCGTTGGGGAAATTTCTACCATTGAAACCTCCCTAGGTTCGACAGTGATATTTAAATGCCATCCATACTATTAATCACATCATTTGTACTGGGATGAACTAAAAACACAAATAATATTATGATTCAAAACTTTTTTGGCCCCATGAATATTTCAATCGCAGACGTTCAATTATAACTTTTTCGGCCCTCTTGAGCATTGGATACTGTTCATTTTTTGCCTCATATTTAAAACGAACTCAAAAAATGGATGGATGGAGAGGATTTCTCACAAATATGATAGTGGGCCCCACCTGGGTTCCCGACACAGGGACTTCTTGCGAAAGGCTTTTGCAGGAAATCCGCATCCGTGGTACACTAGGCAATGGGCTTCGCACAACAGGCTCTATATGAAGCAAAAGATTAGAGGTCCATTCAAGGGCTCACAGGCTCACCGTGATGTGTGTTGTTTATCCACTCCATCCATCCATTTCTACGGTTTATTTTAGGTCATGATACCAAAAGGGTGGTAAATCGAAGCTCCAAGTGGAACACACCACGCATCAATGGTGGATGATTAATCTATATTGTTTCCTAGAGTGTGGTCTACTTGGGCCTTCGATCTGCCTCCTTTTTTGGCTCATGCCCCAACTTGACTATCAAAAATGGATGGAAAGCTTAGACAAAACACATTATGATGGGCCTCGTAGACCATTTTTTTAATAGCACATTTGTAACCAACGTTTAACTACAAGTTAATTTGGCAGAGGGCTAATTATGATTTTAGCAGTCGTAGAAAACACTACACGACCATCGACATTGGTCATTTTTTGGTAGTGTGGGATGTAGATTCAACAATATAATTTGTATTCTTGTGTTCCATAGCTCTCCATCATTTCTATATACTCTAATAATTGTATATTTATTTCATACATTGTGTACGCACACAAACACTCTCTAAGCTTCATAGTAAGCTTACACATTGTTTATATATGTGCTAAGCCAAATAATGATAGTAGTGTGATCAGAGCATGTGCCTGAACTTTGAAGTTTTAATTATCTTTTATATTTCCTTTTCTAGCACTGTACTAAAAAACTCTTAATAATTGTTGTATGTGATGATGTCTTGGTTTGGGGTATATTATGGGTATGCTCTTTTACAAAAATATCCTGAAAATCTTCCTTGTGGGATCCCATTTTTGGGACTTAGTGAATGAGCACCTATAAGTGCTATGGTTTTTTGCTCCTATAATTGTCAAATTTTGTAGTGCCAAAACCTCCTCTCGTGGAATCTGTCTTGTGTAGCTCTTCTACATAATCAAGACTTTGCATCACTCAAGAACAAAGGTCTTAACTTCAAGAAATACAAGATTACATGGTCATGTTCGAGTACAACATCAAGTGAGTGTTCAATGTTCAAGATTCATAATTCAAACTTCAAGTCAAGACAAAGTCTTTTTACTTTAAACCTCAAGCTCAAGTTGCAAGAAATTTCAAGTTCAAGCTTCTTAAGGTTACAAATTCAAGGTTGAATATTCTTCAAAAGCTCACAAGTTCAAGCTTCATTCTATGACAAGTTCCAAGCTTCGTGAACTTCAAAGAATGACTATCAACTAAAGAAAAAGAAGTTTTAATGTTCATACATCATGATTAAGGTATGAATGATCCTAAATTGACCTTGAGGTACGTCATTTTGAATACATAATTCAATTAGATCATTTTATAAGTGAATAGACTGCTTCTCAACTAGTCCAGGACTCTATGTAACTTGTCCTAGCACTAGCTAGACTAAACTAAAAAATTCCTTGACCAGTCCTAAGATTGTTACAAATTTTTGAAATTTTTGGTTAAGCCTCAACCAGTCCTGAAGACTGCTCGACCGGTCGTGTGAATAGTGCTCGACTCGTTCTCGACCAGTCCTACAGTTATGACTCAAAGTCCAACAACTATTTTAGTTTTCATACAACCAGTCATGGACAAGTCATGACCAGTCATAGAGGTCCCTTGTAAGCCCCGTATCCTAGATCATACCGTTCCTTAGACTTCCGCGGTCTTCCCAGTCGAATTTCGATAACCTTTGACCCTTAACCGGTATTTGCGTGCGACGCTGATTCACATGCCGTCAACCCGAGTTGACTCAACCCAAGACTTGTACCATATCGACTGCGCTGTCACTGTAGTTCCGATGCTACGACTCGCGCGCCAAGTCGATACCCTAGTAAGGAGATGTAGGCTAGCGTTCGGTGCGAGGAAAACGCCACACGTCGTAAAATCCAAGAGAATCTCTACAACATGTCACCTCAATCCATCAATCAATCCCAACAAGGGTCAAGTACACATCACCTTTCACCCATTCCTAAGCAACCCTAAAGTTAAAAGTTTCTTACACAAGACCATACTTTTCTTACACCATTTACCACAAAAGTCAAAAAATTCTTACACCCATCACTCACCACATCCATCACTCCATCACCCATCACTCTCTCTCTCTTTCTCTCTCTCTCTTTACAACTCTCTTTCTCATTTTTTTTAAATCATTTCCAAGTAAGAAAGAACTCCACACATCCAACCCTCTCCCTCTCTTCCTAGCTACAAGTGTGGCCCACCTTTCCTACCCTTTTATCTCCCATCTCAACCATCCAAACCTCATCTCCTCTGTTGGAATCAAAGCTAAGGAGCAAAGGAAGCCAAGGGAGCAAGAAGATCGAACGGTGGGTGCTTCTATAGGTTAGTTTTTCATTTTTTCATGATGGGCCAGGTGAGGCATACTGATCAATGGTTTGGATCTCACTTGGGACCCTAAGATGTGGCCGATGGCCCACTTTGATCATCATGTTCATTCCATGATGGGGCCAATCTCCATGGACCCCATCATGATGTTTATTTCCTTGCATTAAATAGGTCATCTTGACCGTCCATATTGGTGGGGAAAGGATCTCCGCCGTTGATTTTGGATTTCGATGGACCCATGTGTAATGGGACCCACTTGATGTATGATTGAATGCAAGGGTGTAGCGTCTTAGAAAAATCCATACTTTGGCCCAAATACCGCCCTTAACAGAAATCATTTATAACTAAATCCTTTAATATGATCTGTAAGACCCAAAACCTATAGAATGGGCCAATTCAACTTTCAGGCAGGCCATAACATAACAAACAGCGGGTTTACCGTTAAAATATCCCCCTGTCATTTCTTTGCCCCAAAATATTTGGAATATTGGGCTCGTTTGGCTTATCTTGAGCCCTAGCAACCGATGGTTGCATCAGATTCACTTGATGTGGGCCCCACACGTGAAAAACTGCAAGAATACCTCAATTTTTAAAAAAAATAAAAAAAATAAGAGGCAGCGCTTGCTATCACTAACGTAACAGCAGGACACTGCTGCGTTTTGTCGGGCGGCCAGCAGGGACTGACAGCTACAGCTGTGGGCCCCAACGGTAAATAAACATTATGGTGGGCCCCACGTGGGACCCACAATGATGTATGTGTTTTATTCACACTGTCCACCATGGACGGTGGAGCCCTCCATGGTGCATGTGTCTTGACCCCTCCGTCCAGGGCTGGACGTGGGACCCCATTGGTGCATGTGTTCTCTCCATGCCGTCCATTTATATGGGACCCACCATGTTGCAGGTGCTGCATCCAATCTGTCCATCCATTTAAAAAAAAAGCTCATTTTATTGCATGAGCTAGAGAATGAGCCAGATCCATAGTCCAAGTGGACCTCACCTTGGCATGTTATGAGGCCTATCTTGATTTATCTGTGGTAGTCTATTGGGGCCCACTTTCATGTGGATGTAAGGCCCATGTTATGAGGCCCATTCGATGTATTGTGGCCCATGGTTGAGGCCCACTTTGATGTGGATGTAAGGCCTATGTTATGAGGCCCATTCGATGGCCCTTGGTTGAGGCCCACTTTGATATATATAAGGCCCATGTTACGAGGCCCATTTTGCTGCATTATAAGGCCCACGGGTTATTGCCCATTGTAATGTACATAAGGCCCATTGTGCGGTCCATTGATGTGGCCCACTTGATGAATACAAGGCCCATGTGATATGGCCCATTTGACGTATTTAAGGCCCAATGAGATGTACCTAAGGTCCATTGCAATGTGTGATCCAAACATGGTTTATGTAATGATGTTTACGATGGCTCGTGCCTTGGGAGCAATGCTGGTTTGACGTCCACATTGTACAAATAATGTTGGTTAAATGTTCACATTATAATTCTCCCTAGGGTTCATTGTTAAGCCCATACTTATAGGCCGTCTAGGCCCATCTTCGTTATGAACAACGTCCATCACCATATAATATGTTTAGTATAGTTCCATGATTCATGATCATACGCATCATATGTATGCTTGATATGAGGAGTGACTGATTATAGCATATGCCTTTGGGCAGATTATTTAGGGGCTCCCGGATAGGCGGTGTTGCCCTACATGAGCACACGATACGCGCAAGATTGCTGCATGACTGGATAGTGTGATTCATGTATTCGCATTGTGTGATATGGTACTGTACGCCCTAGTAACATCAGGGTCGTATCCTCCATAGGCGTATCATAGTTGGCAGGATTGGATATTGGAAATCTTGTTCGACATGGGGTGTTATAGATATCCCTAGGTGAAAGTTTCTAAACCCTTATGGTGCCAAGAGGTTGCTCCAATGTCTAGATCGAGTGGGTACAGGAGCGCCGAGTGCCGATTACCAGACGGTCACTCTTTCCGCTGTGTCGTGGTCAGTTGGAAGGGGGTGCAGCCTTACTCACCCGAGTAGAGGGGGCAAAGTTAGGCTGACTTTGACCAGCTCGAGGAATGGGTCCGCTATCGATGAGCCGAGCTTGATAATTGGCAGGCAGATAGTGAGGTCTCTTCCACTCACCTTATTGCGCGCGATGGGGCGGTGATTCGCTTTAGAGTATACTAGACCCCGGTGATATCCTAGATTTGAGTTATATTGATATGTAGACTTAGATGAGGACTCGTATGCTTGATTTACACATCGCATCGCATGGCCTTGGTACGGTCGACATTATTCATGTCTTGCATCGCATAGCCTTGTTACGACTAATGGTATTCATGGATTTATCAGCATGTTTCGCATTACTCTGATAATGCATAACTGCATTACCACCTTGGGCACACACTTTTACCACCCTCTAAGCTTTCTATATGCTTATGCATGACCATTGTGTGCAGGTAATGTTGGACCGTAGCAGCGCTGAGGCAGGAGTGCTTTGCAGATCATCTTGAAGCTTTTTGTTCATCATCATTGTATTTTCCTTTATGCTCATTGTACTTGTAAAGTTTTTGATCATAGTGGAAATGTAATGAAGTTTTTGGTTATTGTTTGTGGGTTATGCCTTTGGTTATGCTTATTACGAATCAAACCGATGTTGAAAATCCTCTTTGTAACATCCCAGGATCGAAACTTGACGAATTGGTGATGAGAGTAGAGAATGAGGTTATACGGAGGCTATCGGTGCCAGATTCGGTGATCAAAAATTTTATGAGCCTGGTTTTCGAGTTTAGGGCGTGACAGAAGTTGGTATCAAAGCATAACTTGGGAATGATCGAAAATAACATTACATGTCTGCTATGAGTTTAGAATGACTAAGTCCCGAAGTTCGGATAGCTTAACGATCTTATGTTACAGACCCTTAACGTGCGTGCCTTCGAGAGTTTTGAAGTTGATAGACGCCTTTGCTCTTTCTTGTAGGACACGATGCCTAGGAGAGTGACCCGATTGACTCCCGTACCACCACCTGCGGCTCCTGCCCTACCACCTACGATGCTCGCTCCACCACCAAAGATTTTTACCGCCCATCCTGGGGATGTTGCTCCTCCCCCAGAGACTGGTGCGGACCCAATCGTGTCCGTGAGTGCCTCCTAGTTGCAGTAGATGTTACAGGCTATGACGACTGCACTTTAGGGGTAGGGAAGGCACCCCATTGTTTCACCGGTCTAGGCAGAGCAGGAGCATGAGAGCACCCTTCTACGAGAGTTTTGATGACTCGATCCCCCGCGTTGCCAGGGTGAGCCAGACCCGACGACAGCTGAGAGATGACGCTCCGATGTGGAGAAGATATTTGATACGATGGGATACACGACCGAGCGGTGAGTCTGATTAGCTGTATTTCTTCTCCATGGTGAGGCTGAGCACTGGTGGACATCAGTCTCCTGAGTAGCAGGCGCCGACTTTGTATGGACTTAGTAGGATTTTATGGATCTATTTGATTGACTATATTTTCCTGATCACATCTGACGATAGCAAGCATTAGAGTTCGAGGCCTTAGTGCAGGGTGATATGACAGTGGCTCAGTATGCGGCTCATTTTATAGCGCTGTCTAGATTTGCACCATACCTGGTAGATGATGAGGAGCGGAGAGTCCGCTGATTCGAGGACGACTTGCATTACGGTCTTCGAGGCCGTGTTATTAGGTATGAGCTCCCAACTTTTGAGGGAGTGGTATGGAAGGCCCAGATTTTTGAGGCTGAGTGGACCGGTTCTCAGTTTGATCGTGGTTAGAGGAGAGATTGGAAGAGGCAGGTTCCTTCCGATGACTCCCAGCAGCATCGACCATAGTAGCAGAGGCACACAGGTCGCCTAGCCTTTCGAGCACCAGCAGCACCTCCGGTACCACCTCCGAGACAGTTCGCTAGTACCTATTTTGGGTGCGGTGCGATGGGGCACAGTGTATGGGAGTGTCCCCGCCCCCAGCAGCAGCAGCAACAGCAGCAGAGAGGTCCACAACAGCCTCCACCACTACAGCAGTAGAGACCCCCACAACAGCAATGATAGTAGCCTCCACCACCGAGGCCACCTCAGCAGCAGCATCAGCACCAGCCTTCAAGGCTGTAGCAGCAGAGGCAACAGTTTTGACTGCCTCAGCGACCCCAGTAGTAGCAGAAGCATGCTCAGAGGGGACAAGCACCTCCCCAGCTGGCTCAGGCTAGGTTCTACGTGGCTCAGTAGGATTTGTAGTCATCTGGAGGGGTCGTCGAGGGTATGCTTTTAGTCTTTACATGCATTGCACATGTGTTATTTGATTCTGGTGCATCACATTCATTTGTGGCCGAGAATTTTTGCCGATCGACTGGCTTGCCGTTGAAGTCTGCTCACAACGGTCTGTCAGTATCGACACCCTTGGGAAGACTGCAGTGTTGGGCTGATTTTGCTCATCTTGCCCCATTCTAGTTAAGGATACCTTTTTGTTTGTCGATCTATTTGCATTTTCGATGTCCGAGTTCGATGTCATCTTGGGTATGGATTGGCTTGCCAAGTACTATGCCATATTGGACTACTCCATGAGGACAGTCACATTCTGTATACCTGGCATGCTGCAGTTCCAGTTTATTGCAGAGCCTAGAGGAGAACCGTTGTCTTGTTTGATGTCATGTGCCATAGAGGAGCCTATAACGTGAGCATCGACCAGATGCCTGTGGTTTACAATTTTTCCGATGTGTTCCAGGAGATTTCAGGATTACCGCCTCGTCGACTTATCAAGTTTTAGATTGATCTTGTGCCTGGTACCACGCCTATTTCGAAGGCCCCGTATCGTATGACACCGTTGGAGTTGCAGGAACTGCAGAAGCAGTTGGATGAGTTACGTGAGTTGGGCTTTATCTGTCTGAGTAATTCACCGTGGGGAGCGCTGGTACTCTTCATGAAGAAGAAGGCGTAAGTGCTATGATTTCATATCCCTTTGGTTGTCAAATTTTATGGTGACAAAACCTATATCTATGTCTTGTATATCTTGTGTTTCATATTTGAGACTATTCATTACTTCAAGACATCGTATTTTAAGACAAGAACTTAAATGAAGAAAGTTTCTAGTCATGGATGAAGAATTCAAGAATAGAAGTCTCCAAGTATGCATGTTCAAGATTTAAACAAGTACAAGTATAGAAGAAGACTTTATCAACACAAGAAAGGATCAAGCTCCAGAAGGCCTACAACAAGATTCATAAATTCTCAAGCTTCTCTTAAGGGTCATCTGAGTGTACAGACCATCAATGTCCATCTCACTTTTAAGGTTTGTTTGACCTTCGATTGACCTTAGGATGGGCTTTACTGCAGGTCATTCTGGATACATAATTCGTATATTTTAATATGCTTGTTCGGGTTGTTCTAAGACCAGTCCTAGGGACTTCAAGACCAGTCCAAGCTCTGCTACGACCAGTCTTAAGTTTTGCAGGACCAGTCATAGGTTGTTGAAGATTTTCAAAATTTTCTAGTTGTCCTACGACCAGTCCTGGACATCCTTCGACCAGTCTTGTGAGCTGTATGACTTGTCCTTTGACCAATCTTAGTCCTACGACTCAAACTCTAGCAACTAAACTGGGGGTCCTATGACCTGTCGTAGGTGACCCACGACCCGTCATAGGTGGCCCACGACCGGTCGTAAGCTACCTAAGACCAGTCGTGGAACAACTAATCCTTATCTCGTGAAAATCTTAGCAAAACTTTGAAGCTACGACCAGTCCTAGGATCTTAAGACTAGTCGTAGATGGGGTTTTTCAGGCTATAAATAGAGCACGAACTTTAGAGTTTTTCAATTCAATTCAACTCAATTCAAGTAATCTTTAGGCTATACTCCGAGATAAGTTTGTGTTTGTTTTTAAGCTACTTGTGCTCATTTAATATTCCTTTTGCTACCTTGTTTATTATTTGATTTTGATCTGTAGTCCAATCTTATTTGAAAAGGAAAATTTTTGATACTCCTTCTTCTTGGATTCAAAATCAAATAGAACTAGCCCTTTTGATTTAAAATCAATTAGACTTAGAATCTTTCTTAAAGTGAGTATTGGACTTTGAACATTGAATCGAACTTCTACTTTGATTGGTTCTACCGAGCTACTTCAAAAGGAGATTCTGGTATTTTACATTTGTGTAATTTACTTTCTTTGGTTTTGGTTGTGATTTGCTAGAAAAATCTCATTATTTTGGTTATCTGAGGAGAGCCAGAAAACTCAAATTGTGTAAGCCTGAGATAAAAAGACACAATTGTGAAGGTTTTAGGTAAACCCGTGAAACCTATTTTGATAGTGCATGCTAATATCCCCTGTGTGAGGATATTAGGAGTGGAGTAGCATTATGTGTGGCTGTTGGATAACAGTTGGCGTACACATAGGCGAACCACTATATATCGTTGTGTTGTGGATGTGCTTTATTCTTTCATTCCTTATTCATTCAATTTTGTGGATTGTATTTGTGGATGAATGTTGTAATCATTTTATTTCAAGCAAGTGTGGGGAATGTTGTAATAACTTAGGATTTATTTCTGCAAGTTATTTTGGTTTCCTTACTTTTTATTTGTCATTGGTTTGTGATATAAAGGACATTCTAGAAATAAGGTTGTCCTACCTTAAACCTTTGGTTTTTGGTGTAAGGTTGTCCTTAGAACTGATATAGTATCATTCTCTTTATTCTAGGTTATTGAGATTACTTTTAATTCAGTATTGTGCTTTATTTCTTTTATTATTCCGCTGTTTTAAGTTTTATTTGGCATTGCCCTATTCACCCCCCCTCTAGGGCATATAGCTAGGCCCCTTTCAAGTTGTATCAGAGCCTAATTGGTCGTGCTTATTATTTATTTATTGGATTTATTTCCTCAGCTAACGATCTAAGCTATATTAAGATGTCAAATTTTGATAGCCTATCAGTCACTAGGCCACCACCCTTTAATGGCATAAACTATGCCTATTGGAAAGCCAGGATGAGGTTCTTCCTCAAATCCTTGGATGAAAGTGTGTGGCTGGCCACAATGAATGAATGGAACCCTCCTATCACTGAAGTAACAAATGACGATGGTTCAAAATTAATGAAAGTAACGGCTTATTCTCTTTGGACCACACTTCAGAAAAGTGAGAGTAGTGCCAATGCAAAAGCACTAAATGCAATTACTTGTGCATTACCACCAGATGAATTCAAAAGAATCATCTCTTGTGAAAATGCTAAACAAGCATGGGATGTATTAGAAATGACACATGAGGGTACATCAATTGTCAGGAAATCTAAAGTCCAACTCCTCATAACTAAATTTGAAGAAATTCATATGGAGGAGAATAAGATGTTTATGGACTTCTACACGATATTGAATGACATTGTGAACTCTATGTGGGGTCTTGGTGATAGAATCCCAGAAAGTAAAGTGTCCGCAAAGATACTACGCTCACTTCCTGAACGGTTCAATTCTAAAGTAACCGTGATTCAGGAACTTCGTGATACGGATACCATGAGGGTTGAGGAACTAGTTGGTTCACTTCAAACCTACGAGTTATCCTTTAAAGCTCCTAAAGGAAAATCAATTGCTCTCAAATCATCTAAAAATGTTTCACAAGAGAGCACTTCGGACTTAGAAAATTTCGAAGATGATATAGCGCTTTTAGCAAAAAAGTTTTACAAAATTTTCAAAAGCAAGAAAAAAGTTGATTTTCAAAAGTCAAATGATAAGAGACAATCTAAACCGAGAACTCAAAAATATTTGAAAGATAGTCAATGTTACAACTGTCAAGAATATGGGCACTTAGCTAACAAATGTCCTAAAAAGGACAAATCAAAAAGGAAAAGCATGATGGCTACTTGGGATGAATCATCTGATTCTGAATCCTCTTCTAAATCAGAAGATTCTGAAACCGAGTCGGGTGATGATGTTAAAGCCCTTATGACTCTAGCAAAGATCACTTTTTTAGATAATGATGATAAATCTAGTAAAGCAAATCTGAATAGTGATTGCGATAATGAAGATGATCTTCAGGATGCCTATAATGCCCTTTATAAGGAGAGTTCTAAAATTGCCGTCAGGTTTAAATTACAAAAAAAAAAATTTCTAAGCTTAAGGAAGATTATGAGTCTGTCGTTTTAGAAAAGTCTCATATTTTTTATTCTTTTGAAAAGACCAAATGTGATTTGGATTTCAAAACCTCCTAAATTGAAGATTTGAGATCCGAAAATGAGAAACTAAAAAATGAGGTAGCTTCTCTTCTGAGTTTGAAAGACACATGGAGATATGCCCAAGGTGATCCTAAATTGGAAAAATTATTATCCGGATCAAGAAAATGTGGCGATCGATCCGGGTTAGGCTATGATAAGAATACATCTCCTAAATAAAAGAACATTGCTCCTAAATTTATAAAAGGAGAATCTTCAATCTCAAAAGAAAAGAATACTTATCAAGGTTTTTCCAAAAATTCAAGGAATTTTCAAAAACCTAAAGGTAGCCATGTCAACTTTGATTTTCAAAACCGAAATTCATTGGCTGAAAAAATAATTGATCTACTCAAGGAGCTATTAAAGTCTAACTCTATAGGTCTCTCCTATAACAACAGACAAAAAAAGACCATATATACTCTTTAACCCAAAACAGTTCTGAAATGGGTTCCTAAAGTTGCCTGCTTGGTTGCCCACACTGCTTTCAAAGCTACAAGCCATTCAAAGTGGTACCTAGATAGTGGTTGCTCCAGGCATATGACAGGCGACAAGGCTTTATTCACCGATCTAAAAGATATGACTGACGGGTCAGTCACATTTGGTGATGGAAACAGTTGTAAGATCTTGGCCAAGGTACGGTTCAGCTTTATAACCTTCCCTTATTTAAGAATGTTTTATATGTTGAGGGCTTGAAACACAACCTACTAAGCATTTCTCAGATATGCGATAACAACCATAGTGTGAAGTTTTCTAATCAAGGTTGTGAGATACTTAATAAAAAGGGTTCTGTTATATTAACTGGTCGCAGAACTTCTGAAAACTGCTACATCGTTAGTGATGCAAGCTCATCTACTCAATCATGTTACATGATCCATACCGATGAGACTGAATTATGGCATAAACGCCTTGGACATGTACACTGTCGGAACTTATTTAGATTGAGCATAAGAGAACTAATTAGAGGTCTACCCAAATTGCAAAGAGTAGACAAAATATGTGGTGAATGCCAGTTGGGCAAACAGACTAGGAGCTCTCACAAGAAAGTGAACTCTAATACCACATCTAGACCACTCGAGCTTCTCCACATGGATCTTATTGGACCAACCAGATCGGAGAGTCGAGGAGGTAAAAAATACATCTTGGTTATCGTAGATGACTATACCAAATTCACTTGGGTATTTTTCTTAAAAGATAAAACTGAAACCCTGGATGAAGTGAAAAAGGTCATTAAACGAATCCAAAATGAAAAAGGTTCTCATGTTAGTAAGATTCGTAGTGATTATGGATTCGAATTCGAAAATAGTAGTTTTGAGAAATTCTGTAGTGATCAGGGAATATCGCATGAATTCTCTGTGTCCAAAACACCACAACAAAATGGTATAGTTGAAAGAAAAAATAGATTGCTTCAGGATATGGCTATTGTTATGTTGAATAACATGAAGCTCTTTAGAAATCTTTGGGCTGAAGCAGTTCATACTGCATGTTATATTATTAATCGGGTTTATACCAGTAAATCTGATAATAAGACTGCTTATGAATTATGGTTTGAAAAGAAACCTACTGTCAAATACTTTCGGATTTTTGGCAGCAAGTGTTATATTTTACGTGATCGTGAAAATTTGGGAAAGTTTGAAACAAAGAGTGATAAAGGTATTTTTCTTGGTTATTCTTTGAACAGTCGAGCTTATAGGGTTCTTAATAAGAGAACTAGTGTGATTCAAGAGTCCATCAATGTGGTCATTGATGATCATTTGAATACACCAGCTCCGAGTTCAGATGATGATGAAGCTCTTATTATCAACAATCAAGATACTTCATCAAGTCAAAAAGAGTCTGAACCAAGGACTGTCAAAGATCATCCAACCAATCAAATTCTTGAAAACCCTCTCAGTGGACTTCGTACTCCCAAACAACTTGAGAACATATGTAATTATGTTTGTTTTACATCCCAAATAGAATCGGTCAATGTGAAAGAATCACTTTCTGAAGAAAATTGGATAGTTGCTTTGCAGGATGAACTTAATCAATTTGTTCGTAATAATGTCTTGTATCTTGTTCCTAGACCTAAAGATAAACACATTATTGGAACAAAATGGATCTTTAAAAATAAGTCTGATGAACTTAGAAATATAATATGAAACAAGGCTAAACTGGTTGTACAAGGGTACACTCAGATTGAAGGCATCGATTATGATGAAACCTTTGCTCCGGTCGCTCACCTTGAATCAATTAGTCTTTTTATTTCCATCGCATGCTTTAGAAAATTTAAGATGTATCAGATGTATGTAAAGAGCACTTTCTTGAATGACGATTTACATGAAGAGGTGTATGTTGAACAACCTTCGGGGTTTGAAGACCCCAAGTTATCTAACGATGTATTTCGTCTCATAAAAGCTCTCTATGGTCTAAAACAAGCGCCCAGGGCATGGTATGAGAAATTGACTAAATTCTTACTTAGTCATAGCTTTCAAGTAGGAAGTGTTGATGAGACGCTCTTTGTTAAGAAAGATAACAATGATATTTTAATGATTCAAATTTATGTTGATGATATTATTTATGGATCAACTTGCTCTAACATGTCTATTGAGTTTGCAGAGTTAATGAAATTAAGGATCGAAATGAGCATGGTTGGAGAACTATACTTTTTCCTAGGGTTGCAAGTAAAACAACAACCTGATAAAATTTTTATTTTTCAAACAAAATATGCTTCAAACTTGGTTAAAAGGTTTGGATTTGAGAATGGTAAGAACTTAGATACTCCTATGAGTACAACGTTAAGACTCTTAAAAGACTCTTCAGGTAAAGATATAGATCCTAAACTATATCGTAGTATGATTGGTAGTTTGTTGTATCTAACTGCTAGTAGACCTGATACCGCGTTAAGTGTTGGTATTTGTACAAGATATCAGTCTAATCCTAAGGAATCACATCTTACTACTGTTAAACAGATTATTAGATATGTCGCAAGTACTATAAATCTGGGTCTTTGGTATTCTTTTGATACTAGTGTTCAATTAGCCAAGTACTCAGATGCTGATTGGGCCGGTAATATCGATGATAGAAAATCAACCAGTGGTGGTTGTTTTTACATTGAAAATTGCTTAGTTTCTTGGTTCAGCAAGAAACAAAGCTCAATTTCGCTCTCCACTGCTGAGGCTGAGTATATTGCAGCTGGATATGCATGTACTCAACTAGTTTGGATGAAACACATGCTTAGCAATTATGGAATTAATCAAGATTCAATTATCTTACATTGCGATAATTCCAGTGCTATAAATATTTCTAAAAATCCAATCCAGCATTCACGTACTAAGCACATTGACATTAGGTATCATTACATTCGTGAGTTGGTTGAAGAAAAAGTTATTTCCTTAGAATATATACCAACCGAAACTCAACTTGCTGATATATTTACTAAACCACTCGACAAAAGCAGGTTTAATAAATTAAAATTTGATCTTGGTATGTGCATTTTACCTTGAGTATTCTTGTTTACATGTATCATAGTATATTATATTTCATATTATATATGTTGAAATTTTAATTGTTTACATTAAAAATGTATTTTTGGTCGATACTCGATCGGTCGTGGAGCTCGTGAACATGATATAATTTGAAAAAAATCTCCTTCTTCATTTCCACTCCGATCTACGACGAGTCGTGGCTCGACCAGTCATAGAATTTCTTGTATTTCTTCAAGGTTAGTCCTATTTCATCATTTTTCTTGAAGTTTGATGCTCTCTATACTTTGATTTGTCATTGTGTAGCTAGATTTCATCTTTTTGTTGAGTTTTTCAAGGGTTTCTTCTCAAATTGCTGATCTAGAGAAAACTCATCCTTCTTTTTGTGCATTTCTCTTACTCTTTGTATATCTTGTTGAAGATGGATGCTAGAGGGAAGAAGAAAATATCCCGTGGTCCATCCTCATCTAGATCTACACCGATAACAAAACGGTACCTTCGGTCACCCGAAGATGATCCTCAAGATGTACGGGATTTGCGTGTCCATAATGTTATCGTTGAGCATACTGCTGATCTCAATCACATTGCTCCATTTGGTATTGTCCCTCTCCTTGAATCTGTTGGCTGGGCTAACATTTTGCTTTGGGGTGGGCCTGCATACTAGTCTATTGCACAATCAATGGTTGCATGTATCTCAGAATTCTCCCTTGACAACTTAACTTTTTCAATTGATACTAGAGAAGGGAAATTTGAAGTAGACCGTCATTTAATATCAGGTATTATGGATATACCCGTTAATGATGAAGGTATACGATTCATACTCTATACGACAAACCATCTGAATCGGAAAAATGCATGTTAACAAGAGACTTATGCAAAATTGATGCGCAATGGACACATAAAGGGAATGCGCTCCCTTCAAAGTATTTGTTAGCTAGATATAGAGTGTTATATTATTTTTTTATTTCAAATCTGTATCCTCGGTCCGGTAAAAAAATTGAGTTGACTCCTTTCATGGTTTGTGTATTGCATTCTATTGCTTCGGGTACCATGGTCTCCTTCTTTGATCTGTCATTTTATCATACAGTTTCGTCTCCATCCGGGTCATAGTGATATTCTGTTTGGTTATCTTATGACTGTGTTAGCCACTCACATGCTTGTCGATAAACCTATTAATGAGGCACCAATTCATCATCGTATTTTCAACAATTCCAATCTTAATAAGATGAAGTTGGATTTGCTTCCTAGCCAAGTAGATGAAGGTGGTGTTGGTGGTGATGGTGGTGAAGCCAAAAATGAAGGGGAAGCTGGCGATCTTCCTCAACAGGATGTTAATATGGATGAGTTATTTGATGAGATAGAAACTGATTCGTCAAATGATCCTGATTACGATCCATCTAGTTATGATGCACGCCTTCGTGCATTGGAGGAGAAGGTTGATAACATGAGTATAGCCCACGATATGCAGTTTAAATATATGCAAAAATATCTTCGTCGCATTAATAGGGACTTACACCAGATTGATCCTACTATCCCTACTCCCTCTGGATCTGATTAGGCGAATTCTTTTGGATTATATAACATTTTCTTATCTTTTATTTTAGATATTGTATTAACTTGGTTATTGCTTGATGATTCTGGTTTATATTTTGAAATATGCTATGTCCTTCCATATTTCTTTCTCATTATCTGCTTATTATTACTCTCTATGTTGTTGTTCTCTTTCCTATTGTGACTTTTCCTTGTCATTTTGTGATAAAAAGGGAGAGTAGTATGGTATGGTAAAGGGGAGTAGTATGGAAAGGGGGAGTAATTTGTTTGGATTGATTGATTGAGAAGGATATGTGGATTGAGAATATGGAGTCTTGATGTTTACATGTTATTTATTATTTACATGAGCAGTACTTGTATCTCTCAGGGGGAGTAGAGTAATTTGTATGATGTTGCTCTTATCTTTTATGATATGTGTTTTGTCACAAATTTGACAAAGGGGGAGATTGTAAGTGCTATGATTTCATATCCCTTTAGTTGTCAAATTTTGTGGTGCCAAAACCTATATCTATGTCTTGTATATCTTGTGTTTCATGTTTGAGACTATTCATTACTTTAAGACATCATATTTCAAGACAAGAACTTAAATGAAGAAAGTTTCAAGTCATGGATGAAGAATTCAAGAATAGAAGTCTCTAAGTATGCATGTTCAAGATTCAAACAAGTACAAGTATAGAAGAAGACTTTGTCAAGTCAAGAAAGGATCAAGCTCGAGAAGGCCTACAACAAGATTCCTAAATTCTCAAGCTTCTCTTAAGGGTCATCTGAGTGTACAGACTATTAAAGTCTATCTCACTTTTAAGGTTTGTTTGACCTTAGATTGACCTTAGGATGGGCTTTACTGTAGGTCATTCTTGATACATAATTCGTATATTTTAATATGCTTGTTTGGGCTGTTCTAAGACCAGTCCTAGGGACTTCAAGACCAGTCCTAGCTCTGCTACGACCAGTCTTAAGTTTTTCAAGACCAGTCCTAGGTTGTTGAAGATTTTTAAAATTTTCTAGTTGTCCTATGACCAGTCTTGGACATCCTTCAACCAGTCTTGTGAGCTGTACGACTTGTCCTTCGACCAGTCTTAGCCCTACGACTCAAACTCTAGCAACTAAAATGGGGGTCCTACGACCGGTCGTAGGTGACCCACGACCAGTCGTAGGTGGCCCACGACTGGTCGTAGGCTACCCAAGACCAGTCGTGGAATAGCTAATCCTTATCCCACGAAAATCTTTGAAAATCTTTGAAGCTACGACCAGTCCTAGGATCCTAAGACCAGTCGTAGATGAGAATTTTCAGGCTATAAATAGAGCACGAACTTCAAAGTTTTTCAATTCAATTCAACTTAATTTAAGAAATCTTTAGGCTATACTCCGAGATAAGTTCGTGTTTATTTTTAAGCTATTTTGTGCTCATTTAATATTCCTTTTGCTACCTTGTTTATTATTTGATTTTGATCTACATTCCAATCTTATTTGAAAAGGGGAATTTCTGATATTCCTTCTTCTTGGATTCAAAATCAAATAGAACTAACCCTTTTGATTTAAAATCAATTAGACTTATAACCATTCTTAAAGTGAGTATTGGACTTTGAATGTTGAATCGAACTTCTACTCTGATTGGTTCTACCGGGCTACTTCAAAAGGAGATTCTAGTATTTTACATTTGTGTAATTTACTTTCTTTGGTTTTGGTTGAGATTTACTAGAAAAATCTCATTGTTTTGGTTATCTGAGGAGAGCCAGAAAACTTAGATTGTGTAAGCCCGAGATAAAAAGACACAATTGTGAAGGTTTTAGGTAAACTAGTGAAACCTACTTTGATAGTGCATGCTAATATCCCCTGTGTGAGGATATTAGGAGTGGAGTAGCATTCTGTGTGGCTGTTGGATAAAAGTTGGTGTACACACAGGCGAACCACTATATATCGTTGTGTTGTGGATGTGCTTTATTCTTTCATTCCTTATTCATTCAATTTTGTGGATTGTATTTGTAGATGAATGTTGTAATCATTTTATTTCAAGCAAGTATGGGAAATGTTGTAATAACTTAGGATTTATTTCTGCAAGTTATTTTGGTTTCCTTACTTTTTATTTATCATTGGTTTGTGATACAAAGGACGTTCTAGAAATAAGGTTGTCCTACCTTAAACCTTTGGTTTTTGGTGTAAGGTTGTCCTTAGAACTGATATAGTATCATTCTCTTTATTCTAGGTTATTGAGATTACTTTTAATTCAACATTGTGCTTTATTTCTTTTATTATTCCACTGTTTTAAGTTTTATTTGGCATTGCCCTATTCACCCCCCCTCTAGGGCATATAGCTAGGCCCCTTTCAAGTGGTATCAGAGCCTAATAGGTCGTGCTTATTATTTATTTATTAGAGATTGGCCCCTCCTGTCCTCACTCTTCCCTCTGGGAGTGACGGATTTATTGTATTCACCAATGCCTTGCATATTAGTTTGGGTGCTGTCCTGATGTAGCATGGGAGACCAGTGACCTTCTCGTCTCGTCAGCTCAAGGTCCATGAGCTGAATTACCCCACGCATGATTTGGAGATGGCTGCAGTTGTCTTCGCACTGAAGGTGTGGAGACACTATCTCTATGGGGTCAGGTTTGAGCTCTTCTCCTACCACAAGAGCTTGAAATACCTCTTCTCGCAGTTGAGTTCAATATGAGGCAGAGGCGTTGGATGGAGCTCTTGAAAGACTATGATTTTGATCTTCAGTACCACCCGGGCAAGGCGAACGTGGTGGCAGATGCCCTCAGCCTTCAGCCACGAGGCTTAGTGGTGCATATGATGATTCAGGAGTGGCGGATGCTTGAGAATATCACAGAGTATGATTTTGAGTTCGGCCTGTAGTCTTCTATCATGCAGTTATCGAGCCTGTCAATTTAACCCTCTCTTATTGCAAGCGTGATCGAGGCTTAGCAGGTTGATGAGTCATTGCAGAGTTATATGACTGAGGCTACATCTGAGAGTCAAGCAGATTGACAGATTGGTACAGATGGTGGACTTCACTTCAGAGGCTGATTATGTGTCCTGGATATTCCTGAGTTACGCAGAGATCTTATGACCGAGGCACATCGATCGCAGTTTTCTATCCACCCTGGCTCAATGAAGATGTACCGCGATATGAGGTGACAGTATTTTTGGACGGGGATGAAGCACCACATCGCCAGTTTTGTGGCCCAGTGTGACACGTGCCAGCATGTCAAGGCCAATCATCAGAGACCCCTTGGTCTATTACTGCTATTGAGTGTCCCGATGTGGAAGTGGGAGCACGTGTTGATAGATTTCATTATGGGCTTACCGAGGACTCAGCGGGGTCATGACGCCATTTGGGTTGTTGTGGATTGTCTGACGAAGTCGATACATTTTCTTGCGATGCGTGCGACTTGGTCTATGGACCGACTTGTGAGGTTATTTATTGAGGAGGTTGTGAGATTGCATGGAGTTCCAGTCATGATTGTTTCTGACTAAGATTCGAGGTTCACGTCTCAGTTTTGGGGAAGCTTTTAGAGAGTGATGGGGACTGATTTGCAGCTCAGCACTGCATACCATCCGCAGACTGATGGCCAGACCGAGAGGGTCAAACAGATCCTTGAGGATATGCTTCGGGCCTACGTGATCAATTTCTGGGGTAGCTGGGATAAGCATCTACGATTGGCTGAGTTCGCATAGAACAACAATTATCAGGCGACCATTGGCATGACTCCTTTTGAGGCACTATATGGCAGACCATGTAGATCACCAAGTTGTTGGACCAAGGTTGGAGAGAACCGTCTCCTAGGTCCCGAGCTTGTGCAGGAGACGTCAGTAGCTATCGATATCATCAGGTAGAGGATGCGCACAGCTCAGAGCCGATAAAAGAGTTTTGCTGATCGTCGGTGTCGTCCCATGGAGTTTAATGTGGGGGACCATGTGTATCTCAAGGTCTCACCCATGAAGGGAATATTTTGACTTAGAACGAAGGGCAAACTTACCCCGAGATTTGTAGGACCTTTCGAGATCACTGGGTGCGTTGGTGCCATGGCCTATCAGCTTGTCTTGCCATCTCAGTTGTCTGGTGTCCACAATGTTTTTCATGTTTTCATGTTGAGGAAGTGTGGGTAAGACATCGTTCTTGTTATTGATTGACAGCCATTAAACGTTCATGAGGACGCTTCCTATATTGAGCAGCCAGTCTGTATCCTTGATCAGAAGGAGAAGGTCCTTCGGACCAAGGTCATTCCATTGGTGAAGGTTCAGTGGGGTCACCATTCTGTTGAGGAGGCTTCTTAGGAGAGCGAGGCTGAGATTCAAGAGCACTATCCCCATCTCTTTGATGATTGATTATGTATTATATTTTGTATGTTGTCTCTGATTCTTTATGATGATGTTATGTCTCTTCTTCCTCATGAGTTATGCATAGTTACGATGATTGTATAAATTTCGAGGATGAAATTTTTATTAGGAGGGGAGAGCTATAAGCTCCATATCCTAGACCGTACCATTCCGTAGACTTTCGCGGTCTTCCCATTCAAATTTCAGCAACCTTCAACCTTAATCGGTATTTGCACATGACCTTGATTCACATGCCGTCAATCTGAGTTGACTCAACCCAAGACTTGTACCATAACGACCGCACCGTCTCCGTGGTTTCGATGCCATGACTTGCGTGCCGAGGCAATACCCTGGTCAGGAGATGTGGGTCAGCATTCAGTGTGAGAAAAATTCTACACATTACAAAACCCAAGAGAATCTCTACAATATGTCACCTTAATCCATCAATCAATCCCATCAAGGGTTAAGTACATGTCAAGTACACATCACCTTTCACCCATTCCCAAGTAACTCCAAAGTCAAAAGTTTCTTACATAAGTCCATACTTTTCTTACACCATTTGCCACAAAAGTCAAAAGGTTCTTACACCCATCACTCACCACATCCATCACTCCATCACCCATCACTCTCTCTTTCTCTCTCTCTTTCTCATTTTTTTCAAACCATTCCCAAGCAAGAAAGAACTTCACATGTCCAAGCCTCTCCTTCTCTTCCAAGCTACAAGTGTGGCCCACCTTTCCTACCCTTTTATCTCCCATCTCAACCATCTAAACTTCATCTCCTCCGTTTGAATCAAAGCTAAGGAGCAAAGGAAGCCAAGGGAGCAAGAAGATCGAATGATGGGTGCTTCTATAGGCTAGTTTTTTATGTTTTCATGATGGGCCAAGTGAGGCATACCAATCAATGGTTTGGATCTCACTTGGGACCCTAAGATGTGGCCGATGGTCTACTTTAATCATCATGATCATTCCATGATGGGGCCAATCTCCATGGACCCCATCATGATGTTTATTTCCTTGCATTAAATAGGTCATCTAGACCGTCCATATTGGTGGGGAAAGGATCTCCCCCGTTGATTTTCAATTTCGATGGACCCATGTATAATGGGACCCACTTGATGTATGATTGAATGCAAGGGTGTAACGTCTTAGAAAAATCCATACTTTGGCCCGAGTATCGCCTTTAACAGAAATCATTTATAACTAAATCCTTTAATACGATCTATAAGACCCAAAACCTAGAGAATTGTTAATGCTATATTGCCCTGAAATCTAGGATCCAACTCTAAAACCAGTTGCTCCTGGGAGTACTTTGAAACTTTGTATCGGACCAGGACTGCATGTCGAAAGTCTGATAGCGATGAACTTAGACCATTATGACCGCCTAGTTAGACTTGACTATCACCTCGAAAATCAAGCCCAAACGATGTCCTGAGACCATTTCCTTGAGCCCGGAGTGAAGAGTGTGAGAAAGTATAGATTTTAAAGAAATTAAATATGTTTTTAAGTAATCTGAGATGTGTCGCTTGCGTGTTATTTCTAAGCATTCTGACCGTTGGTTTTTGCCCCAAATTCACCCTCGGATCAGGGAAGGTGGCCCATTCATGTTAAAGCACTTGTTGCCTTGATCGAGTTTCGGTGGGCATTGAATTAAAACTGGTCCACCATAGACGATTTGGAAACCTGGTTAGACTGAAAACTTAACTTGCTTAAGATCTAATACTAGTGAGCTTAAGTCCGATCGCATTTGATAAGAGGACCTCCAGAAGTGTTCCGTGGGATTAGAAAGAGCCTAATTTGGTTATAACCTAAGTATACCTTAGTATTAGAGCTATTTCCATCAATTTTAGGCTTATAAAAAGGCCTTAAACTCTCATTCCCAAATCTCATATGAATTTTCAACCCTAACAAATTTAAGAGAGAGAAAAGAGAGAAAGTAAGAGAGAACCTGTTGTTTCTCCGTGAGATTTTTCCCAGCTCTTCTACGTGTCGATCCTGCTTATCTGAATCATTATTCCGGTGATTCTGATTCCATTCTTGGGTAAGTTAGTCAAACCCTAACCTATTTTGAAGCTTAGACTAGTTATAGTGAAGTTATAGCTAACCTGTTTCATGCCTTAGGTAGCGTATCCGCCGTTGACGAAGACTTATCGTCTGAATCATATTCATTACGTGTTTTTTGGTTTAAGGTATGGATTATATACGTTTAGGTTATGGTTTTCAAGACTTTAAATGTTAAATAGTGATTTATTCTTGTTGTGGATGCTAATACACATGTTGAATGTGCTATCTGTTTTGATTTACGTATACGTATAACCTATGTTACAAATTACGTATTTCATGTATATGTTAGAATACCCGTATACATATGGAATTTGCTGTTATGATTACCATGATTATTTGTCGTAGACATGTGATTGATATGTATGTGGCAACTCTTAGGTGAAAGGATTTGCCCTAATATGTATTGTAGTCGACATACGTGATGTATGTTGAATAGTGTAGTCTAAGCGTTTGTAAAAATGCCTGAATGAGTTAGTATTTGGTAAAAGCATGATTTTAAGGGTATTGAGATATGAATCTCAATCACCTTATCAGTATGTATGATTTCCTCCATGAACTATTTAGCTTAACTTATTCATATTAACTGTGTGTATGATTTCCTCCATGTACTATATTTATGTTCAAGTTATATTTCATAAATGTTCATATGAATGTAAGGTATGAATCAAATGCTTGTTATTGAGCTTGTACATGATTGGGACGATACTACAGTCCAGGTAATTGGTAACTGTTCTTCAAATGGTGGTTGAGGTTGTTTTCACCGCGCAGGATAAGTCTGACGAGATTGAGTCGTGCTTGGGATGTTCGACAGTGGTTAGGCCACACGGAGTGCTTATGCATTCCATGTCGATTAACTTAATGTGCACTTGGCCTAGTTAAGCTTATGAACTTACCCGATTGACCTATGTATGCTCACCATGTTTGGTCACTACTGTTTGAATCTAAGACACCGAACTCACTAGTGAAGATCTCGTTAACCTTGGTAACGTGATCCCCTAAGACTCATGAGCTGGACATGGTGGCATGGGACACTATGGTCGAGCTGTCGGCCTACGCTGGGGCGACAAGCCTTCCCGTAGTGACCAGTGAGCACCCTACTCTTGTGAGCCGATTATGGTGGTATGGGACACTATATTCGTGCTGTCGACCTACATTGATTACTGACGAGCCCTCTGTAGTGACCTCGAGTATGTCCTGACACTGCATATGGGCGATGAGCCTTATTGTAGTATCTAGGATATAACTAGACCTGTATTGATTGGTGACGAGCCCTTCACGGCGATGTAGAATAGTACTATCATATGAAGATTTCCTAGAACTGACGACCCTAGAATGGATTAGTGTTTGGGAATTGATATAAGGGAGGTGTCTTAGCTTTCTAATCCTGCTATATGAAAATGACTAATAAGAATTTGGTAATCATGCTCATAACATTGCATTGCATGTGCTATTGGCTTTGGTGTAGAGCAATGAGGAAGTGACTGACATGCGCGACTGTAAGATGAAGATCACAGAGGGAGATTGTGGTGAGGGAATGCATCATCCCCTCATATCATTCTTGCATTAACAAGAGTATTTAGGTTATGTTTGATTGTACTGCTTTATCATTACTGCTTGATTGTATTGATAACATGTTAACCTTTACTGTATAATTTCACTGAGTTGATCACTCACTCACACATTCTTGGACGGTGCTTAAACACCAACCAGACTCTGACTTAGCTGTAGGTGACGGCGATGCCTGCGAAGTGGAACCAGAGGCATTCTCATTTATGCAGTTCTCAGGCAGGTTCATGTGAGCCTTGTCCCGACTGGCGGGGATTTTGGGTTATGATTGTATTGAGTATACTCAGTTTGATACATGTATTTTGAGACACAGATTATACTTATTGCCCAGAAAGAGCACGCATATTTTAGGGATTGTTTTTGGTTTATATATGTATATAAGACTTTCGCTTGCATTTTCTCACCATCTCTGAATTATTTCTGCTGAATTGGCTTAATCTACTTCATGTTTTACGCACTAATATAGACAACATACATCCATCATTAATTATGTTGCATAAGTGATGTTTTGGAACTCGAGAGTTGAGTTATGCTCGACCCCCGAATTTCAGGGCGTTACAAAGGGAGTGCCCATAGTGTCGGGGTCCCTCCATCACGTGCGTCCCACTCTATTTCTCTCTCTCTCTCTCTCTCTCTCTTTCTCTCTCTCTCTCTCTCTTTCCTTTTTTTTGTGATGATATGGTTGTGGCCCACTTGGATGGACCCCACCTCGTATATGTGTTGCATCTACACCATCTACCATTTGGTGGCCTACCTAAGCAGGGCCCACCTCAATGCATGTGCCATGCCTAAACCGTCCAGCGTCTAGGGGTAGGCCCATTGGTGTAGGCCCCACCTTGATGTATGTATTCAATCAACGTCGTCCATTCCTTTCCCGAGTTCATTTTAGGCATTGACCCAAAAGATGGGGCCAATCCGACTTTCGGGTGGGCTATAACATAACAAACAACGGGTTTACTGTTAAAATATCCCCTTGTCATTTCTATGCCCCAAAATATATGGACTATTGGGCTCGTTTGGCTTATCTTGAGCCTTGACGATCGATGGTTGCATTAGATTCACTTGATGTGGGCCCCACACATGAAAAACTGTGAGAATACCACAATTTTAAAAAAAAAGAAAAAAAAGAGGCAACGCCTGTTGCCACTGACGCAGCAACAGGACGCTGCTGAGTTTTGACGGGCGGCCAGCAGGGACCAATGGCTCCAGCTGTGGGCCCCATCGTGATGTATATTTTTCATCCAACCCGTTTAAATGGTAGGCCACTTCCAGCAGTGGGCCCCCTACAAATATCAACCACATTCAAAGCTCAGGTGGCCCACATCACAGGAAATAGTGTAGATGAATGTTTGCCTTTGAAACCTTTTTTCTTTGTGTTGCAGGGGTTTTGAATCAATGTGAAATTTGTTTTTACGCTTCATCTGGGTCTGTGTGACCACGTCAACAAGTTGGACGGAAAATAAACATTATGGTGGGCCCCACGTGGGGCCCACAATGATGTATGTGTTTTATTCACACTGTCCACCATAGACGGTGAAACCCTTCATGGTGCATGTGTCTTCACCCCACCGTCCAAGGCTGGACGTGGGACCCCATTGGTGCATGTGTTCTCTCCATGCCGTCCATTTATATGGGACCCACCATGATGAAGGTGCTGCATCCAATCTGTCCATCCATTTTTAAAAAAAGATCATTTTATTGCATGAGACAGAGAATGAGCCAGATCCATAGTCCAAGTGGACCCCACCTTGGCATGTTATGAGGCCAATCTTGATTTATCTGTGGTAGTCCATTGGGGCCCACTTTCATGTGGATGTAAGGTCCATGTTATGAGGCCCATTCGATGTATTTGTGGTCCATGGTTGAGGCCCACTTTGATGTGGATGTAAGGCCTATGTTATGAGGCCCATTCGATGTATTTGTGGCACTTGGTTGAGGCCCACTTTGATATATATAAGGCCCATGTTATGAGGCCCATTTTGGTGCATTTTAAGGACCATGGGTTACGGCCCATTGCAATGTACATAAGGCCCATTGTGCGGTCCATTGATGTGACCCACTTGATGAATACAAGGCCCATGTGATATGGCCCATTTGACGTATTTAAGGCCCAATGGGATGTACCTAAGGTCCATTACAATGTGTGATCCCAACATAGTTTATGTAATGATGTTTACAACAGGCCGTGCTTTGGGAGAAATGTTGGTTTGAAGTCCACATTGTACGAATAATGTTGCTTAAATGTCCGCATTATAATTCTCCCTAGGGTTCATTGTTAGGCCCATACTTATAGGCCGTCTAAGCCCATCTTCGTTATGAACAACGTCCATCTCCATATAATATGTTTAGTATAGTTCCATGATTCATGATTATATGCATCATATGTATGCTTGATATGAGGAGTGACTGATCATAGCATATGGCTTCAGGCAGATTGTTTAGAGGCTCCCGGATAGGCAGTGTTGCCCTACATGAATGCACTATACGTGTAAGATTACTCCATGACTAGATAGTGTGATTCGTGCATTCGCATTGTGTGATATGGTAGTGTACGTCCTAGCAAAATCAGGATCGTAGCCTCCACAGGCGTATCATGGTTGGAAGGATTGGATACTAAAAATCTTGTTCTACATGGGGTGCTATAGATATCCCTAAGTGAAAGTCCCTAAACCCTTATGGTGCCAAGAGGTTGCTCCAACGTCTAGACTGAGTGGGTACAGGAGCACCGAGTGCCAATTACCAGATGGTCACACTTTTCGCTGTGTCATGGTCAGTTGGAAGGGGGTGCGGCCTTACTCGCCTGAGTGAAGGGGGTAAAGTTAGGCTGAGTTTGACCGGCTTGAGGAATGAGTCCTTTATCGACGAGCCGAGCCCGATAATTGGCAGGCGGATAGTGAGGTCTCTTCCACTCACCTTATTGAGCGTGATGGGGCGATGATCTTATTTAGAGCGTGCTGGACCCTGGTGATATCCTAGATTTGAGCTGTATTGATATGTGGACTTAGATGAGGACTCGTATGCTTGATTTGCACCTCGTATTGCATGGCCTTGGTACGACCGACATTATTCATGTCTTGCGTCGCATAGCCTTGGTATGGCTAATGGTATTCATGGATTCATCAACATGTTCCGCATTACTCTGATACTACATAACTGCATTACCACCTTGTGCACACACTTTCACCACACTCTAACCTTTGTATATGCTTATGCATTACCATTACGTGTAGGTGACATTGGACCTTAGCAGCGTTGAGGCAGGAGCGCTTTGCAGATCATCTAGGAGCTTTTTGTTCATCATCATTGTATTTTCCTTTATGCTCAAGTTTTTTATCATAGTGAAAATGTAATGGAGTTTTTGGTTGTTGTTTGTGCGTTATGCCTTTGGTTATGCTTATTACGAATCAAATTGATATTGAAAATCCTCCTCGTAGTATCCCAGGATCAGAACCTAGTGAATGGGCACTGAGAGCTGAGAATGGGATTCTACGGAGGCTGTCAATGCCAGATTCGGCGATCGAGAATTTTATGAACCCGGTTTTCGAGTTTGGGGCGTGACATCCCTCAACCGGTCGTGGAGGGCTTATGATCAGTCGTGGAACGACTTTATCTTATTGCGCCCAAATTTCAAAAATCTGTTGGTCTTACGACCAGTCGTGGTGTCCTCAGGACCATTCGTGAACTCGATTTCTTCACTTATAAATAGAGCATGAATTTCAAAGTTTTATATTGAATTCAAGATAAATCAATATGCCACTTTGAGAGATAAGTTAGTGTTCTTTTTAAGTTATATTGTGCTCATTTAGTATTTTCTTAATTTAGCTTTGTTATATTTGATTTTGTATTCTATATTCCATTCATATTTGAAGAAGGGATTGATGATTACCTTTTTCTTGGAATCAAAATCAAATAGAGCTAGCCCAACTTGATTTAATTTAAAATCAATTTAGAACTTGGAACTATTTCATAAGTGAGTTTGGACATTGAACTTCTACGT
Source organism: Magnolia kwangsiensis (assembly GCA_037074715.1). NCBI lineage: Eukaryota > Viridiplantae > Streptophyta > Magnoliopsida > Magnoliales > Magnoliaceae > Magnolia > Magnolia kwangsiensis. Next base: position 43,707,200 of record CM073579.1, read on the forward strand.
TGAAATTCTACTCCGATTTGGTTCTTCCGGGCGGCATAAAAAAGAGAATATCCAGGTATTTTATATTATTCTAAATTTTTGTTTTGGTTTTTGATATTGTGCAAGAAAAATCTCTGTTTTGGTTTGTCTAAGGTGATATAGAAAACTTGGAGCGTGAGGTTTTTTTAATTGTGTAAGCCAACTTGAAAGACACAATTGTGAGGGTTTTAGGTGAACCTGGAAAAACCTGTTTTCATAGTGAACGCTAATATCCACTATGTGAGGATATTAGGAGTGGATTAGTTGTGCGGATGTTTTTCTAAACAGTTGGTGTACACACAAGCGAACCACTATAATTTCTAGTTTTGTGGTTTGATTGTTTATTTCTTTTTGTGGATGGTTGAAATTTCCTTTTTGCATTGTGGAGAATGTTGTAATTTCTTTTATGCAAATTTGAAAAATGTTGTAATAACATAAATTTCTTTCCTTGCTATTTATTTCTTTATTCCTCTGTATCAAGTTTAAATTTTTGATACACAAACTGTTCTAGTAAGGTTGTCCTTCCATAAACCCTTGGTTTTTATGGTGTAAGGTTGTCCTTAGAATAACATTTGTATTAACCTCTCAATACTAGTTCATTTAAGGTTGTCTTTAAATTCGACATTGTGTCATTGTTTATTGTTATCTGTATTTAATTTATTTAAATTGTGCTGTTATTTTTTAATTTAGCATAGTCCTATTCACCCCCCCCCCCCCCCCCTCTAAGACATATAGCTCGGCCTTTTCAAGTGGTTTCAGAGCCTAATAGCTTGCTTTTAATTATTCTATTTGGATTTATTTCCTAAGCTAATCGATCTGAGCCATTTGAGATATCAAAATTTAAGTCGTTCAGTCACTAGGCCTCCACCATTTGATGGCTCCAATTATGCCTATTGGAAAGCCAGAATGAGGATTTTTCTAAAATCCATGGATAAGAGCGTGTGGCAAGCCACAGTGTAACACCCCGGATTTTGGCCAATCTGGGATTTGACGTCCTTAGGCAATGGGTCAATTAAAACACCTGAAAATTCACTTAGAACCCAATTCCATAGCCAAAGGAATCACTTAGGATTAATTCCTTTAGAAAATATGACTAGGTTAGCTAGTGCAACGTTAGAATAGCTGGGAAATGGTCCCTGATCGCTTTAAATACGTTCTACAAGGCCCAAAGCGAGTGGAACCAAGGGTGCTATAATGCTCTAAAGCCTCGGATCAAACTCTAAGCCGGTTTGTCCTCGGGACCTCCTTGAAACTTTGTATTGGATCTAGACCGCGCGTCGAAAGTCCGATACCTCCTATCTTAGACCGTTAGAACCGTCTAGCTGGACTTGACACTCATTCCGAAAATCAAGTCAAACCGATAATCACAGGCTATTTCATTGAGCCCGGACTGAAGAGAGTGTGAATAGGGACATAGTTGGAATTTCAAATTCAAATCTGGCACACAAATTTGACGCATCAGTATTAAGCATTTTGACCGTCAGAATACAGCCAAATTACACCCTTGGATCAGGAAAAATATCTATTATATATCACGAGACTTATAGGCCTGATCTTGGTGCGGTGACCGTTAAACTGAAACTGGGCCGCCACGTGCGATCTGGGAACCCAACCGGTCTGAAAACTGGATGTGTGCTAGATCCAGTATGCATGAGCTTAAGTCCGACCGCATTTGGCCTGGGGACCTCCAGAAATGCCCTTTTGGACCGAAACGGCCCCGATTTGGTTAGGCACCAAGTAAACATTGTTCCCAAGCCTATTTTGGAAATGTTTTAGGCTATAAAAGGGGTTGAAACCCCCACTCCTCTCTCCCATCCGAATTTGAGAGAAGCTCTAGCTTGGGAGAGAGAAAAAGAGTGAGAGATTGTGAGAGAGTGGGAGAGTTCTTCCCGCCACTTGTGCTACGTGTTGCACATGCTTAAGCAACACTCCTCTACCGCTTTCCCGGCGATTCCACCGCAATCCTAGGTAAGTAAAAACCCTAAATAGTTGGTGATTTGAGTTTTCCTTGTTTCCATAGCGATGTAGCTTATGGATCTTATGTATTAGGTTCCTTATTCGCCGTAGACGAAGCGTATACGCTCCGTTTCAATTTCCGACTCTACAAGACATAAGGTGCGGATAGTAGACGCTTTGATTGACTGTTTTCAAAGCTTTCAATGTCGTTTAATAGTAGATTCTTGACGGCAACGCCGTTTGACATGTACAACATGCTCTCCGTTTCCTGTTTCGTAAATTAACGAAGAATATGAGATTTAGGGCATTTTAGTCATTTGTAGGAAGTACCGTTTACATTCATATTTTGCTGATGTGATTGACATGGTTTGTTGTCGCATTAGGAAGTTAGGAATGCGTGCATAATTAGTTTGGCGAAGAGATTCGCCTAGTTGCGCACCTTGGGTCGACATACTATATGTAGACTTAAGTGTGTAGTGTATGTGTTTGTATAAATGCTTGTATTAGTATGTATTGAATTAAATGATGTTATTTGATAGTTTGTGATTGATTTTTCAATTATTATGCTGACCTAAATGATTTTCTACATGTTGACAAAATGCATGATTTCATTACATGCATGGAATGTATGTGCTTGAGGATTTGCTTAAGTTGAATATGCATGGGAAGTATGCCTTGAAGATTTGCTTAAGTTGAATGTTATAACATGTGCTAACATGCTCACATGATGTATTTTAATTCCAACACCTTTGTATAGTGTTAATGTAATTCCATAGATGTGTGGGACTTGACTTAGTCCAGGCAGTCGGTAACCGAGCGAATTCGTGGCTGACTGGTCATAGCCACGAACGACGCGTCGATGAATGTGATTCGTGTTGAGAGTTGGCGGCAGTGGTTAGGCCACGCGAAGTGTTTCACGCACTTCATGTCGTTCAATTCGAGATGCGATCGCACTAGTCGAGCCCGTCAAGTAACCCGACTGGCCGATGTTTGTTCACCTTGTATGTATCATAACTGCTTGAACCTAGGGTACTGAACTTACCATTGTAAACCCTGTTAACCATGGTACCTTGATCCACGAAGACTCATGAGCCGGGCATGGTGGTATGGGACACCGTGGTCGAGCTGTCGGCCTACGCTGGGGCCACAAACCTCCCCGTAGTGACCAGTGAGCACCTATGACTCGTGAGCAGATTATGGTGGTATGGGACACTATATTCTTGCTGTCGGCCTACACTGATAAGGTGATGGGGGAGCGGTGCAACGAGTGCGAGCAACAGCCCTGGCAGCCCTTTGTAGTGACCGCGAGCGTATTCTGAGTCTACGGGAGGCGACGACCCTTCCGTAGCAGTAGAGTACAGTAGGCCTGTATTGATAAGGTGATGGGGGAGCGGAGCAACGAGTGCGTGCAACAGCCCTGGCAGCCCTTGCAGCGACCTACAAAATATACATCGTATGAGATTACTAGGAGTGACGACCCTAGACAGGATCTGTGTTGGGATTGATACAAGGGAAGTACCTTAGTTTCCCAATCCTGCTGTTTGAATGGATTAATAACAACTTGGTAATCATATCACCATAGCATTGCATGTGCCTGGAAGATGTGGAGCACTCTAGGGAGTGTGGCATGCCGCGGTCGTAAGATGTTGCCGTATGAGGGTGATCGTCGGTGAGGGCATACATCACGTCATGTCATAAATGCATTAACAACAGTATTAGGATTGTTTGATTTACTGCTTTACTATTATCGCATGATTGATTTGATAACATGTTAATCTTTGCTCTATTATTCCACTAAGTTAGCTACTCACTCCCACGTTACGGGATGGTGTTCCGGACACCCACCAGACCTTTTTGTGATTGCAGATGATGGCGCGGCCTGTGAGGCAGAGCCGGACTTGATGATGATGAGGAGGATCCCTCCTTTATGCGTGTTCTGATCGACGGGATTACAGGGAGGTTGATTAGATACTTTGACATTTGTCATTTTATATTTTGTAGCGCACTCATGTATATTCGTTTCATCTACTTTTGGAGTATACATGTATGTATATAACCTGGTAACATGTTCACACTCTGGAGACATACAACAGTTTATATATGTTATACATACTATTACAGACTTCCGCTGGTTAATTTAACTGTCTCTGGAGTAGGATATGTTGTTCTGGCTTAATTTCACTCATGTTTAATACATTATCACAGACAACATTCAATCATACATATCTATGTTGCATAAATAACATTTTGGAACTCGGGAGTTGGGTTTATGCTCGACCCCCCGATTTTCGGGATGTTACAGATGGTATCAGAGCATGATTTGGATTAAACCGGGCCTGGGTTATGGTCACGCGACGCACGTTGTCGCTTCCTTTGACATAGGTGGGTGCGAGAAGGGTCTAGAAACACGTCCAGGATCGCAGATTCGCCGATAGGCGAAGTCTATTAGAATCGATCGCAAGATTGACTCTGTAACGCATCTCGGGTCGCGTAAGGCCACCCGAATCGCTGCTAAGCTATAGGAAGTTAGGTTGAGATGTCCTATGAGCGGTTTTAAACCGCAAAAGTAAAATCCTTGGGCCGTGGAATGACCACGACTCCAGTAATCAATCGCCAGGGCTTGAAAACCCCGTTTTGCCAAAAATTCTCAAAATTCCTCCTCTAAACACTTCAACCTTCAGTTTTTTTTTTATCCATTTCATGTTAGGCATCAAACCAAATATGAAAATAACACAAATTAGTACATTCACCAAATTTTACAGTGAATAGTAAAATTTCATGAAAAATGGCCATAAGGCCATTCTAACTTCACTTTCTTTAGCAACTAATGGTCTAGATGGATGTAATAGATCCTTCTACCCCAAAATCATATGCTGCATGATAGGGTTTTGTATTCGGGATTGAATATTGGACCCGAAAAGCCTCGAATGGATGTTAAAAATGTATTGGCCTCCCTAGGGCAATCTACAATGAACCAGAGTGTGCACCATACCTTTTTGGAATCCCTAGGCCAAGGGGAATCCATCCCATATGGCCTCAATGGCCAGTTTGCAATTTCATCGGCGATGCCATCGCCGGTTCGGCGATGCATCGCCGGTAAAACTCCTCGAATGGGTCTAAACTTTGGGCTGGATGAGTTTGGGGGCTAGGGTAGTCCCCTGGTATGCGGTCCGTACCTTGAAACTCCCTAAAAGATGTACTTCCTTCACAAAAGTCCCCTTTCCTAGCCCCATTTTCGTTTTCTTGCTGCCCTAACCAAAAATTGTGGTTCCAAACCACCCCTAGATCCATCTTTGGCCAAAAAAGACCACCCTCCATCATTCCTTTGAAGTTGGCAGCCCTCCCTCTTGAAGGTTTCGTCCGTTGGAGCTCCTAAAACCCCCAAATCGAGCCGAATTCGTGAGGTGCTCCATTCCCCTTTTTCGTTTTCATTTCTTTCTGAAAATACATCCTAGGGGAGCTTGAAGCATCCCTCTACAACGCCTAGATCTCCCTTTTCTATTTTGGTTAGCCATTTCCTTGCATTTCTCCCATTTTTCATTGCTATTGTTAAGCTATTTTAGCCTTTTTCTCCTTTTCCACCATCCTCCTTCTCATGTCCCTTTTATTGGAGACTTTACCCTCTTTTTGGGTCTTAGAATCGTGCTAACCTCAAATCCCATTTCTCAACTTTCTCCGTGTGAGAAGTAGTGAAAATACTTGGCCGATAGAGCTCGAATGGGCAACAGACAGTACTGAACTTGATAGTATTCAAGAAGGTCAGTTGGGACCCTGGTAGAAGTCCTTTGGTAGAATTAGGCATCTATGTCGTTGCCCTTTTTCTTGTTTGATTACTGTTTGAAATTTCTAGGTTGTTTTGTTTTTAGGTAGAAAAATGTGTTTGTGTTGTGGTTTGGGCTTAATATAGCCAAAATTTGTTGAATGGAATGCATGTTGTTTCATTTCGTTATAAGATATTGTTTCTAGATTGGGAGTATTATAACTCCCTGAGATCCGGCCTACAAATTAGTTTTTATCCCACCCCACCCTCCTACCAAGCATGCCACTTCCAATCCCACTATGGGACTAAGAATGCGGTTCTAGTTAATACAACTGAATGCTACTGGCCACATAGGCCCTTGGCGTTTTGGTCCTAGAGTTAGTACTTCTAGAGTTGAAGAGTCTGACGACATAAGGAATCCAATTCCATTTAGACAATCTTGACCCTAAGCGATAGAACAACTCTCTGTAGTAGAAATGGTATGGAAAGCCATTTACCGTATAATCTTAAGCTATAGATTATAGCTACTGGGTTACAGACTAGCGTACTAGCTACCTAGAGTAGGGTAAAGTCTGTATATGTTAAGGAATGATAGATTAGATTTGATTGGAATGAGACTCCCTTCCTTGGATAGATCCCCTTATGACTTATAGACTCCTGTTGTTGCCCATAGGAAGGAACCATACACTCTCAGGGAACATTTATAACTCCCTCAGATTGAACTTAGAATGTACTAGCACGCCCCCTAGAATTGCCTTCCCCAAGGGCTTATTGCATTCGAGAATGCGGAATAAAGGAACTACATGTAAGCGATGTATTCGCGGTCTGAATCGACTTCTTAATCCTAGTGGTTACCAATAAATCCAATGCTCTGATCAAGCAGAAGATCGGAATCGACTCGGATTAAGAATTGATACAATAAATCTTCTGTCCTAGCTAGACAGAAAGTCTATGTATCCGGCTCAGACCCATTACACAACCTTTCTTCCGTGTTGGCTCGACCATCTACAACTAAACAGGATCATAGTGTCTTTGGGAAATGGCGAGGACTTAAAGCCAGTAGGGAATTAGGCGTCTTGCCACCAACTCATACCTGCCCCTGAACCTATCCACAATAGAGCTTAGGCTCATCTCTATCGCCATAGATACCAATGCCATAGAACGCATCATTAGCATGGAAAGCCACTGTAATGAGAGGTTGTTCCCTAATTCATGTCAAAGATAGCCCCTAAGTTGCACCTTGTTCCGATATATAGAGCGATGCATAGATTCTTGAATTTAAGAAAAACCAAGTTTTAAGGGGGGTAGAACGAATTTAGTCCAATCCAGATAGGTTAGTCAACGCTACCGTTCGATCAGAGTGGCGTAGCGGAAGCGTGGTTAGGCTTTTCCCCACTGGCCCAAGATCGAAACCTTTGATTTAGGTTATGCGTAAAGGTTAGGTCGCTAAATAAGATTTGAACCTTCCTTAGAATGTCAATACTAAAGTCTCTCTAGGTACTCCTTGCCCTTTGCCAATGTCGGGGACGACATTGTGTTTTAAGGGGGGTAGATTGTAACACCCCGGATTTTGGCCAATCTGGGATTTGACGTCCTTAGGCAATGGGTCAATTAAAACACCTGAAAATTCACTTAGAACCCAATTCCATAGCCAAAGGAATCACTTAGGATTAATTCCTTTAGAAAATATGACTAGGTTAGCTAGTGCAACGTTAGAATAGCTGGGAAATGGTCCCTGATCGCTTTAAATACGTTCTACAAGGCCCAAAGCGAGTGGAACCAAGGGTGCTATAATGCTCTAAAGCCTCGGATCAAACTCTAAGCCGGTTTGTCCTCGGGACCTCCTTGAAACTTTGTATTGGATCTAGACCGCGCGTCGAAAGTCCGATACCTCCTATCTTAGACCGTTAGAACCGTCTAGCTGGACTTGACACTCATTCCGAAAATCAAGTCAAACCGATAATCACAGGCTATTTCATTGAGCCCGGACTGAAGAGAGTGTGAATAGGGACATAGTTGGAATTTCAAATTCAAATCTGGCACACAAATTTGACGCATCAGTATTAAGCATTTTGACCGTCAGAATACAGCCAAATTACACCCTTGGATCAGGAAAAATATCTATTATATATCACGAGACTTATAGGCCTGATCTTGGTGCGGTGACCGTTAAACTGAAACTGGGCCGCCACGTGCGATCTGGGAACCCAACCGGTCTGAAAACTGGATGTGTGCTAGATCCAGTATGCATGAGCTTAAGTCCGACCGCATTTGGCCTGGGGACCTCCAGAAATGCCCTTTTGGACCGAAACGGCCCCGATTTGGTTAGGCACCAAGTAAACATTGTTCCCAAGCCTATTTTGGAAATGTTTTAGGCTATAAAAGGGGTTGAAACCCCCACTCCTCTCTCCCATCCGAATTTGAGAGAAGCTCTAGCTTGGGAGAGAGAAAAAGAGTGAGAGATTGTGAGAGAGTGGGAGAGTTCTTCCCGCCACTTGTGCTACGTGTTGCACATGCTTAAGCAACACTCCTCTACCGCTTTCCCGGCGATTCCACCGCAATCCTAGGTAAGTAAAAACCCTAAATAGTTGGTGATTTGAGTTTTCCTTGTTTCCATAGCGATGTAGCTTATGGATCTTATGTATTAGGTTCCTTATTCGCCGTAGACGAAGCGTATACGCTCCGTTTCAATTTCCGACTCTACAAGACATAAGGTGCGGATAGTAGACGCTTTGATTGACTGTTTTCAAAGCTTTCAATGTCGTTTAATAGTAGATTCTTGACGGCAACGCCGTTTGACATGTACAACATGCTCTCCGTTTCCTGTTTCGTAAATTAACGAAGAATATGAGATTTAGGGCATTTTAGTCATTTGTAGGAAGTACCGTTTACATTCATATTTTGCTGATGTGATTGACATGGTTTGTTGTCGCATTAGGAAGTTAGGAATGCGTGCATAATTAGTTTGGCGAAGAGATTCGCCTAGTTGCGCACCTTGGGTCGACATACTATATGTAGACTTAAGTGTGTAGTGTATGTGTTTGTATAAATGCTTGTATTAGTATGTATTGAATTAAATGATGTTATTTGATAGTTTGTGATTGATTTTTCAATTATTATGCTGACCTAAATGATTTTCTACATGTTGACAAAATGCATGATTTCATTACATGCATGGAATGTATGTGCTTGAGGATTTGCTTAAGTTGAATATGCATGGGAAGTATGCCTTGAAGATTTGCTTAAGTTGAATGTTATAACATGTGCTAACATGCTCACATGATGTATTTTAATTCCAACACCTTTGTATAGTGTTAATGTAATTCCATAGATGTGTGGGACTTGACTTAGTCCAGGCAGTCGGTAACCGAGCGAATTCGTGGCTGACTGGTCATAGCCACGAACGACGCGTCGATGAATGTGATTCGTGTTGAGAGTTGGCGGCAGTGGTTAGGCCACGCGAAGTGTTTCACGCACTTCATGTCGTTCAATTCGAGATGCGATCGCACTAGTCGAGCCCGTCAAGTAACCCGACTGGCCGATGTTTGTTCACCTTGTATGTATCATAACTGCTTGAACCTAGGGTACTGAACTTACCATTGTAAACCCTGTTAACCATGGTACCTTGATCCACGAAGACTCATGAGCCGGGCATGGTGGTATGGGACACCGTGGTCGAGCTGTCGGCCTACGCTGGGGCCACAAACCTCCCCGTAGTGACCAGTGAGCACCTATGACTCGTGAGCAGATTATGGTGGTATGGGACACTATATTCTTGCTGTCGGCCTACACTGATAAGGTGATGGGGGAGCGGTGCAACGAGTGCGAGCAACAGCCCTGGCAGCCCTTTGTAGTGACCGCGAGCGTATTCTGAGTCTACGGGAGGCGACGACCCTTCCGTAGCAGTAGAGTACAGTAGGCCTGTATTGATAAGGTGATGGGGGAGCGGAGCAACGAGTGCGTGCAACAGCCCTGGCAGCCCTTGCAGCGACCTACAAAATATACATCGTATGAGATTACTAGGAGTGACGACCCTAGACAGGATCTGTGTTGGGATTGATACAAGGGAAGTACCTTAGTTTCCCAATCCTGCTGTTTGAATGGATTAATAACAACTTGGTAATCATATCACCATAGCATTGCATGTGCCTGGAAGATGTGGAGCACTCTAGGGAGTGTGGCATGCCGCGGTCGTAAGATGTTGCCGTATGAGGGTGATCGTCGGTGAGGGCATACATCACGTCATGTCATAAATGCATTAACAACAGTATTAGGATTGTTTGATTTACTGCTTTACTATTATCGCATGATTGATTTGATAACATGTTAATCTTTGCTCTATTATTCCACTAAGTTAGCTACTCACTCCCACGTTACGGGATGGTGTTCCGGACACCCACCAGACCTTTTTGTGATTGCAGATGATGGCGCGGCCTGTGAGGCAGAGCCGGACTTGATGATGATGAGGAGGATCCCTCCTTTATGCGTGTTCTGATCGACGGGATTACAGGGAGGTTGATTAGATACTTTGACATTTGTCATTTTATATTTTGTAGCGCACTCATGTATATTCGTTTCATCTACTTTTGGAGTATACATGTATGTATATAACCTGGTAACATGTTCACACTCTGGAGACATACAACAGTTTATATATGTTATACATACTATTACAGACTTCCGCTGGTTAATTTAACTGTCTCTGGAGTAGGATATGTTGTTCTGGCTTAATTTCACTCATGTTTAATACATTATCACAGACAACATTCAATCATACATATCTATGTTGCATAAATAACATTTTGGAACTCGGGAGTTGGGTTTATGCTCGACCCCCCGATTTGTATGTATATAACCTGGTAACATGTTCACACTCTGGAGACATACAACAGTTTATATATGTTATACATACTATTACAGACTTCCGCTGGTTAATTTAACTGTCTCTGGAGTAGGATATGTTGTTCTGGCTTAATTTCACTCATGTTTAATACATTATCACAGACAACATTCAATCATACATATCTATGTTGCATAAATAACATTTTGGAACTCGGGAGTTGGGTTTATGCTCGACCCCCCGATTTTCGGGATGTTACACACAGTGACTGACCCCTCCTACCGTTGAAGTAACTGACATCGATGGATACAAAACTATGAGAGTCACACCTTACTTTTTTGGACCACACTTCAAAAAAATGAGAGTAGTGCTAATGCAAAGGCTTTAAATGCCATAACTTGCGCACTATTACCGGATGAATTCAAAAGAATTATATCCCGTGATCCTGCAAAGCAAGCTTAGGATATTTTAGAAATGACACAAGAGGGAACAACAATCTTTAAGAAATCTAAAGTCTAAATCCTCACAACCAAATTTGAGGAAATATGTATGGAGGAAAGTGAAACATTTATGGACTTTTATACTAGATTAAATGACATTGTTAACTCTATGTGGGGTCTTAGTGATAAAATCCCAGAAAGTAAAGTCTGTGCAAAGATACTACACTCACTACTTGAACGGTTAAAGTCAAATGTGACCGCAATCCAGGAACTTCCATGAGGGTTGATTTTTAAAAATCAAATGATTTTCAAAAATTTTGAAGTGATTTTCTAAATCTAAATTACTATTTTCTTAGGAAAAACATAGGTTTGATTTTCAAAAGTAAAAAGAGGGTTGATTTTTAAAAATCAAATGATAAGAAAAGATCCAAAGCTAAAACTTGAAAATATTTAAAAGATAATCAATGTTATCACTGCCATGAATATGGCCATTTAGCGAACAAGTGTCTTAAAAAGGACAAATCTTAAAGGAAAGGTATATTGGCTACTTGGGATGAATCTTCTGGCTTTGAAGCCTCTTCTGAATCAGAAGATTCTGATACCAAGTCGGGTAATCAAGTCAAATCCCTTATGACTCTAGCCAAGTTCACTATTTTAGATCATGATGATTCAGCTAGTGAAGAAAATCTGAATAATGATCATGAAAATGAAGAAGATCTTTAAGATGCTTACAATGCCCTATACAAGGAAAGTTATAAGATTGCGGTAAAACTAAAACTTCAGAAAGAAAATTTTTTGAAACTTATAGAAAATTTTGATACTCTTGTTTTAGAAAAATCCCACATTTCAGATTCCTTTGAAAAAAATAAATGTGATTGAGATTTCAAAACCTCCCTTATTGAAAATCTAAAATCTGAAAATGAAAAATGAAAACTTGAAGTCTCTTCACTTTTAAGTTCAAAGGATACATGGAGGTATGCCTAAGGTGATCCTAAGTTAGAAAAACTATTATCTGGATCCAGAAAATGTGGCGACCGATCCAGTTTGGGCTATGACAAAAATATTCCTCCCAAACATAAGAATACTCCTCCTAAGTTTGTGAAAGGAGAGTCTTCAAACTCAAAAGGAAAAAGGTCAAATCAAAATTGTTCTAAAAATGCTAAAACTTTTCAATCCTTAAAACCTAAAAGTAATCATATCAACTATAAAAATCAGAACTGCAATCCTTTAGTTGAGAAAATTGTTAATTTACTTAAGGAGCTCTTAAAATCTAACTGAAAGGGTAGGTCTTATAACAACTACAATAATAAGAAGACCAACTATACTCCTAAACCTAAAACTGTAATGAAATGAGTTCCTAAGGTTACTTGCTTAGTTGCCCACACGACTTTAAAAGCATCAAGCCATTCAAAGTGGTACCTAGACAGTGGATGCTTCAGGCACATGACTGGTGATAAAGGTCTGTTCACCACTCTTAAAGACATGACTGCTGGATGCAGGATTATTGGCCAAGGTACGGTTCAACTTTCTAACCTCCCTTTATTTGAGAATGTTTTATATGTAGAAGGTTTAAAACAAAACTTATTAAGCATTTCTCAAATATGCGATAAAAATCATAGCATAAAATTTTCTAACCTAGGGTGTGATGTTTTAAATAAAAACGGTTCTGTAATATTAACCGGTCGCAGAACTTCTGAAAATTGCTATATTGTAAGTGACTCTAGCTCATCTAATTTATCATCTTACATGGTCCATACCGATGAGACCGAGTTATGGCATAAACACCTTAGACATGCACACTACCATAACTTATATAGATTGAGCAAAAAAGAGTTAGTAAGAGGCTTACCCAAATTACAAAAAATAGATAAAATATGTGGCGAATGCCATATTGGCTAGCAAACTAGGAGTTTTCACAAAAATTGGACTCGAATGCCACATCTAAACCACTTGAACTCCTCCATATGGATCTTATTGGACCAATTAGAATGGAGAGTCGAGGTAGCAAAAAGTATACTCTAGTAATCATTAATAACTTTACCAGATATACTTGGGTAGTCTTCTTAAGAGACAAATCAGAAACTCTTGACGAAGTTAAAAGGGTACTTAGACGTATCCAAACTGAAAAAGAGACTCAAGTCTGTAAGATCGGTAGCAATCATAGATCAAAATTTGAGAATAGCAGTTTTGAGAAGTTTTGCAGTGATCAGGGAATTTCACATGATTCTCTGTGCCCAAAACACCACAACAAAATGGCATTGTAGAAAGAAAAAATAGAGTGCTTCAAGAAATGACAAATGTAATTTTAAACATATGAAGCTCCCTAAAAATCTTTGGGCCGAAGCTGTAAATACTGTATGTTATATAATTAACCATGTTTACACTAGAAAATCAAACGGTAAAATGGTTATGAAATGCAGTTTGATAAGAAGCCTACTGTAAAATACTTTCTAGTTTTTGGCAGCAAGTGCTACATTTTACGTGACCGAGAAAATCTGGGTAAGTTTGACACCAAAAGCGATGAAGGAATATTTTTAGGGTATGCTCTGAATAATCGACCATATCAGGTTCTAAATAAGAGAACCAGTGTAATTCAAGAATCCATTATTGTGGTTACTGACGATCACTTGAATACACCTGTCTCAAGTTCAGATAATGATGAAGTACTTCTAATTGATAAATCAGATTCTTTATCAAATCAAAACAACTCTGAACTGAGAACTGTTAAAGATTATCCAACTAATCAGATTCTTAGAAACCCTCTTACTAGTGTGTGCACTCGTAGACAACTAGAAGATGTGTGTAACTATGTGTGCTTTACATCCCAGATAGAACCGGCTAACATAAAAGAAGCTCTTACTGATGAAAACTGGATAATTGCGATGCAAGAAGAGCTTAATCAATTTGTTAGAAATGATGTTTGGTGTTTAGTTCCTAGGCCAAAAGATGAACATATTATCAGAACTAAGTGGATTTTTAAAAATAAGTCTGATGAACTTGGTAATATAATTCAAAATTAGGCTAGACTGGTTGTACAAGGGTACACTCAAATTGAAAGCATTGATTATGATGAAACCTTTGCCCCAATTGCTTGTCTTGAATCAATCAGACTATTTATATCCATTGCTTGCTTTAGAAAGTTCAAAATTTATCAAATGAATGTAAAGAGTGCTTTTTTAAATGACGATTTGTATGAAGAAGTGTATGTTTAACAACCAACATGTTTTGAAGACCCTAAGAATACTAATCATGTCTATCACCTAAAAAAAGGCTCTGTATGGTTGAAAACAAGGTCCCAGGGCATGGTATGAAAAATTGTCTAAGTTTTTACTAAGTCATAACTTTATAATGAGAAGTATTGATAAGACTTTGTTTGTAAAGAAACATAATGATCACATTTTAATAGTAGAAATTTATGTTGATGATACTATTTATGGATCTACCTGTGCTAACATGATTGTTGAGTTTACAGAGTTATGAAATATAAGTTCAAAATGAGTATGGTTAGAGAATTGAATTATTTTCTAGGGTTGCAAGTTAAACAACAACCTGATGGTTTCTTCATTTCTCAAACCAAATATGCTTTGAACTTAGTTAAAAAGTTCAAATTTAAGAATGGGAAAACTTTTGATACTCTTATGAGTACGACTTTAAAACTCTCAAAGGACCCTTCAGGTAAGAAAGTGGATCCTAAACTATATTGCAGTATGATAGGTAGTTTGTTGTATTTAATTGCGAGCTGACCTGATATTGCATTAGCGCAAGAATTTATGCTAGATATCAATTTGACCCTAAAGAGTCACATTTAACTGCTGCTAAGCAGATTATGCGATATGTCACAAGTATAGTTAATCCGGGTCTTTGGTATCCATATGATATTAGTGTTCAATTAGCTATGTACACTGATGCTGATTAGGCTGGTAATGTTGATGATAGGAAATCAACCAGTGGTAGTTGTTTCTATGTTGAAAACTGTTTAGTTTCTTGGCAAAGTAAGAAATAAAGTTCTGTATCTCTTTCAATTGCTAAAGCTGAATACATTGCAGCTGGTAATGCATGTACGCAACTTGTATGGATGAAAAGAATGTTAAGCGATTATGGAATTACACAGGATTCTATGGTTTTATATTGTGATAATTCCAGTGTAATTAATATATCTAAAAATCCAATCTAGCATTCACGAACTAATCACATTGACATTAGATATCATTATATTTGTGAATTAATAGAAGAAAAGACAATCTCTTTGGAATGCATTCTGACCGAGACTCAACTTGTTGACATATTCACAAAATTGCTCAACAAAAGCAGGTTTTCTAAATTAAAATTTGATCTTGGTATGTGCAATTTGAATTGATTATTCATGCATTTCTGTATCATAATGTATATATCTGTTAGTTTGTATATTTAAATTTTAAAATTTAATGAAAAATGCATATTTTTGGCTGTGCACGACCAGTCGAGTACATACTCGACCAGTCGTGGCATAACCGGTCAAGCATGTACTCGACTAGTCGTGGAATCACGGGTTTAACTACATTTGGGGGAAAAATCTCTCTTTTCTTCATTTGGGCTTCTTCTCCAATGGGTCTAAGCATGACCGGTCGAACCCATCTTCATTGGTCTTCAAGGTTAGAGCTCAAATTTCATTTTTCTTATAGATTCAAGTCCATATCACTTCTTTTACATCTTTAGAGTGATTTGTTTCTTGTTTCATTGAGGTTTTTGGGGTTTTCTTCTCAAAATTTAATTTTAAGAAAACCTACTCTACATCTTTTACAATGTAACGTCTCAGAACAATCAGTATAAAGACCCAAGTTCCACCTCAGGAAGAAATCAAATAGGACCAAATCCTTTTGAAATTAGACGAGAATTAGCTAAGTGCTAAATGAAATTACTTGTGAAATTAACACTAATCACTTTAAATATGATCTGCAAGATTCAAAACTTGTAGAATCGTTAACGCTACATTACCTTAAAATCTAGGATCCATCTTTAAACCCAGTTGCTCTGGGAGCATCATGAAACTCCATATCAGACCTGGACTGTACATCGAAAGTCTGATTTTTACAAAACTATACGGTTGTGACTGCCTTGCTGAACTTGACAGGCATCTTGAAAATTAAGTCCTAAAGGTGTCTAGAAGCGCACAACTTGAGCCCGGAGCGAAGTGTGTGAGAAACGTGAATATCTTTAGGAAATGAACTGAAACTTAAGTGAATTGAGTCGTTTACTTGTAGGATAAATCTAAGGATTCAGACCATCGAAATCTGACCCAATTATACCCTCAGATCAGGGAAAATTTTAAACACATGGCAGTGTACTTGTGGCCCTGATCGACTGTCGGTGACCATTGAACTGAAATAGGTCCCCCGCAGTCGATCCCCAAACCCGATCGAACCAAAAACATAACCTGACCTAGATCCAATGTTAGGGAGCTTAAGTCCGACCGCATGTAGAAAAGGTGCCTCTAGAACAGCTCCGTTGAGCTAAAACAACCAAGTTTTGGCTATAACCTAAGTATACCATGACCTTGGGGCCATTGAGGTCGATTTTGGGCCTATATAAGGACCTTAAACCCTCTCTCTCCCTTCACATACGAATTTCTAAGCCCTAGAGAGAGAAGAGAGAAGAAAGAGAAGGAAAGAGAGGGAAAGTGAGAGGTAGAGTTAGGGTTTGTTCTCAGGATTCAATACCACCGTTTCACGTGCTTAGCTACCACTACTGTATTGCTATTCCGGCGATTCTGATTCCATTTTTGGGTAAAAAATCCTAACCTTAATCTATTTTAAGAATTTAGATAGTGTATGTGATGAAATAACTAACCTAATTCATTCTATAGGTTAATGTTGTGCTGTAGACGAAGGTGAAGTTTTCAAACTGAATCCGTTAGGAGTTTACACGCAAAAGGTGCGGATTATGAATGTATAGGTTATGGTTTTCAAGGCTTTCAATGTCAGTTAATGATTTATAACTGATTGGGTTGCCGTTTCACATTTTAGATACACTGTTTTCCTCGCTTTACGGTTATATATGAACTATGTTGAATATAGGCTATTCCATGTGTAGGTTAAAATGACTAGATATGTCGGGAATTTGGTTTTATGCTTTCCATGATTATTCACTGTGAACATGTGATTGTTGAATACGTGACAACTCCTTATGAAAGGATTTGCCCTAATATAGCTTATAACTGAGTTGTATCGTGTAGGTTGAAAAGTGTAGTATAAGTGTTTGTGGAAATGATTAAATGAGTATGAAATTTGAATCCTTGCTCGTGATGATTATCCGTCGTGGATATATGCGTGTTGTATTCGTGGCAACTCCTTAGTGAAAGGATTTTTCCTAATACATTTGTGTCCTTATGCAAAAGGATAAGGTGATTGCCTATGCATCATGACAGTTGAGGAAACATGAGGAGAATTACCCTACGCATGACCTGGAGTTAGTAGCCATAATCTTTGCATTGAAGCTCTAGAGACTTACCTTTACGGAGAGGAGTTCGAGCTCATTTGCGACCACAAGAGCCTTCTCTATATATTCACCCAGAGAGACTTGAATATGAGGCAACATCGATGGATAGAAATCTTGAAGGACTTCAAGTTCAAGGTTTCCTTCCATCTTGACAAGGCCAATCTTGTGGCAGACGTGTTGAACCGCAAGAAGACGATAGCATTTGCGATTCCGCTAATGGTTGAGGAATGGAATATGGTGGAGTTCATGCGAGATTTTGAGCAGAAGCTCACGGTAGAGGAGCCGTTTATAAGTGTCGCACACGTTCGTGTGCGGCCACTTATGGATGATAGGATCATAGCGGCTTAGAAAGAGGATGAGCGATTGGCCGAGATGAGAGAGCTAGTGAGCAATAGAGATGACTCCAAATGGAGGGTTGGCTTGGATGGAGGTTTGTAATATCGTGGCCGCCTGAGCATCCCGAATCTCCATAACTTGAGGAGTAAAGTTCTAGAGGCCGCTCACAATTAGAAGATGGCGATGCATACTGGTAGTACGAAGATGTATCGAGACATGAAGCGTTCTTATTGATGGGACAACATGAAGGCCCACATAGAAGATTACGTGTCCCGTTGTCTCACGTGCCAGCAGGTCAAGGTCGTGCATCGCTGACCTCTTGGTCTACTTGAGCCTATGCCCATAGTTGAATGAAAATGGGACTTCATCTCTATTGATTTCGTTTCTGGGTTGCCGAAGATGAGGAAGGGGCATGATTCCAATTGTGTGATCGTGGACCAATTGACGAAATCGGCTCATTTTCTCCCAATCAGAGTTACAAATTCTGCAGATGATTTGGCTAGTTTGTACATCCGGGAGATCGTACATTTGCATGGATCTCCTATGGAGATCATGTCGGACTGAGACACGCGATTTACATCTATCTTCTGGACTCGTATCCAGGATGCGATGGGTGTGAAGTTGAAGTTCAGAACCGTGTTCTACCCACAGACAGATGGGCAGACGGAACGGGTGAATCAGGTGTTAAAGGATATGCTGCGAGCTTGTGTACTTGATTTCAAGGACAACTAGAATGACTGTCTTCCTTATGTCGAGTTCGCTTACAACAACAGCTTTCAGGAAAGTATTGGCATGACTCCCTATAAGGCACTGTATAGTCACCCGTGTAGAGCACCGCATTGCTGGGGAGAAGTGGGTGAGAAGAATTTGATTGGCCCCGAGTTAGTACAGACGACCTCAGAGAAGATCGACATTATCAGGCATCAACTTCTTGCAGCACAGATCAGACAGAAGAGTTACACCAATACGAGGCGACGACCATTAGAGTTTGAGGTTGGAGACCATGTGTTCCTCAGAGTTTTTCCTATGAAGGGAGTCCTCCAATTTGGAAAGAAGGGGAAGCTTACGCCATGGTTCATTGGCCCATTTCAGATACTTGATCGAGTGGGTGTGGTGGCATACCACCTTTCTTTGGCCACATCACTTGCAGGCGTGCACAACATATTTTATATGTCTATGCTGAAGAAATACATTTTGAATCCTTCCCACATTATCAGATGGGAGTAGGTATAGTTGAGTAAGGATGCTACATATGTACTACGACCGACGCGTATCCTGGATAGGAAGGAGTAGGTAATGCGTAGCAAGGTTATCCCACTTATGAAGGTAATGTGGACACATCACAGTGAGGAAGAGGCTACTTAGGAAACAGAAGACGAGGTCCGTAAGAACTATCCTCAGATTCTCGATGAGTACGAAAAGGTAATAATTTCGAGGATGAAATTTTTCTTTAAAGGGGATAGATTATAACGTCCCGAAAAAATCTGTACAAAGACCCGACTTCCACCTTAGGCAAAAATCAAATAAGACCAAATCCTTTTGAAATTAGACGAGAATTAGCTAAGTGCTAAATGAAATTAATTGTGACATTATCACTAATCACTTTAAATACGATCTGCAAGACCTAAAACTTGTAGAATTGTTAACGTTACATTACCCTAAAATCTAGGATCCATCTCTAAACCCAGTTGCTCTTGGGAGCATCATGAAACTCCATATCGGACCTAGACCGCACGTCAAAAGTCTGATTTTCATGAAACTATACAGTTGTGACCGCCTTACTGGACTTGACAACCATCTTAGAAATCAGGTCCTAAAGGTATCTAGAAGCGCACAACTTGAGCCTGGAGCAAAGTGTGTGAGAAACGCGAATATCTTTTGGAAATGAACTGAAACTTAAGTGAATTGGGTCGTTCGTTTGCAGGATAAATCTAAGGATTCAGACCATCGAAATCTGACCCAATTACACTCTCAGATCAGGAAAAATTTCTAACACATGGCAGTGTACTTGTGGCCCTGATTGACTGTCGGTGACCGTTGAACTGAAACAGGTCCCCCGCAGTCAATCCCCAAACTCGATGAAACCAAAAACTTATCCTGACCTAGATCCAATGTCAGGAAGCTTAAGTCCGATCACATGTAGAAAAGGGGCCTCCAGAATAGCTCCGTTAAGCTGAAATAGTCATGTTTTGGCTATAACCTAAGTATACCATGGCCTTGGGGCCATTGAGGTCGATTTTGGGCCTATATAAGGACCTTAAACCCTCTCTCTCCCTTCACATAAGAATTTCTAAATCCTAGAGAGAGAAGAGAGAAGAAAGAGAAGGAAAGAGAGGGAAAGTGAGAGGTAGAGTCAGGGTTTGTTATTGGGATTCAATCTCGCCATTCCACGTGCTTAGCTACCACTATCGTATCGCTATTCCGGCGATTCTGATTCCATTTTCGAGTAATAAATCCTAACCCTAATCTATTTTATTAATTCGTATAGTGTATGTGATTAAATAACTAACCTAATTCATACTATAGGTTGTCGTTGTGCCGTAGACGAAGGCGAAGTGTTCAAACTGAATCCGTTACGAGTTTACCGGCGAAAGGTGTGGACTATAAACGTATAGGTTGTGGTTTTTAAGGCTTTCAATGTCGGTTAATGATTTATAACTAACCGGGTTGCCATTTCATATGTTAAATATGCTGTTTTCCTCGCTTTACGGTTATATATGAACTATGTTGAATATATGTTATTCCATGTGTAGGTTGAAATGACTAGATATGTCAGGAATTTGGTTTTATGCTCGCCATGATTATTCACCATGAACATGGGATTGTTGAATACGTGACAACTCCTTATGAAAGGATTTTCCCTAATATAGCTTATAACTGAGTTGTATCGTGTAGGTTGAAATGTGCAGTCTGAGTTTTTGTAGAAATAATTAAATGAGTATGGAATTTGAATCCCTGCTCGCCATGATTATCCATCGTGGATATATGCGTGTTGTATTCATTATAACTCCTTTGTGAAAGGATTTTCCTTAATGCATGTTGTGATCAACATACATCATGTATGTTGATGTGTGTAGTCTAAGTGTTTGTGAAAATGTCTGGATGAGTAAATATTTAGTAAAGTGTATGTTATATAGGTGTTGAGGTGAGATTCTCAACTACCTTATCTATGTGTATATATCCTTTCATGTAACTTAGATTAAATTTGTGTGATTTAGCATGAAATGCATTTGTGAAAATTATGTTTACCTTGTATTTTATGAAATGTTCAATTGGTTACGTTACTTGAATTAATTGTTTAACTTTGATATTCCTACCACATGTGTTATCTTGTTATATTTACATGCGTTTGGGACTACTACATAGTCCAGGCTATTGGTAACGGTTCCCGAACGAGTGGCTGAGTTAGCTTTGCCACAACAGATGTGTTTAAGGAATCTGATTCGTATGGAGTTTGCTGACAGTGGTTAGGCCACATGGAGTGCTTACGCCCTCTATGTCGATCAATTCAACATACGCTCGTACCAATTGATCTTGTCAAGTAACCCGATTCGCCTATTGTGTGTTTACCATGTGTGGACGCAACTGCTTGAATCTAAGGTGCCAACTTACCAGTGAAAATCCTGTTTAACCTTGGTACCTCGATCCTCTAAGACTCATGAGCCGGGCATGGTGATATGGGACATCGTGCTTATGCTGTCGGCCTATGCTGGGGCGACGAACCTCCCCGTAGTGTCCAATGAGTAACCCAAGCTCGTGAGCCAAATACGGTGGTATGAGACACTATATTCGAGCTGTCGGCCTACGACTAGGTGACAAGCCATTCATAGTGACCTCGAGCATACTTTAAGTTTGCACTGAGGTGACGAGCCTTTCCGTAGCAACTAGAGTATAAGTAGGCCCGCTCTGATGGTGACAAGCCTCTTTGTAGCGACCTGGAACTGCAACATCGTATGAGACTAACTAGTACTAATGACCCTAGATTGGATCATTGTTTGGGAAATGATACAAGGGAGGTACCTTAGCTTTTCAAAACTTCTATATGAATAAATCTAATTAAGTATTGGCTAACATGAGCATACACCGCATTGCATGTGCTTTGTCGAGGAAGAGAAGCATACACCGCATTGCATGTGCTTTGTCGAGGAAGAGCACTTTCGGGTGGTTGCCATGCGCGATGTAAGATGAAGATGCTGAGGGAGTGCAGGCGAGGGCATGCATCATTATTGCATATCGCTCTTGCATTAATAAGAGTATCTAGGACATGTTTGTTGTACTACTTTATTATTACTATTTGACTGAGTTGATAACATGTTAACCTTTGCCTTATAGTTTCACTAGTTGGTCACTCATTCTCGCTCTGGGACAGTGTTTTAAAACACCAACCAGACTCTGTCTTAGTTGCAGATGATGTAGCAGCATATGAGGCTGAACCCGACTTTTGCGATGACGAGGAGGAATTCTCCTACATTTAGTACTCTGGCGGATTCATGTAGGCTGCGCTTGATCGTCGGGGCTATGGGACTTCGTGATGTAGTGGGACTTACACATTCTGATATTCATGTTCTTTTTTGAAATAATAATTATAATTATTTAACCTGGACCATGATTGTACTCTGGAGACGCACCACATCTTATATGTTTTAAATATATCTATCACAGACTTCCGCTTGCATAATTTAACTGTCTTTGGAGTATGATATGTTGTTTAAGCTTAATCTCATTTATGTTTAAGGCACTGATGCGGATAACATTTAATCATTCCCATCCATGGTGCATAAGTGATGCGTTGGAATTCGGGAGTTAGGCTTCTGCTCAACCCTCGATTTTCAAGGCGTTACATATAACCTCTTAATTTCTTGTATTCCTAGTTGCAAATGGATGTTAGTGGTAGAAAGAAAAGTACTCTTAGTCCTTTAACATCTAGATCAACACCTATCACAAGGCGTCACCTTCGGTCAGCCGAAGATGATCCCTCCTATGTGCGAGATTTACGGTTGCACAATGTTATAGTTGAGCGACTTGTGCATGTTGAACATCTTGCTCCATTTCAAAATTTTCCTCTTTTCCAATCTGTAGGATGGGATAACATTCTACATTGGGGTAGGCCTGCATACCGGTCTATTACACAGGATATGTATGCATGTATTTCTGATTTTTTAGCTAAAAATTTAACTTTTATTATAGCAATTAGAGAAGGTCCATTTGAAGTTGACCGACATCTGATTTCTGTCCTAATGGATATGCCTGTCAATGATGAAAGTATTCCAATTAGCACTCTAGTAGCTAAACCATCTAAATTAGAAAAACGTATGCTTACTGGAGCATTGTGCAATATAGATGCGCAATGGAGTCAAAATGGGAATACGCTTGCTTCAAAGTACTTGTTACCTAGATACAGGGTCCTTCATATGATATTTATTTCAAATCTTTATCCTCGGTTTGGTAACAAAACCGAACTTACCTCTTTCATGGTTCGGATTCTACATTCCATCATTTCTGGGACCAATGTATGTATTCCTTTAATCTGTCATTCCATCATATAATTCTTTCTCCATCCTAGACACGGTGATATTCCTTTTATATATCTTATGACTATGTTAGCCACCCATATGTTAGTGGCTATGCTTGTTGGAGAGGCTCCCATTCAACACCTTATTTTCAACAACTCCAATATTAATAAGATGAATTTGAGGTTAGCCGCAGGCCAGGTCAATGTGGGTGGTGGTGGAGTTGAAACAGTGAATGAAGAAGAAGGCGATTTACCTCCTGATGATATTAACATGGACGATATCTTTGATGAGCTTGAATCAGATTCTGAGGCTGACCCTGATTACCAGCCTTCTGATTTTACTGAGAGGTTGCATACTCTTGAGGAACAGGTGGCTCAGATTCATGTAACTCGGGATTCGCAATTTGCTTATATGCGTAAATATATGAGGCGCATTAATAAGAGTTTACATTAGATTGATCCATCTATTCTTACTCCCTCTTCAGGATCTGATTAGTATTTTCTAATCTTAGTTTGTAATAACTTTAATGCTTTTTGGTTTATTTTGTCTTATGAGGTTATTCTTGACTTAACTTGGTAGTACTTGGTTGAACTTGGTTAATTTTATTTGACTATGACTTGATTATGGATTTCATATGTCGACTATCTCGATCATTTATTCCTCACTACTCTTCTTATTCTTACTTCTTTATATAATTCCACTTCTATTTCTTGATTCCTTCCTTTATCATATTGTGACAAAAAGGGGGAGAATTTTGACATGCTTAATATATGGTGATTGTGGTATATATTGGTAAATGGCATGTGGATTATGGATGTGAATTATAGATGAGTTGATTGTGAATGATTTTATTTTGTGAAGGGGAGTTAAGTAAGGGGGAGTATTGTGGAATTGATTGTTGGTGGAATCAATGCGAGTTGATGCTTGGTTTATTTTTAACTGGTGCATGATTCTTTAACCAGGTTGTAACTATATATATATATATATATATATATATATATATATATATATATATTTTATATAACTGGTGCATGATTCTTTATGCATATAATGCTTATGTTTGCATGGAGTGTGTTTTGTCACAAATTTGACCAAAGGGGAGATTGTAAGTGCTATGGTTTCTTGCTCCTATAATTGTCAAATTTTGTAGTGCTAAAACCTCCTCTCGTGGAATCTGTGTCTTGTGCAGCTCTTCTACATAATCAAGACTTTGCATCACTCAAGAACAAAGGTCTTTACTTCAAGAAATACAAGATTTCATGGTCATGTTCAAGTACAACATCAAGTGAGTGTTCAATGTTCAAGATTCATAATTCAAGCTTCAAGTCAAGACAAAGTCTTTTTACTTTGAACCTCAAGCTTAAGTTGTAAGAAATTTCAAGTTCAAGCTTCTTAAGGTTACAAATTCAAGGTTGAATATTCTTCAAAAGGTCACAAGTTCAAGCTTCATTCTATGACAAGATCTCAAGCTTCGTGAACTTCAAAGAATGACTATTAACTGAAGAAAAATAAGTTTCAATGTTCATACATCATGGTTAAGGTATGAATGACCCTAGATTGACCATAGGGCGGGCCTTTTTGAATACATAATTTAATTAGATCATTTTATAAGTGAATAGATTGTTTCTCGACTAGTCCTGGACTCTTTTCCACTGGCTTGACTAGTCCAAGAAATGTCGCGACCAGTCCAAAGATTGTTACCAAATTTCAATTTTTTTTATTAAGCCTCGACCAGTCCTAGAGACTGCTCGACCGATCGTGTGAACAGTGCTCGACTTGTTCTCGACCAGTACTGTAGCTATGACTCAAAGTCCAACAACTATTTCGGGTTCCATATGGCCAGTCGTGGATAGGTAACTACTAGTCGTGGAGGTCCCTCGAACGGTCATGGAGGGCTTACGACTAGTCGTTGAACGAATTTATCTTATCGCACCCAAATTTCAAAAATCTATTAGTCCTACGACTAGTTGTGGTGTCCTCAGGACCAGTCGTGAACTCGATTTCTTCACTTATAAATAGAGCATGAATTTTAGAGTTTTATATTGAATTCAAGATAAATCAATACGCCACTCTGAGAGATAAGTTAGTGTTCTTTTTAAGCTATATTGTGCTTATTTAATATTCTCTTAATTTAGCTTTGTTATATTTGATTTTGTATTCTATATTCCATTCACAATTGAAGAAGGGATTGAGGATTACCTTTTTCTTGGAATCAAAATCAAATAGAGCTAGCCCAAATTGATTTAATTTAAAATTAATTTAGAACCTAGAACCATTTCATAAGTGAGTTTGGAGATTGAACTTTTACGTTGAAATTCTACTCCGATTTGGTTCTTCCGGGTGGCATAAAAAAAGAGAATATCCAGGTATTTTACATTATTGTAAATTTTTAAGATTGTGCTAGAAAAATCTCTGTTTTGGTTTGTCTGAGGTGATCCAGAAAACTCAGAGCGTGGGGTTTTTTAAATTGTGTAAGCCCACTTAAAAGACAATTGTGAGGGTTTTATGTGAACCTAGAAAAACCTATTTTCATAGTGAATGCTAATATCTACTGTGTGAGGATATTAAGAGTGGAGTAGTTGTGTGGCTGTTTTTCTAAATATTGGTGTACACACAAGCGAACCACTATAATTCTTGGCCTTATGGTTTGATTGTTTATTTCTTTTTGTGGATGGTTAAAATTTCCTTTTTGCATTGTGGAGAAAGTTGTAATTTCTTTTATGTAAATGTGGAGAATGTTGTAATAGCATAAATTTCTTTCCTTGATATTTATTTCTTTATTCCTTTGTATCAAGTTTGAGTTTTTGACACACAAACCATTCTAGTAAGGTTGTCCTGCCATAAACCCTTGGTTTTTATAGAGTAAGATTGTCCTTAGAACAACATTTGTATCAACCTCTCAATACTAGTTCATTTGAGGTTGTCTTTAAATTCAGCATTGTGAGATTGTCTATTGCTATATGTGTTTAATTTATTTAAAATTTTCTATTATTTTTTAATTTGGCATAGTCTTATTCACACCTCCTCTAGGACATATAGCTCGGCCTTTTCAGCACCAAGTGCTGAAAATGGAATACTACAGAGGCTATCAAACCTTAACTCGAATCACAATGAATAGGTGTCAAAAATCAAATTTGGGGTGTGGTAGATGTTGGTATCAGAGCATAACTTAAGAATAGCCGAAACGATATCACACATCCACTATTGGCCCTAAGATTACCTTTCATTACATGGTTGCTATAAATTTAGAATAATTAGGATCCTAATCTTATAAACGTAGAAACTCACACTAGGCTCCCACTACAACTTAACCTAAAATGAGATTCCCTATTACTAGCATAGAAACTTCTGGATATAACTCCTCGATGTGCAAGCATTCAAGTGTGACTTAACACTAAGGGACTCATTGTCCCTTCTATAGGACATGACACTTAAGAGAGCTTTAGGTGGATCATCAATTATGATTGGCACGTCCCAGTCAAACCTAGCCCCAACTATAAACATGGGTTAGTTCTAATAGATGATTCGAGTAAGGATCTTCATGGTAAAGAGCCAGGAAAGATGATCAACTGATGCCCCTACCCAGTCTGAACATGAACATATCCATGCTGTGTTAAGGGATTTTGGTCGAATGGATCCCCTACGATTCTGGGGTGAGCCAGACCCCGTAATAATAAAAAGGTGGAAATAAGATGTACAGAAGATCTTTAACACGATGCTGTGCACGTCACAACAATGATTTTTTCTAGCTATCTTCCTACTCCAGGGAAACGTAGGGCAATGGTGGGAATCTGTCTCCTGGGTAGCATGCTCTAACTTTAATTAGACATGGGAGGATTTTGTAGACCGGTTCGGCTGAAAGGTTTATCCCGTGTATATTTGTGAGCGACGAGTGTTAGAATATGAAACACTAGTTCAAGGTACTATGTTGGTAGCATAGTATGAAACATGTTTCATTGAGTCATCTCGATTCATACCCAATCTAGTGGTTGACAAGAGGTGAAAGGCTAGGAGATTTAAATGAAGTTTATGCCTTGGAATTTCAGGCCGTATCATTGGATTTAAGTCCCGTATTTGAGGAGGTAGTGGAATGGGCTTAGATTATAGAGGAGGAATGGGCAGATGCTTAGAAATTTAGAGAGCATGACAATGATAAAAAAGGGAAGAGAAATGTCTCCTTCAACAACTTCTAACAGCAGTAGGTTCAAGCACAGCAAAAGAGTGTAACCCATCCATTCTTTAAAATGCCAGTAGCACGACCAACATGAGTAGAAATCACAACACCCCAACAACGTCAGATTTTGGGAACTTGTTATGAGTGTGGAGAAGCTGGGCATTGTAAGGTGGATTGTCCCCACCTTAGAATGTAGAGATTCTAGCAGCAATAACAATAATTGTATCAACCTCCGAGGTGTAACATCCCGAAAATCGGGGGTCGAGTAAAAACCCAACTCCCGAGTTTCAAAATGTTATTTATGCAACATAGATATGTATGATTGAATGTTGTCTGTGTTAACGTATTAAACATGAGTGAGATTAAGCCAGAACAACATATCATACTCCAGAGATAGTTAAATTTATAAGTGGAAGACTGTGATAGTATGTATAACATATATAAACTGTTGTATGTCTCCAGAGTGTGAACATGTTACCAAGTTATATACATACATGTATACTCCAAAATTAAACAAAAAGAATATACATGAGTGCTCTAAAAATATAAAATGACAAGTGTCAAGGTATCTAATCAACCTTCCTGTAATCCCGTTAATCAGAACACGTATAAAGGAGAGATCCTCCTCATCATTATCAAGTGCAGCACCACCTCGCAGGCCGCGCCATCATCTGCAATCACAATAGGGACTGGTGGGTGTCCGGAAACACCATCCCATAACGTGGGAGTGAGTAGCTAACTCAGTGGAATAATAGAGCAAGGATTAACATGTTCTCAAATCAATCATGCGATAATAGTAAAGCAGTAAATCAAACATTCCTAATACTGTTGTTAATGCAATATGACATGATGTGATGTATGCCCTCACTGACGATCTCCCTCATACGGCACCATCTTACGACAGCGGCATGCAATCGTTCCTCAAGTGCTCCACATCTTCCAGGCACATGCAATGTAATGGTGATATGATTTTCGAGTTATTATTAGTCCATTTAAACAGCAGGATTGGAAAACTAAGGTACTTCCCTTATATCAATCCCAACACAGATCCTGTCTAGGGTCGTCACTCCTAGTAATCTCATACGATGTATATTTTGTAGGTCGCTGCAAGGGCTGCCAGGGCTGTTGCTCGCACTCATTGCACCGCTCCCCCATCACCTTATCAATACAGGCCTACTGTACTCTCACTACTACGGAAGGATCGTCGCCTCCCGTAGACTCAGAATATGCTCGCGGTCACTACAAAGGGCTGCCAGGGCTGTTGTTCGCACTCGTTGCACCGCTCTCCCATCACCTTATCAATGTAGGCCGACAGCAAGAATATAGTGTTCCATACCACCATAATCTGCTCACGAGTCATAGGTGCTCACTGGTCACTACGGGGAGGTTTGTGGCCCCAGCATAGGCCGACAGCTCGACCACGGTGTCCCATACCACCATGCCCGTCTCATGAGTATTCGTGGATCAAGGTACCATGGTTGACAGGGTTTACAATGGTAAGTTCAGTACCCTAGGTTCAAGCAGTTATGACTCATACAAGGTGAACATACAATGGCTAGTCGGGTTACTTGACGGGCTCGACTAGCACGAGCGCATCTCAAGTCGAACGACATGAAGTGCGTAAAACACCTCGTGTGGCCTAACCACTGCCGCCAACTCCAAAACACGGCTCGCGTTCATCGACGCGTCGTTCGTGGTGAAGATAAGCCAACCACGAATTTACTCAGCCAAAACACCTAGGTATAGTCCCAAACAATCATGAATCCACATCAGCAATCGTGTAAGAGTAATGTAAATGAAATACAACCATGTGAGCATGTTAACACATGTTATAACATACAACTTAAGCAAATCATCCAACGCAAGCATTTCATACATATAATGAAATCATGCATATAGCTAACATGTAGGAAATCATTTACATCAACATATTAATTGAGAATTCAATCTCAAACTAATTCATAACACCATTTAATTCAATACATACTAATACAAGCATTTATACAAACACTTAAACTACACACTTAAGTCTACATATTGTATGTCGACTCAAAGTGTGTATTTAGGCAAATCTCTTCGCCAAACTAATTATGCACGTATTCCTAATATTCTAATGCGACAAGAAGCCATGTCAATCACATCAGAAAGTTATGGATGAAAACAGTATTTCCTACAAATGACTAAAATGCCCTAAATCTCATATTCTTCGTCTGCTTACGAAACAGGAAACGGACAACATGTTGTACATGTCAAACGGCATTTCCATCGATAATCTACTATTAAACGACATTAAAAGCGTTGGAAATAGTCAATCAAAGCATCTAAAATCCGCACCTTTTCTCTTATAGGTGTATTAATTCGAACGGAGCGTATACGCTTCGTCTACGGCGACTAGGCAACCTGATTTACAAGATCCATCAGCTACCAGGCTATGAAAACTAAGAATCAGCAAATCAGCAACTAATTAGGGTATTTTCTTACCTAGAAAAGTGGAGAAATCACCGGCAAAGTGATTGGAGCGTGTTGCTTAATCACGTGTAGCAGGTAGCACCAACAGCAGAAAAATTCTCTCCCACTCTCTCTCACAATCTCTCACCTTTTCTCTCTCTCAATCTAGGGCTTTTTCCAATTTCGGATGGGAGAGAGGAATGAGGGTTTCAACCCCTTTTATAAGCCCAAATATGCCCGAAATAGGCTCGGGAACAATGTATACTTAAGGTATATCCAAATCAGGGCTGTTTCGGTCTAAAAGACCATTTCTGGTGGTCCCCTGGCTGAACGCGATCGGACTTAAGTTCGTACTTTTCGGATGTCACTCTCATCCCATTTTCAAACCCTCAGTGTTCGTAGATCGCCCGTGGCGGTCCAGTTTCAGTTCAGCGGTCACCACACGTAGATCAGGTCTACAAGTTTCATGATATGAAATGGAAATTTTTCCTGATCCAAGGGTGTAATTTGGCTGAATTCTAATGGTCAGAACGCTTAATACTGACACGTCAAGTCGTGTGCTAGATTTGAATTTCAAATTCCAAATCTAACCCTATTCTCACTCTCTTCAGTCCATGCTCAATGAAATAGCCTGCGAATGTCGGTTGGACTTGATTTTTGAAATGATTGTCAAGTCCAGCTAGGCGGTTATAACGGTCTAAGATTGTAGGTATCGGACTTTCGACGTGCGGTCTAGATCCAATACAAAGTTTCAAAGAGGTCCAAAGAACAAACCGGTTTAGAGTTTGATCCGAGGTTTTAGAGTATTATAGCACCATTAATTCTACAAGTTTTGGATCTTGTAGAACGTATTTAAAGTGTGATCAGGGACTATTTCCCAGCTACTCTAGTGTTGCGCTAGCTAACTTACACTTATTTTCTAAAGGAATTAATCTTAAGCGATTTCTTTGGCTATGGAATTGGGTTCTGATCGATTTCTCAGGTGTTTTAGTCGACCCATTGCCTAAGGACGTCTAATCCCAGGTTGGCCAAAATCCGGGGTGTTACACGAGGCCTAACAACAATAACAATAACAACAATATTAGCTAAAGAGGCTCTAACAGCAACCACGACAATCAAATCCATCACAAGGCCTCCCTAATAGTGGTAGAGGGAACAACTTAGGCATCATCAACAACAACAACAACCATAGATGGGACATGCACCTCCCTATTAGACTTAAGGTACGTTCTACGCAACCCAACAAGAGCCTTGGGCATCAAGGGGCATCATTGAGGGTATACTTCTTGTCTCTACATGCATAATACATGTATTGTTTGACCCTTGTACATGTCATTCTTTTATTTTTGAAGTTTTCTGTTGATCGACTGGTCTGCTGTTAGATCATATGCATGAGGGCTTGTCAGTGTCGACACCCTTAGGAAGGACCACAATATTAGCCTATTATGCCTATCTTACCCCATCCTAATAGGAGAAATCTTCCTACTTGTCGACTTAATTGTGTTACTGATGATCAAGTTCAATGTTATACTAGGCATGGACTACTTAGTTGAGTACTATGCGGTATTGGACTGTGTTTCTAAGATGGTCACTTTCCTAATACCCGCCCTACCATAATTTTAATTCATAACTGAGCCCAGAGGAGACCAATTGTCAGCCCTAATGTCCTATGTGATCGAGGAGCTGATTTCCTTACGAATCGACCAACTACTAGTCATTTAAAATTTTTAAACATATTTAAGGAGATTCCATGGTTTCCGTCTCGTCGATACACTAAGTTTCAGATAAATCTTATTCCCAGTACCATGCCTATCTTAAAGGCCCCATATTGTATGACACCATTTAAGTTGCTTGAGTTGCAGAAGCAACATGACAAATTGCATAAGTTGGGCTTCATCTGTCCAAGTAGTTCACTATGGGGAGTGCCAGTACTCTATGAAAAAAGAAGGATGGTTTGTTGAGACTCTGCATGGATTACCATGAACTCAACAAAGTCACAATTAAAAATAAGTACCCACTTTCTAAGATCGATGATTTGTTTAAATAGTTGTGTGAGGCACAATTTTTTTCAAAGATAAACCCATGATCCGATTATCATCAGGTACGTGTTCGGGAGGAAGATATCCCAAAGACAGTATTCAGGACATGCTACGATCATTTTGAATTCCAATTCATGTCCTTTGGACTGACTAATGCACCCGTTGTATTCATGCAGTTGATGAATAAAGTCTTTCATCAATGTCTTGACTAGTTCATTGTAGTGTTCATTGACAACATCTTGATCTATTCTAGGACCCAGAGAGAGAACAAGCAACATCTGGAAATTATCCTGCAGACCCTTCGCACACAGTAGCTTTATACTCAGCTAGAGAAGTGCGAGTTTTACCAGAATGAGGTGAAGTTCCTTGGTCATGTCGTGACAAGGAAGGGAGTAGCAATGGATTTGACAAATATTGATGCCACGTATTCATGGAACCAACCCACAAATACGTTTAGGATCAATAGTTTCCTAGGGTTAGCAGGTTTTTTACTGCTACAAGAAAAGCTTGAAGATATGACTAATGTCCAAGAGGGGGTGAATAGAAATTTTAAAAATTTAACTAAATATTTATCATGCACTTAATTCTAAATACTTATGTAAGGGAATGTAAATAAGAAGAAGTGCAAAAGTAAAATCTACTTAGTGAAAACATTATTTAGGCATTTTGTCAAACATGTTTGATGCAGATAATAAATCAAGTATATTATTCAGCAAAACATATCGAATGGAGATTTAAATCATTCACCACATTCCACAAGATGTATAATGGTTCGGTTACGTGCCTACTCTACTCTCGATTGACCCACTCTCTCTTAGAGTGTGGCAGATTTCACTATTCAGATGGTTTTAAATCAAGTTCACCATAGACCTTCACAACCTACACAAAGTCTACATTTTTC
Organism: Magnolia kwangsiensis; assembly: GCA_037074715.1. Lineage (NCBI taxonomy): Eukaryota > Viridiplantae > Streptophyta > Magnoliopsida > Magnoliales > Magnoliaceae > Magnolia > Magnolia kwangsiensis. The sequence continues at coordinate 43,740,099 of CM073579.1, forward strand.
AACCGTTGATGGCCTATACAAGGTCTTGTAAAGTCCTACACAAGGAATTACAAAGTACTACACAAGGATTATAAAAACATACTACTACACAAGGATTATAAAAACATACTCTCCCATTGGAGGCCTACATAAGGTCTTGTCGAGTTTGGTATTTCAAACTCTGAAACCCAATCCCATATAAGGAATGGCTTCCAACCACTATGGACTCAAAAATACTTTCTTGCCTAAAGTGGATGAGCCCCATTAAGTACCTTGATGAAGATCTTCTTGAATCTTGAAGCATCTTCAGCTTCCTCATACTTCAACTATATCATAATGAGTCGTTGAAGATACTAAGGTGTTGGGTCAAGGGTTTGGTGAATCTTAACTTGATATTGATGGGTCTTTGTGAACTTGTTAAGGATTCCCATGGCTGAGCATTCAATGCAAGCTAGCATAAAGATTTGCGAATAAGTTAGTGGCTAGAGCATTTAATGAATACTGGAGTTCATTCTTCAATCAAAGCTTTGAATGCTTCACTGAATGTCTTTAAGACATGGATCGAATGATGAAATCCATGAGAAAGGAGAGCTTTCTGAAGAGGAGCATTAACTATGGGTATTCACTCACACAAGGATCTTTCTAGTTCTCACCAAATTACCAAGAAACTCCCCTTTCTTAAATGTAGAGAAGATTTGTAATGGTAAAAAAAGTGGGTAAATATCTGTCAGTTTTGATGTCATGGAATGGTCTTTAATTACATCAAAGTGTCCCCTTGATGTCATTGAACGACCTTTGATGTCATTGAGAAAATCAGATTTTAAACTTTGAATCTTGTAGGATAGTTCTGCTCCTTGAATTTGATGCCATCAAGTGAACTTCGATGTCATCAATGAGGTCGTTTAATGCCATCGAAGACTTGCTCAATGTCATCAAGAAAATCATTTTTTTGACCCAAGGTTGCTGTACAATTTGGAGGTTTAGATCTATCCCATCGAGCTAACCTTCTATGTCATCAGAAAATTTCAGGATTTCGTCTTTAAGTTGCTGGATAGATTAAGCTCTTGTTTGATGTCATTGAATATGGGTTCGATACTTGAGAAAATCCAGAATTTAGAAGTTTGGTTGTTGGACAGTTTAGGCTTTGAGCTTGATGTCATCGCTGTCTTCGATGTCATCGAAGGCGGTTAGAAGAGAATTTGATGTCATCGAAACTGTCTATTTTTAAGAAGTTTCTTTTTACACAGGCTTCTACTCACTTTACTAACATTCTTTAAGATGGTTTTTCCTAGAAGGTATGGGCTAGATAGAAGGCTTTGTTTAGTGGGATTTGGTAAAGGTTTTGTTTTGAAGAGATCTTTGCAATTTCCTTACTTTGTTATGCTTTGAATACTTGAATCTTCTTCAAGGTTATCCAGACTCTAAGATTCATAATTCATGCTAATTGACAAATTATGTCACTTACAATCACCCACTTTATCAATTACATGACAAAACCTATAAAAACAACCTATACAACTCAATACACATGTATCATTACATAACTTGTTGTACGATTCATAAAGTTTACAAATATGACTTAAAACTATACACTTGTACTCTTCAATGCTCCCCCTAAGTCTCTGCAACATAAGTGTTACCAAAAAGATAAAACATAGAACTTGGTGGAAGTATGTTGTTTCTCCCCCTTTTTGTTAGTGATTGGCAAAGGTTAGTCGTAAAAGTATGATTGATCAACTGAAGCTTGAAAATATGGAAAATAATGCATCATACAAGAGAAAGAAATGATAGGCACGTGAACACAAAGATATGAATCAAGAAGAGATGTATATAATATATTAAAAAAGATGTATTCATTCACAAGAAGATAAATGCCAAAATATTTAGTACATTGATCAGCCAATCTCGGTGTGATAAAAAAATAATATTCGACCAAGATGGTCAGACTACCAAACAAAAGACACAACACACACACACACACACACACACACACACACACACACACACACACACACACATCTAACTATCAGTTCTAGACCCTGGTGGAGCCATGTCATTATGGCGACAAGTCAGAATGGTAATAATCTCTTGTGCCGTGTGTTGAAGGGACTGTACCATCTGCTCGAGTTATGATAGACACTCTCTCTATCGCGTCTACTCCATAAGTAACTGGTCAAGGTGGTCTTGCTGCGGCAAATATTGTAGTGTTGTTGCAAAGTCAGGCATTGCCTATGCGGAGGGCTCTCGAGCTTGTGTTGCTTCAGTTCTATTTTGTCTAATTTTTGTGGCGGCGGCTGCTAGGGCAGGTGTCTCGGTGTTGGCAGGTGATACTAGAGGAGACGAAAAGTGCATCTTCTTGATGTTATTGAAGGTAATCAAAGAAGGTGGCATTGGTGCATCTATGGTTAGGGAGAACCCAACCTCCAGAGCAAGCAAGCACAAGAGGTGACCAAACGGAATGTATGTGGGGTGACTACCCCGAATGAGTTGGGCAAGCTAATGACCAATAATCGTAGGCAAATAGAGAGGAACACCTATCCCAAAATTGTACATGATGTCGACTATAAAGGGAGTGAGGTCGACTAGGCTAGTATCTTGAGGGTACACATTAGTGAAAAAATGGAGTGTAGGATTCGAAATCGATTGACTATAAGTGAGGAATGTAGTGCATTCCCCTGAATCCATTTTTCTTCCCTCCCATCACAAAGAAACTTTGTTATCATATCCCTCACTTAAGGGGATGCAAGGTTGTAATCTGGTTGAGGCTCATGGGACATGGGTATACCTATCAATGTCCCAACTCTAGCAGGGGTGACTTTGATAATATGACCATTTACTTCGACCTCAAATGATGGAGGTTGAAGTATGAGGCTTCGATATTTAGATAGAAACCGCCAGACTTGGTTCTTATGAACCATCCGCCTCAACTTTAACACATTTGCCCAACTAATGGCCCGTAACATTTGTAACAAAACTGTTATAAAAAAGATAAAACATAACACTTGGTTAAAGTATGTTGTTTCTCCCATTTTTTGTCACTATGAAACTTCTTCTTAGGTTTGATATCACTATTTATAGGGTCATAAATTTATTTGAGAAGCTCCATGGATTCGGAGTAGTTATCCCTGAGGAAGACGGTGATCGATCTCATCATGTCTATCCTTGTGTCAATTACGGTCACTATCATGTGAATATTTGAAGTCTTTTTGACCAAAGGTCAAGAAAAAGAACCAATTGAAGGACGAATCCTCCCCTTTGCAGATCGCTTGATCTCACTTGACAGGTAGTTGAGGAGATGGTTGATCTGTGAGGCCCTCGATCTCTTGATCCATCTCAGCGCTCGAGGTCAAAGGTGTTTGGTTTGATTTAAGCCACATTCGGCTTTAGGATTCTTGCGCACAGCCAAATTTGAGTTAAACTCTACTAGAAAGATTACAATAAAATACTTTATATTGAATTCAACAAAAAATGTCAATTCTTATTACATGAAACACCATTATACTGTAGTAAATGTTAATACAATGAAATACTTTATCTAAGTTATAAAATAGCGTTGAAAACTAAAGACTCATAAATGGGGAAGAAATAGAACTTATAATGAAAATTCTAGTGCAGGAATTAGTTCAACTCCTATAATGAAAATTCTAGTGCAGGAATTAGTTTAACTCCTAAAAGATTGAAAACTTATATGATGAAATAAATGCTTAAAAGAATTTAATAGAATAAATAAATAAATGTAATGATAGATGGGTATCTTAAGGCTAATGAGAAGGATTAGATTATGTAAGGATATATTTCCCTATAGAAAAGTATATGTCACACTCCAAACTCGAAAATCGGGCTCACAAAATTCTCAATCACCAAATCCAGCACTAACAGCCTCTGAAGTACCACATTCTCGGCTCCTAGCACCCATATACTAGGTTCCGATCCTTGGATCCTACAAGGAGGATTTTGAATGAGAATTTGATTCGTAATAAGCATAATTATAAATATAACCCGCGAATAATAACGAGAACATCACAAAAATCTACTATGATTAAAACTTGAATATAATGTGAAAGGGAAATACAATATCAATAACAGAAGCTCCAAAAGATAGTTACACACTCCAATCTCAATGTTGTTGCTTAGCTACAACTGTGCCTCATCTATCGTGCATAAGCTTATAAAATTCTTAGAGGGTGGTGAAAGTGTGTGCGCAAAGTAGCAAAGTAAGTATGCAATATCAGAGTAATGCAGAAACATGCTAGTAATTTTATGAATGCAATCAGCCGTACCAGAGATATGTGATGCAAGGCATGAATGCTATCGACCATAATAAGGCCATATAATGTAAGGCCTATATAGCCAATGTCATGAGTAAGATGCAACTCAAGCATACCAATCCGCACCATATGTTAATACAGTTTTCTCTGCATAATCACCGGGGTCTAGTACACTCTACACTCGATCACCACCCACTAGATGTGTAACCATATAAGTGGAAGAGACCTCACTATCCTCCTACCAATATCGGCCTGGCCCATCGATAGCGGACCCATTTATGAGCTAGTCAGACTTAGCCTAGCATTGCCCCCTACCCATGAGCGGATAAGGCACACCCCCTTCCAACCGACCACGACACAGTGGGAGATGCGGTCTACTGGTATATGACCCTCGTGTGCTCATGTATCTACTTAGTCTCGATGTTGGAGTCATCCTTTAGTACCATCAAGTTTAGAAATTTTCACCTAAGGGCATCTATGGTGCCCCGTTGCTAGTAACAGTATTTTTGGTGTCTAATCCTTCCATCCACGATATGCCTGTGGAGGCTATGACACTGATGTCACTAGGGCGTAGAGAAATCATATCACATAAATGCGAGATGTATGAATCATACTATCCAGTCATGCAGCAATCATGTGCGTACCTCGCACTCATGTGGGGCAACTCCCCCTATCAGGGAGTCTCATAAATAATCTGCCCTATGGCATATGCTATGATCAATCACTCCTCATGTTAAGCATACATATGATGCGCATGAGCATGAATTGTGAAGCTATACTAAGCATGTTTTATGATGATGATGTACTCTCCTCATATTAAGGATGGGCCTAGATGACCTACTCATATCAAGAATGGGCCTAACAATCATAAGGCACTAACGTTTTGGGTTAGCCCACTAAGGGGAGGTGAGAATGGGCCTAACAATAGGCCCTAGATAGAGTTACAATGTGGGCATTTAACCATCATTGCTCTTACAATGTGGACATTAAACCATCATTACTCCTAAGGCATGGCCCATTATAGACATCATTACATGGATCATGGTGGAATCACACATCAAATCGATCCTCATATACATCGATTTGGGCCTCACACAAGGGCCTCACATACATCGCATTGGGCCTCACTCATGGGCCTCATACAAGGACCTCATATACATTACATTGGGCCACATCACATGGGCCTCAAATATATTACAATGGGCCATGTCCCATGGGCCTCGAATACATCATAATGGGTCACATCCATGGGCCTCTTATACATCACATCGGGCCTCACTCATGAGCCTCATATACATCACATTGGGCCTCACCATTTGGGCCTAACATACATCACACTGGGCCTCATATACATCACATCGGGTCTCACTCATGGGTCGCATATACATCACATCAGGCCTCACATAGGGGCCCTATATACTAAGTGGGCCTGATGGGGCAGCCCATGGTCCAACAAATAGATGGGCATCATGCACACACATCAAGGTGGCCTTGTTCATTCGGTTGGTGGGCCGTACTCATGTAGTAGGGCCTGCATATACCAGTCGGGCCCCCACCAGATGGACAACATAGATATACAACATATACATGTCGATGGGTTGTTTGCCTCGAACGACGATGAAGAAACATGTATAACATGGTGAGCCCACATCCAGAACACATGTCTTGTGCGGCCCCAATTGATAGACAGTGTATACATAACACATACATCAGAGCTGGCCCCACCGTCCAAGGGTCAGCACCTAACATCACGTGGGGTCCACACGTGTAGAGGGGGCCCTGCAGATGAACAGCCTGGATATACATTCATCAAGGTGGGTGTAACACCCCAAATTTTTTGCCAACCTGGAATTAGACATCCTTAGGCAATGGGTCAACCATTTCACTCTCAATGATCAATCCCAAGGTCTAAAAATCAATTTTTCCCTGTTTCCTTCAAAATCTCACCCTTCACCACCTCATTCTTCGAATTTCTCTAAGTGCTTCCATATTAGACACAAATCCTCAAGTGTAAATAGTAAAGACCACTAATCCTAAGGTCTTCATGATGAAGCCTAGAAAAACTAATAGGATCGCAGTTTCGCTAATAAACGAAGTCTACACAACTCGTTCGTTTCGATCGAGTCCATAATGCATCTCAGGTCGTGTGAGGTAACCTAAGTAGCCAGCAGGTTGTTAGGAGGTGGGTTTGTGATGATCCTAGGAGAATTCCAAACCCAAAAATACATGTCCTTAGGTCGTGGGACAACCACAACCCTTACACTCAATCGCTAGGGCTTAAAAACCCCGTTTCACTCAATTCCTTCAAAATCTTTCCTCTCACCACCCCATTCTTCAATTATTTCTCAGTATTTTCATGTTAAGCATTAATCCTAATGTGAAAATGATATAAAATCATATTTAGACAAAATTTTATAATGAATAGTAAAAATATGTGAAAATTAGCCTTTTGTCCATTCCAAATTTGAAATATTTTGTAAAAAATGGGTTAGTTGGATAGATTAGATTCTCCTACCCCAAAATCATATGTTACATTATGCATAATTTCATTATGGTTTACAGACTGGCCCCGGAACACACCAAATAGAGTTTTGGGCCTCTCTAGGCCAAACCACAATGAACCAAGGTGCGCCCCATACTTTTTTGGGACCCCGGGGGCAGGGGGAACCCAACCGACATGGCCGGAGTTACTAGCTTACAACTTCGTCGGCGATGGCATCGCCGATTCCATGATGCATTCTCAGTCAAATTCATCGTCTGGGCTGGAGCTTTGGGCTGGAGGTGTTTGGGGTGTTGTATAGTCCCCTGGTATGCGGGCTGTTCGTTAAAAACACCCCAATCAAGTACTTCCTTCACAAAGTGACCCTCCAAGCTCTCTTTTTGCTCCAAACGTCCAATTTTTGATAAAAATCACCCTCCAAACTCTTCCTTCTTTCGTTTCCAAACACCCTCGCTCCACCCTCCAAATTTCATCTCAAACAGAGATCATTATAGTCTACTTCCTTTGGAAATCTAAAGAGAATCACCAGCGCTGCACTAGACGACCTGTGAAATTCGCACCAATCACTTTCAATACGATCCGCTAGAGCTAAAACGTAGAGGATAGGTGACGCTACAATACCGTAAAGCCTGGGATCAAACTCTATTCCTAATTACTCTCTGGAGCACCTTGAAACTTTGTATCGGCTCTGGACTGCACGTCGGAAGTCCGATTATCTCAAACTTAGACGAATATGACCGCCTAGTTGGACTTGACAATCACCTCGAAAATCAAGTCCAGATGATGTCCCACGACGATTTCCTTGGGTCCAGAGTGAAGAGTGTGAGAAATAAATATAATTTATGAAATCTGGCACATTCGCTTGTGCGCTTTTTCTAAGCGTTCTGACCATCAGAATTCAATCAAATTTCACCCTCGGATCAGGAAAAATTTTCCTTACATGTCATAGTACTTGTAGCTCCGATCGAGTTCCCATAACCGTTGAACTGAAACTGGTCTGCCACGGTCGATCTGAAAATCCGATCGGACTGAAAACCCTGCCTGACCTAGATCCAATGTCAGGGAGCTTAAGTCCGACCGCATTCAGTCACAGGACCTCCAGAAATGCTCCGTTGGATCAGAACAAGCCCTCTTTGGTTACAAAATAAGTATACCTTTGCCCCAAGTCTATTTTGGTCATGTTTGGGCTTATAAAAAGGGTTTAAACGCTTGCTCTTTCATTCCATACGAATTTGGGGAGAGAAGAGAAAAAAGAGAGAGAAAGTGAGGGAGAAGTTGGAGCTTTCTTCTGGGAGTCTTCCTGCTGCTCCTCGTGCTACATCCACCTACCTGCATCGCTCTTCTGGTGATTCCAACACACTCCTAGGTACAAAAAAACCCTAACTACTTGCTGTTTGGGATTTTCTTCGATTCATTAGCGATGTAGCTTATGTATCTTGTGTATTAGGACGCCAGATCACCGTTGATGAAGCATTGACGTTCCGTTCGAAACGATACACGTCTAGGGCAAAAGGTGCAGATTTTAGACACTTTGATTGACTGATTTCAAAGCTTTCAATGTCGTTTAATAGTAGATTATCGACGAGCATGCCGTTTGACATGTAGAACATGCTGTCCGTTTTCTGTTTCGTAAACGTATGGTAATTATGAGATTTAGGGTATTTTAGGCATTTATAGAAATACTGTATACGTCCGTATTTTGCTGAAATGCTTGACATGTAAATTTATCGTGTTATGATATTATATATGCGTGTATGATCTGTTTGGCGAAGAGATTCGCCCTAATGCGCACTTTGGGTCGACATATGCTTTGTAGACTAAAGTGTGTAGACTAAGTGTTTGTATAAATGTTTGTATTAGTATGTATTGGGTAAATGGTGTTGTGAATTAGTTTTGAGATCGAATTCTCAATCAATATGCTGATATATATGATTTCCACCATGTTGCTTATATGAATTGATTTCATTATATGTATGGAATACATGTGTTGGTTGATTTACTTACATGGTATGTTATAACACGTTGTCAAGATGCTTGTATTGTTGTATTTCATTTCTGTTATTCACATATGATTACTGATGTTGTGCACAAATGCTTGGGGCTATACGTTAGTCCAGGCAGTCGGTAATGGATTGAATTTGTGGTTGGCTTCTATTTGCCACGAAGGACGCGTCGATGAACGCGAGTCGTATTTTGGGTTGGCGGTAGTGGTTAGGCCACACGAAGTGTTTTATGCACTTCAAGTCGCTCAGCTTGAGATGCGCTCGTGCTAGTCGAGCCCGTCAAGTAACCCGACTGGCCATTGTATGTTCACCATGTATGAGTCATAACTGTTTGAACCTAGGGTACTGAACTTACCATTGGAAACCCTGTGAACCATGGTACCTTGATCTATAAAGACTCATGAGCCGGGCATGGTGGTATGGGACACCGTGGTCGAGCTATCGGCCTACGCTGGGACCACAAACCTCCCCGTAGTGACCAGTGAGCACCCTACTCTGAGCAGATTATGGTGGTATGAGACACTATATTCTTGCTGTCGGCCTACACTGATCAGGTGACGAGCCCTTTGTAGTGACCTTGAGTTTATCCTGACACCGCATGGGGGCGACGAGTCCTGATGCAGTCTTAAGGATAATTAGGCCTGTAATGATAAGGTGATGGGAGAGAGGTGCAACGAGTGCGAGCAACAGCCCTTGCAGCCCTTGCAGCAACCTATAAATATAACATCGTATGAGATTACTAGGAGTGACGACCCTAGACAGGATCTGTGTTGGGATTGATATAAGCAAGGTACCTTAGTTTTTCAATATTGCTGTATGAAAAGGACTAATAATAACTTGGTAATCATATCCACATTACATTGCATGTGCCTGGAAGATGTGGAGCACTGTGGGAAGAAAGCATGCCGCGGGAGTAAGATGGTACCGTGTGAGCGAGATCGTCGGTGAGGGCATCTATCATGTCATGTCATATTGCATTAACAACAGTATTTAGGAATGTTTGATTTATTGCTTTACTATTATTGCATGATTGATTTGATAACATGCTAATCTCTGCTCTATTATTCCACTGAGTTGATCACTCACTCCCACGTTATGGGATGGTGTTTCTGGACACTCACCAGTCCCTATTTTAGTTACAGATGATGGCGCTGCTTGTGAAGCGGAGCCGGACTTGATGATGATGATGAGGATCCCTCCTTTATGCGTGTTCTGATCAACGGGATTTTAGGGAGGTTAATTAGATGCCTTGATACTTGTCATTTTATAGTATTGGAGCACTCATGTATATTCTTTTGATCATTTTTGGAGTATACATGTATATATTTAACCTGGTAACATGTTCACACTCTGGAGACATACAACAGTTTATATAGGTTATACATATTATCACAGTCTTCCGCTTGCTAATTTAACGGTCTCTAGAGTATGATATGATATTTTGGATTAATCCCAATCTTGTTTAATGCCTTTTTATAGACAACATGCATCTAACATTATCTATGTTGCATAAATAACATTTTGGAACTCGGGAGTTGGGTTTCTACCCGACCTCCGATTTTCGGGATGTTACAGTGGGTTCCCACCGTCCAGCGGCTATACGGTGGGGATATACAACACATAGATCATGGTGGCCTCAAATGGGACCCATGGATGTATGGAGTGGATACAACACTGCATCAAGGTGGGCCCCACTAGTAATGGGAGGTGTCTGGAAGATGTATGATAAGACCCATACATCTAGGTGGGTCCCACATGGTACCTTTGAGATGGAAGGTGTGGATACAGACTACATACATTAACGTGGGCCCCACCCCCACACATGTAGCATGGGACTAATGGAGGATGGTATGGATGTAAGACCCACATCCTAGACTGTACCATTCTGTATGCTTCTGCGGTCCTCTCGGTCGAATTCTGGTAACCCTTGACATGTATCCGATGTTGCATGCGATCCTCAGCCGAGACTTGCATACCGAAGTTGGCTCGACTTGAAACTTGTATCTTAGTGGTCGCGCCGTCACTGCGGTTCTAACACAATGACTCACGCACTGAACCGATACCCGGGCCAGGAGATGTGGGCCCACGTTCATTCCAAAGAAACGCCGTGTGTTACAAATTTTGAGGGAATCTCTACAGCATGTCCCATCAATCAATCAATCAATCAATTAACTCAAGTATACTCCATACCACAAGTACCTACACCCATCCTTCCTTTTTCCCCAAGTTAACTCTCTCTCTCCCCTACCCATCCTTCTTTTTCAAATTTTAAACACACTCATACTTCTCCATCTCCTTTCCTTACAACAACCACTCCATTCATCCCTTTAATCCATTATTTCTCTCTTTCTCTCATTTCTCAAAACTCATTGCCCAAGCAACAAAATTCCAACGTCCAAGCTCTCTCCCAAATACTAAGTGTGGCCCACCTTCTCATCTCCCATCTTAACCTTCCAATCACCATTAACCTCCATCAAAAGTGAAGGCAAGGGGCATACAAGTCCAAGGGATCACGGAGGAGTGTGATAGGTTGGTCATCCGCCGTTGATTTCAATTTCTAAGGGCCCACTTATTGTGGGAACCACTTGATGTATGCATTATATTTGGGAGGGCCCAATAGTGACGGGGCCCCTCCCCTTCACGTATCTCTCTCTTTCTCTCTCTCTCTCTCTCTCTCTCTCTCTCTCTCTCTCTCCCCATATTTCATGGCCCATCTTGATGTATTTTTTATCCATGTCGTCCACCACATGGACTGCACTGTTTTCCAAGTGGGCCCACCATGTCGACATCCATCAGACCTGGACGAAGAGGAAAACACAAGTATTAACTTATTCCATGGCTGATGGGTCCCACAAGTGTGGACCCACCTTTACATTCCTGAATGAGGGTCGTCCATCTGGTTGCTGCATTGGCTTTGTAATAATAATAATAATAATAATAATAATAATAATAATATATATATATATATATATATATATATATATATATATATACATATATGTAATATACTTATAATAATATTATTATTATTATATTTCATGTGGTGGGCCCCATGTGGGACCCACCTTGATGCAAGTATCTTGTATCCTCATCGTCTAGAAATGTCTGGACGGTGCAGGGGACCCCAACATGATGTTTGTGCCTTTGTCCAGCCGTCCATCTACCTGACGTGGGCCCCACACCAGCCACGTGGCTGCCCTGGCCTCAGCAGGCCAGGTGGGGCCATCCATGATGTTGGTTGCATCCTCACTGCCCATCAGGGAAGGTGGGATCCCACTGAGGATTGCATCCAGTACGCTGGACCTTTTTGTTGTAATATATACATATATATATATATATAAATATAAAGAATATATATTATATTATATCTGGATGGTAAAGTGGCCCATCTGTGTGGGACCCACCTTTAATGTATGTGTATATGCACCATCCAGATCCATCTGGATAGCACTATGAGGGGCCTTATATATGTGGTGTAATTCACACCGTTCACACCACAGGATGGTGGGACCCTCCACATACAGTTATTGTATGTACAGCAGTAGCAGCTGGGCCACATGATGATGTATATATTGTGTCCACACCATTCATCTGATGGATGGCCTAACTCCAACAATAGCTTGGTCTTATAAGTAAAGTCAGCAAATTCTGTGGGGTCCACAGATATATTTGTTACATCTAAACTGTTCATCCATTTGGCAAGCTCGTCTCAAGGCTTGAGACTAAAAATAAGATAGATCTGGTATCAAATGGACCACACAGCATAAACAGTGGTTTGAATGATTGCCATTAAAACCCTTTGGGTTACAGAATTTTTGAACCAATATGATATTTGTTTTTCCTCTAAGTTCAAGTCTTTATGACCTCGCCCAAGTAGTGCGGCCCACTTGTTGTATTTGGAAGGCCTAATATCACGTATTCATGGCCCATGGGTTGAGGCCCATTGTGATGTATTTGGAGCTCATGGGTAGAGGCCCATAGTGTTGTGTATTAGGCCCATTTGATCGGCTCATTTGTATCAGCCCAATTGATTAGGCCCATTTGTATTAGCCCATTTGATCGACCCAATTGATTAGGCCCATTTGACTCGACCTATTTGACTAGCCCATTTGATTTTACCCATTGAATTGGCCCATTTGATTGGCCCATTTGATTCGGCCCATTTGATTCGGCCTAATTGAATCGGCCCATTTGATCGGCCCATTTGATTCAGACCATTTGATTTATATGAGGCCCAATAAGATGTATGTGAGGTCTTTGTGTGGGGCGAATATGATGTATTTGAGGCCTATTACGTTGTGAGATTCCACCATAATGTTTGTGTAGACACTGAAAAATTGGCGTCCACGCTGGTTTTGGCATGTTATGTTTTGGGTAGTGGGGGTGATTAGGCTGATTTATGAATGTAAAAGTCACTATTAGCCAATTAATCTCAGAATCCCACGGTTGGCTAGAACCCACGAAATATGTAAGGTTAGAGAAATCTGAAGACTCTCCTACCTTAGATTGATTCCTGGTCTGCGATCTGGGATTCCGGGTAAGGGACCTCAGTTATTGTAAGTTCTATGATTTCATATCCCTCTTGTTGTCAAATTTTGTTGTGTCAAAACCTGTATCTATGTATTGTATGTCTTGTGTTTTATGTTTGAAGACTAGTCATTGCAATCAAGACATATCAAGACATCGCACTTCAAGATAAGATCTTAAATGAAGAAAGTTTTCAAGTCTTGGAAAAAGAAATCAAGAATAGAAGTTTTCAAGGTTGCATCAAGATTTGATCAAGTTCAAGTTTACTAGAAGACTTTGTCAAGTCAAGTTCAAGCTCGTGAAGGCCTACTACAAGTTTTGAATATTCACAAGCTTCTCTTAAGGGTCATCTGAGTGTACAGACTTTCAATGTCCATCTCACTTTTAAGGTTTATTTGACCTTAGATTGACCTTAGGATGGGCTTTACTGTAGGTCATTCCGGATACATAACTCATATATTTTAATATGCTTGTTTGGAGTGGTCTAAGACCAGTCCTAGAGACTTCAAGACCAGTCCTAGCTTTGCTACGACAGTCTTAAGTTTTTCAGGACCAGTCCTAGGTAGTTGAAGATTTTTGAATCTTTCTAGCTGTCCTACGACCAGTCCTAGACATCCTACGACCAGTCCTGGAAGTTCTACGACTCATACTTCGACCGGTCGTAGCCCTACGACTCAAACTCCAGCAACCATTTTTAGGGTCCTACGACCGGTCGTAGGTGTCTCACGACCAGTCGTAGGTGGCCCACGACTGGTCGTAGACCATCCAGGACCGGTAGTGGACCTGAAAATCTTATCCCGCAGAAATCTTTCAAAAATCTTTGGTGCTACGACCAATCCCAGGATCCTAAGACCAGTCGTAGATAGGATTTTTCAGGCTATAAATAGTGCACGAACTTCAGCGTTTTAGCACTTTAAATCAATTCTATTCAAGCATTCTTTAGGCTATTCTCTGAGATAAGTTTGTGTTTATTTTAAGCTACATTGTGCTTATTTAATATTCCTTTTGCTAGTTTATTTTTATTTGATTTTGATCTACATTCCAATCTTATTAGAAAAGGAGAATTTCTGATATTCCTACTTCTTGGAATCAAAATCAAATAGATCTAGCCCGTTTGATCTAAAATCAATTAGACTTAGAACCATTCTTAAAGTGAGTATTGGACTTTGAACGTCGAATCAAACTTCTACTCCGATTGGTTCTACCGGGCTTCTTCAAAAGGTGATTCAGGTATTTTACATTTTTTGTAATTTACTTTTTCTGGTTTTTGTTTGAGATTCGCCAGAAAAATCTCATTGTAGTGGTTATCTGAGGAGATCCAGAAAACTTAGATTGTGGAGTTTTTGGATTGTGTAAGCCCGAGATCAAAGACACAATTGTGAAGGTTTTAGGTGAACCTGTGAAACTTATTTTGATAGTGCATGCTAATATCCCTTGTGTGAGGATATTAGGAGTGGAGTAGCAATCTATGTGGCTGTTGGATAACAGTTGGTGTACACACAGGCGAACCATTATATATCGTTCTGTTGTGGATGTGCTTTATTCTTTCATTCCTTTATTCATTCAGTTTTGTGGTTTGTGTTTGTGGATGAATGTTGTAATCACTTCAAGCAAGTGTGGATGAATGTTGTAATAACTTAGGATTTATTTTCCGCAAGTTATTTTGATTTCATTGCTTATTATTCCTCTTTGGTTTGTGATACAAAGGACGTTCTAGAAATAAGGTTATCCTACCTTAAACCTCTGATTTTTGGTGTAAGGTTGTCCTTAGAACTGATAAAGTATCTATCTCTTTATTGTAGGCTATTGTGATTGTTTTATATTCAGCATTGTGCTTTAAATCTTTTATTATTCCACTATTATTAGTTTTATTTGGCATTGCCCTATTCACCCCCCCTCTAGGGCATATAGTTAGGCCCTTTCAAGTGGTATCAGAGCCGAATAGCTCGTGCTTATTGTTTATTTATTGGATTTATTTCCTGAGCTAACGATCTAAGCTATATTATGATGCTAAATTTTGATAGCCTATCAGTCACTAGGCCACCACCCTTTAATGGCACAAACTATGCCTATTGGAAAGCCAGGATGAGGATCTTCCTCAAATCATTGGATGAAAGTGTGTGGCTGGCCACAGTGAATGAATGGAACCCTCCTATCACTGAAGTAACTAATGGCGATGGTTCAAAATCTATGAAAGTAACGACTTATTCGCTTTAGACCACACTTCAGAAAAGTGAAAGTAGTGCAAATGCAAAAGCACTAAATGCAATTACTTGTGCATTATCACCAGATGAATTCAAAAGAATCGTCTCTTGTGAAAATGCAAAACAAGCATGGGATATATTAGAAATGACACACGAGGGTACATCTATTGTCAAGAAATCTAAAGTCCAACTCCTCACAACTAAATTTGAAGAAATTCATATGGAGGAGAATGAGATGTTTATGGACTTCTACACTAGATTGAATGACATTGTGAACTCTATGTGGGGTCTTGGTGATAGAATCCCTGAAAGGAAAGTGTGCGCAAAAATACTACGTTCACTTCCTGAACGGTTCAATTCTAAAGTGACCACGATTCAGGAACTTCGTGATACGGATACCATGAGGGTTGAGGAATTAGTTGGTTCACTTCAAACCTATGAGTTATCCTTTAAGGCTCCTAAAGAAAAATCAATTGCTCTCAAATCATCTAAAAATGTTTCACAAGAGAGTACTTCGAATTCAGAAAATACCGAAGATGATATGGCACTTTTAGCAAAAAGGTTTTACAATATTTTCAAAAACAAGAAAAAGGTTGATTTTCAAAAATCAAATGATAAGAGACGATCTAAACCTAGAACTCGTAAATCCTTGAAAGATAGTCAATGTTACAACTGTTAAGAGTATGGGCACTTATTTAACAAATGTCCTAAAAAGGACAAATCAAAAAGGAAAAGCATGATGGCTACTTGGGATGAATCATCTGATTCTGAATCCTCTTCTAAATCAGAAGATTCTGAAATCGAGTCGGGCGATGGTGTTAAAGCCCTTATGACTCTAGCTAAAATCACTTATTCAGATCATGATGATATATCTAGTGAAGAAAATCTGAATAGTAATTGCGATAATGAAGATGATCTTCAAGATGCTTATAATGCCCTTTATAAAGAGAGTTATAAAATTGCTGTCAAGCTTAAATTACAAAAAGAAAATTTTCTAAGCTTAAGGAAGATTATGAGTCTCTTGTCTTAGAAAAGTCTCATATTTCTGATTCTTTTGAGAAAATCAAAAATGATTTAGATTTCAAAACCTCCCAAATTGAAGATTTGAAATCTGAAAAAGAGAAACTAAAAAATGAGGTAGCTTCTCTTCTGAGTTTGAAAGACACATGGTGATATGCCCAAGGTGATCCGAAATTGGAAAAATTATTGTCCAGATCAAGAAAATGTGGCGATCGATTCGGGTTGGGCTATGATAAGAATACATCTCCTAATTAAAAGAACACTGCTCCTAAATTTGTAAAAGGAGAGTCTTCAAACTCAAAAGAAAAGAATACTTTTCAAGGTTTTTCTAAAAATTCAAAAACTTTTCAAAAACCTAAAAGTAGCCATATCAACTTTAATTTTCAAAACCGAAATCAATTAGCTGAAAAATTATTGATCTTCTCAAGGAGCTATTAAAGTCGAACTCTATAGGTCATTCCTACAACTATAGACAGAAGAAGACCATCTATACTCCTAAAACCAAAACAGTTATGAAATGGATTCCTAAAGTTGCCAGCTTGGTTGCCCACACTGCTTTCAAAGCAACAAGCCATTCAAAGTGGTACCTAGATAGTGGTTGCTCCAGGCATATGACAGGTGACAAAGCTTTATTCAACGATCTTAAAGATATGACTGACGGGTCAGTCACATTTGGTGATGGAAGCAATTGTAAGATTATTTGCCAAGGTACGATTCAACTTTATAACCTTTCCTTATTTAAGAATGTCTTATATGTTGAGGGTTTAAAACATAACCTATTAAGCATTTCTCAGATATGTGATAACAACCATAGTGTAAAGTTTTCTAATCAAGGTTATGAGATAGTTAATAAAAAGGGTTCAGTTATATTAATTGGTCGCAGAACTTCTGAAAACTGCTACATCGTTAGTGATGCTAGCTCATCTACTCAATCATGTTACATGGTCCATACCGATGAGACTGAATTATGGCATAAACGCCTTGGACATGTACACTATCGGAACTTATTTAGATTGAGCAAAAGAGAACTAATTAGAGGTCTACCCAAATTGTAAAAAGTAGACAAAATATGTGGTGAATGCCAGTTGGGCAGACAGATTAGGAGCTCTCACAAGAAAGTGAACTCCAATACCACATCTAGACCACTCGAGCTTCTCCATATGGATCTTATTGGACCAACCAGATCAGAGAGTCGAGGAGGCAAAAAATACATCTTGGTTATCGTAGATGACTATACCAGATTCACTTGGGTATCATTCTTAAAAGATAAATTTGAAACCCTGGATGAAGTAAAAAAGGTCATCAAACGAATCCAAAATGAGAAAAGTTCTCATGTTAGTAAGATCCGTAGTGATCATGGATCTGAATTTGAAAACAGTAGTTTTGAGAAATTCTGTAGTGATCAGGGAATATCACATGAATTCTCAGCGCCCAAAACACCGCAACAAAATGATATAGTTGAAAGGAAAAATAGAGTGCTTCAGGATATGGCTAATGTTATGTTAAATAGTATGAAGCTCTCTAGAAATCTTTGGGCTGAAGCAGTTAATACCGCATGTTATATTATTAATTGGATTTATACTAGTAAATCCGATAATAAGACTGCTTATGAATTATGGTTTGAAAAGAAACCTACTGTCAAATACTTTCAGGTTTTTAGCAGCAAGTGTTATATGTTACGGGATCGTGAAAATTTGGGTAAGTTTGATACGAAGAGTGATGAAGGAATTTTTCTTGGTTATTCTTTAAACAGTCAAGCTTATAGGGTTTTAAATAAGAGAATTGGTGTGATTCAAGAGTCCATCAATGTGGTCATTGATGATCATTTGAATACACCAGCCCCAAGTCCAGATGATGATGAAGCTCTTATTATTGACAATCTAGATATCTCATCAAGTCAAAAAGAATCTGAACCAAGGACTGTTAAAGATCATCCAACCAATCAAATACTTGGAAATCCTCTCACTCGAGTTCGTACTCACAAACAACTTGAGAACATATGTAATTATGTTTGTTTTACATCCCAAATAGAACCAGCCAACGTAAAAGAAGCACTTTCTGACGAAAATTGGATAGTTGCTATGCAGGATGAACTTAATCAATTTGTTCATAATGATGTCTGGTATCTTGTTCCTAGACCTAAAGATAAAAACATTATTGGAACAAAGTGGATCTTTAAAAATAAGTCTGATGAACTCAGAAATATTATATGAAACAAGGCTAAACTGGTTGTACAAGGGTACACTCAGATTGAAGGCATCGATTACGATGAAACCTTTGCTCCAGTCGCTCGCCTTGAATCAATCAGACTTTTTATTTCCATCGCATGTTTTAGAAAATTTAAAATCTATCAGATGGATGTAAAGAGTGCTTTCTTGAATGACGATTTACATGAAGAAGTGTATGTTGAACAACCTTCAGGGTTTGAAGACCCCAAGTTATCTGACCATGTATTTCGTCTCAAAAAGGCTCTCTATGGTCTAAAACAAACACCCAGGGCATGGTATAAAAAATTGACTAAATTCTTACTTAGTCATAGCTTTCAAGTAGGTAGTGTCGATAAGACGCTTTTTGTTAAAAAGAATAACAATTATATTTTGATGGTTCAAATATATGTTGATGATATTATTTATGGATCTACTTATTCTAACATGTCTACTGAGTTTACAGAATTAATGAAATCAAGGTTCGAAATGAGCATGGTTGGTGAACTTAACTATTTCCTTGGGTTGCAAGTAAAACAACAACCTAATGGAATTTTCATTTCCTAGACCAAATATGCTTTAAACTTGGTTAAAAGGTTTGGATTTGAAAATGGTAAGAACTTTGATACTCCTATGAGTACAACGGTAAAACTCTCAAAAGACTCTTCAGGTAAAGATATAGATCCTAAATTATATCGCAGTATGATTGGTAGTTTGTTATATCTTACTGCTAGTAGACCTGATATCGCATTTAGTGTTGGTACTTGTGCAAGATATCAGTCTAATCCTAAGGAATCACATCTTATTGCTGTTAAACGGATTATTAGATATGTCGCAAGTTCTATAAATTTGGGACTTTGGTATCCTTTTGATACTAATGTTCAATTAGCCGGGTATTCAGATGCTGATTGGGCCAAAAATATTGATGATAGAAAATCAACCAGTGGTGGTTGTTTTTACATTGTAAATTACTTAGTTTCTTGGTTCAGCAAGAAGCAAAGCTCAATATCGTTCTCTACTGCTGAGGCTGAATATATTGCAGCTGGATATGCATGTACTCAACTAGTTTGGATGAAACGCATGCTTAGCGATTATGGGATTAATCAAGATTCAATGATCTTACATTGTGATAATTCCAGTGCTATAAACATTTCTAAAAATCCAATTCAGCATTCACGTACTAAGCATATTGACATTAGGTATCATTACATTCATGAGTTGGTTGAAGAAAAAGTTATTTCATTGGAATATATACTAACCAAAACTCAACTTGCTGATATATTTACTAAACCGCTCGATAAAAGCAGGTTTAATAAATTGAAATTTGATCTTGGTATGTGCATTTTACATTAAATATTCTTATTTTCATGTATCATAGTGTATTATATTTCATATTATAATTGTTTAAATTTTAAATTTTTTCATTAAAAATGCATTTTTGGTCAATTCTCGACCGGTCGTGGTTGTACACGACCAGTCGTGGTTCGACCGGTCGTGAACCACACTCGACCGGTCGTGGATCTCGTGAATGTGATATAATTTGGGAAAAATCCCCTTCTTCTTCATTTCCACACCGACCTACGACGAGTCGTGGCTTGACCAGTCATAGGATTTCTAGTTTTTCTTCAAAGTAAGTCCTATTTCATCATTTTTCTTGAAGATTCATGATCTCTATGCTTTGATTTTCTCATAGTACAGCTTGATTTCATCTCTTGTTGAGTTTTTCAAGGGTTTCCTCTTAATTTGCTGATCTAGAGAAAACTCATCTTTCATTTGTGCATCTTGCTTGTTCTTTGTATATCTTTTTGAATATGAATGCTAGAGGGAAAAAGAAAACATCCTGTGGTCCATCTTCATCTAGATCTGCACCGATAACTAAACGACACCTTCGGTCACCCGAAGATGATACTCAAGATGTATGGGATTTGCGTGTCCGTAACATTATCGTTGAGCATATCACTGATCTAAATCACATTGCTCCATATGATATCATTCCCTTTCTTGAATTTGTAGGCTGGACTAACATTTTGCTTTGGGGTGGATCTGTATATTAGTCCATTGCTCAATCAATGGTTGCATGCATCTCAGATTTTTCTCTTGATAACTTAACATTTTCAATCGATACTAGAGAAGGAAAATTTGAAGTAGACCGTCATTTGATATCAGGTATTATGGATATACCTATTAATGATGAAGGAATACCAATTCATACTTTATACGACAAACCTTCAGAATCGGAAAAACTCATGTTAACCAGAGATTTATGCAAAATTGATGCGCATTGGACTCACAAAGGGAATGCGCTCCCTGCAAAGTATTTGTTACCCAGTTACAGAATATTATATCGTTTCTTCATTTCCAATGTATATCCTCGGTCTGATAATAAAACTGAGTTGACTTCTTTCATGGTTCGTGTGTTACATTCTATTGCTTCTGGAACCAAGGTCTATCTTCCTTCTTTGATTTGTCATTCCATTATACAATTTTGTTTCCATCTGGGTCATAGTGATATTCCATTCGGTTATCTTATGACTGTTTTAGCCACTCACATGCTTGTCGATAAACCTATTAATGAGGCACCAATTCATCATCTTATTTTCAACAATGCCAATCTTAATAAGATGAAATTGGATCTGCTCCCTGGCCAATTTGATGAAGCTGGTGTTAGTGGTGTTGGTGGTGATGCTGGAAACGAAGAGGAAGCTGGCAATCTTCCACAACAAGATGTTAATATGGATGACTTATTTCATGACATAAAAAATGATTCACCTAATGATCCAGATTATGATCCTTCTGGTTTTGATGCACGCCTTCGTGCATTGGAGGAAAAAGTTGATAATATGAATATAGCCCATGACATGAGATTCAAGTACATGTGAAAATATCTTCGTCGCATAAATAAGGGCTTACACCAGATTGATCCAACTATCCTTGCTCCCTCCTCTGGATTAGATTAAGTGAATTATCTTCTGGATAATATGTCATTTCCTTTTATTTTGGATATGTATTATGAATTATGGTTTCATAACATTGTCTTTTGGATATTGTAGTATGGATTATGACTTGATGCTTAAGATTTTTATGATGTCCTTTCATATCTCTTTCTCATTATTTACTTTTTACTCTCTATGTTCTTCTTCCTATTGTGCCTTTCCCTTGTCATTTTGTGACAAAAAGGGGGAGTAGTACGCATTGCTAAGAAGGGGAGTAATACGGATAGGGGGAGTAAATTTATTTGCATTGATTGAGAAGGATATGTGGATTGATGGATATGTGGATTGAAGTTTTGAGGTTTTCATGTTATGTATTGATTATATGAGCAATACTCGTATTACTCAGGGGGAGTAGAGTATTTTGTGGTTTCATGACTTATCATTCATTATTATCTTTGATGCTATGTGTTTTGTCACAAATTTGACAAAGGGGGAGATTGTAAGTGCTATGATTTCATATCCCTTTTGTTGTCAAATTTTGTTGTGTCAAAACCTGTATCTATGTATTGTATGTCTTGTGTTTTATGTTTGAAGACTAGTCATTACAATCAAGACATATCAAGACATCGCACTTCAAGACAAGATCTTAAATGAAGAAAGTTTTCAAGTCTTGGAAAAAGAAATCAAGAATAGAAGTTTTCAAGGTTGCATGTTCAAGATTTGATCAAGTTCAAGTTTACTAGAAGACTTTGTCAAGTCAAGTTCAAGCTCATGAAGGCCTACTACAAGTTTTGAATATTCACAAGCTTCTCTTAAGGGTCATCTGAGTGTACAGACTTTTAATGTCCATCTCACTTTTAAGGTTTGTTTGACCTTAGATTGACCTTAGGATGGGCTTTACTGTAGGTCATTCTAGATACATAACTCATATATTTTAATATGCTTGTTTGGAGTAGTCTAAGACCAGTCCTAGCTTTGCTACGACTAGTCTTAAGTTTTTTAGGACCAGTCCTACGTAGTTGAAGATTTTTAGATCTTTCTAGCTGTCCTACGACCAGTCCTTGACATCCTACGACCAGTCCTGGAAGTTCTACGACTCATACTTCGACCGGTCGTAGCCCTACGACTCAAACTCCAGCAACCATTTTTGGGGTCCTACGACCGGTCGTAGGTGTCTCACGACCAGTCGTAAGTGGCCCACGACCGGTCGTAGACCATCTAGGACCGGTCGTGGAACTGAAAATCTTATCCCGCGAAAATTATTCAAAAATCTTTGGTGATACGACCATTCCTAGGATCTTAAGACCAGTTGTAGACGGAATTTTTCAGGCTATAAATAGTGCACGAACTTAAGAGTTTTAGCACTTCAAATCAATTTTATTCAAGCATTCTTTAGGCTATTCTCTGAGATAAGTTTGTGTTTATTTTAAACTACATTGTGCATATTTAATATTCCTTTTGCTAGCTTATTTTTATTTGATTTTGATCTACATTCCAATCTTATTAGAAAAGGGGAATTTTTGATATTCCTACTTCTTGGATTCAAAATCAAATAAATCTAGCCCGTATGAATAGATCTAGGGCATATAGTTAGGCCCTTTTAGTTATAAGGAGGGAAGGTGTTAGGCACCCTCTCTGCCCGTACGAATGTACAGTCTCTACTTAGTGTGGTAAAACAATCTCAAGGGATGATTAATGTTGTGGTCGAGATGGGACTAGGTAAAACAATTTCTGATGTGGAAAGATCCGAGATTTCGGTAAACCACAGAGCATACGTCTATCGGCATGTCTAGAGGGGCGGATGTGATGATGCTTATGCAAAGAAGTAAGAGAAGTGGACTAGATCACTAGGAATTTTTGATGTGACAGGGTCCGATATACGGCAAGTCACAGAGCATATATTCACCAGAGATCTAGAGAAGCAGGGGGGTTAAGGAGGGAATAGATGTCATGATGGATGCTTATATGTAAATGGATGGATCTTTGGCTTGATCTTGGGTAGGCTAGGACATGGACCAAACCATAAAAAATCCAGGCTAGGCTTATGGGCTTGAAAGGTTGAGAGGAAGGTTAGGGGGTGGCTAGAAAAATCAAACCTTAGAAGGCTTAGGAGCTCCTTACCTTCACTCTCTTTCTCTCTCACTCTCTTAAGCTAAAGGGGAGAAGTGGCTTGTTGGGGATTGGGATGGTTGGGAAGGTAGGGAGCAAGTTAAGGGGTAGCTGAAAAATCTGGACTTAGAGGCTTGGGAGCTCCTCCTCACCCTCACTCTCTTCCTCTCTCTCTCCCCCTCTCCCTCACTTGGATTTTAGGCTCTCTTGGTTGTGTGTGAAATGTAAAAGGAGAGAGGGCTATTTATAGCCTTCTCCAATGACATTATTATAATTGGTAGGTAGGTATGGGGTAATAGCTGAGGTGGTATGTAACACCCTGAAAATCGGGGGTCGTGTATAAACTCAACTCCCGAGTTCCAGACCGTCACTTATGCAACAAAAATGGTTATGATTCAATGTTGTCTGATTTAAAGCATTCACATGAGTAAAAGTATACCAAAACTGCAATTCATACTTCAGATCCAGTGATAAAAGCAAGCGGAAGACTAAACAAGATATATATCACTGTATGGAAAAACAAAGTAATCTCAACTGTCTCCAAAGTATGACTACATCTCTGAGTCTCATATACATGTACATAACAAAAGAATAATGTTCAAAAAGAAAAGTCCCACTGATGTCCCCTCGACCCAGGTCACCTACGGGAAGCCGTCATGATACTGCATATACGAGAACTCATCCTGGTCCTCGTCATCATCTAGCTCCACCTCCTGGATCTCATCGTCACCTGCAACTACAACAGGGTCTGGTGGGTGTTGCAAACACCATCCCGTAACGTGGGAATGAGTGATCAACTCAGTGGAATCATAGAGCAAAGATTAGCATGTTCACAATTCAATCACGCGATAATAGTAAAGCAGTAAATCAGACAAGTCCTAAAACTGTTGTTAATGCAAGATGATATGACGTGATGTATGCCCTCACCGACGATCACCCTCATACGGCAACATCTTACGACCGTGGCATGCCACACTCCCTAGAGTGCTCCACATCTTCCAGGCACATGCAATGCTATGGTGATATGATTACCAAGTTATTATTAGTCCATTCAAACAGCAGGATTGGGAAACTAAGGTACCTCCCTTGTATCAATCCCAACACGGATCCTGTCTAGGGTCGTCACTCCTAGTAATCTCATACGATGTACATTTCGTAGGTCACTGCAAGGGCTGCCAGGGCTGTTGCTCGCACTCGTTGCACCGCTCCCCCATCACCTTATCAATACAGGCCTACTGTACTCTACTGCACGGAAGGGTCGTCGCCTCCCGTGAACTCAGAATACGCTCGCGGTCACTACAAAGGGCTCGTCGCCTGATCAGTGTAGGCCGACAGCTAGAATATAGTGTCCCATACCACCATAATCTGCTCACGAGTCTAGGTGCTCACTGGTCACTACGGGGAGGTTTGTGGCCCCAGCGTAGGCCGACAGCTCGACCACGGTGTCCCATACCACCATGCCCGGCTCATGAGTCTTCGTGGATCAAGGTACCACGGTTAATAGGGTTTACAATGGTAAGTTCAGTACCCTAGGTTCAAGCAGTTATGATACATACATGGTGAACAAACATCGGCCAGTCGGGTTACTTGACGGGCTCGACTAGCGCGATCGCATATCGAATTGAACGACATGAAGTGCGTAAAACACTTCGCGTGGCCTAACCACTGCCGCCAACTCTCAACACGAATCACATTCATCTACGCGTCGTTCGTGGCTATGACCAGTCAGCCACGAAATCGCTCGGTTACCGACTGCCTGGACTAAGTCAAGTCCCACACATCTATGGAATTACTATACAAGGTATTGGAATTGAAATACATCATGTGAGCATGTTAACACATGTTATAACTTTCAACTTAAGCAAATCTTCAAGGCATACTTCCCATGCATATTCAACTTAAGCAAATCCTCAAGCACATACATTCCATGCATGTAATGAAATCATGCATTTTGTCAACATGTAGAAAATCATTTAGGTCGGCATAATAATTGAAAAATCAATCACAAAGTATCAAATAACATCATTTAATTCAATACATACTAATACAAGCATTTATACAAACACATGCACTACACACTTAGGTCTACATATAGCATGTCGACCCAAAGTGTGCAACTAGGCGAATCTCTCCGCCAAACTAATTATGCACGCATTCCTAACTTCCTAATGCGACAACAAACCATGTCAATCACATCAGCAAAATATGAATGCAAACAGTACTTCCTACAAATGACTAAAATGCCCTAAATCTCATATTCTTCGTTAGCTTACGAAACGGGAAACGGAGAGCATTTTGTACATGTCAAACGGCGATGCCGTCAAGAATCTACTATTAAACGACATTGAAAGCATTGGGAACCGTCAATCCAAGCGTCTAAAATCCTCACCTAGTGTCTTGTAGACTCGGGAATTGAAGCGGAGTGTATATGCTTCGTCTACGGCGAGTAAGGAGCCTAATACATAAGATCCATAAGCTACATCGCCATGGAAACAAGAAAAACTCAAATCACCAACTATTTAGGGTTTTTACTTACCTAGGATTGCGGTGGAATCGCCGGGAAAGCGGTAGAGGAGTGTCGCTTAAGCATGTGCAACACGTAGCACAAGTGGCGGGAAGAACTCTCCCACTCTCTCACAATCTCTCACTCTTTTTCTCTCCCCCAAGCTAGGGCTTCTCTCAAATTCGGATGGGAGAGAGGAGTGAGGGTTTCAACCCCTTTTATAGCCTAAAACATTCCCAAAATAGGCTTGGGAACAATGTTTACTTGGTGCCTAACCAAATCGGGGCCGTTTCGGTCCAAAAGGGCATTTCTGGAGGTCCCCAGGCCAAATGCGGTCGGACTTAAGCTCATGCATACTGGATCTAGCACACATCCAGTTTTCAGACCGGTTGGGTTCCCAGATCGCACGTGGCGGCCCAGTTTCAGTTTAACGGTCACCGCACCAAGATCAGGCCTATAAGTCTCGTGATATATAATAGATATTTTTCCTGATCCAAGGGTGTGATTTGGCTGTATTCTGACGGTCAGAATGCTTAATACTGATGCGTCAAATTTGTGTGCCAGATTTGAATTTGAAATTCCAACTATGTCCCTATTCACACTCTCTTCGGTCCGGGCTCAATGAAATAGCCTGTAATCATCGGTTTGACTTGATTTTTGGAATGAGTGTCAAGCCCAGCTAGACGGTCCTAACGGTCTAAGATAGGAGGTATCGGACTTTCAACGTGCAGTCTAGATCCAATACAAAGATTCAAAGTGGTCCAGAGAACAAACCGGCTTAGAGTTTGATCCGAGGCTTTAGAGCATTATAGCACCCTTAGTTCCACTCGCTTCGGGCCTTGTAGAACGTATTTAAAGTGATCAGGGACCATTTCCCAGCTATTCTAACGTTGCACTAGCTAACCTAGTCAAATTTTCCAAAGGAATGAATTCTACGCAAATTCGGGTCGAGTTGGTACTCGAGCCCAAGGATGGATTTTTCACGGGCATTACAATCTACCCCCCTTAACAAATAATTTCGTCCTCAAAATTTTGTACCTTTTCGTACTCCTCGAGAAGCTGTGGGTAGTTCTTTCTGATCTCGGCTTCTGTCTCCCAAGTAGCCTCCTCCTCAGTATGATGCGTCCATAGTACCTTCACAAGGGGAATCACCTTGCTACGCAGTACCTGCTCCTTCCGGTCTAAGATGCGTGTCGGTCGCAGGATATAAGTAACATCCTCTCCTAACTGCACCTGCTCCCATCTGATGATATGAGAAGGATCAGCAACGTACTTCTTCAGCATAGAAACATGAAATACGTTGTGGACGCTCGCGAGGGGCGTGGGTAAAGCCAATCGGTAAGCCACTGCTCCCACACGATCGAGGATCTGAAATGGACCAATGTATCGCGGTGCCAGCTTCCCCTTCTTCCCGAACCGAAGGACTCCCTTCATAGGGGAAACTCGCAAAAACACATGATCCCCGACTGTGAACTCTAGTGGTCTCCGTCTCGTATCGGCGTAGCTCTTCTGTCTGCTCTGCGCTGTAAGTAGCCGACGTCGAATAATATCAATCTTCTCTGACGTCGCCTGCACCAACTCTGGGCCAATCAAGCTGCGCTCACCGACCTCTAACCAGCAATGCGGTGCGCGACAAGGTCGCCCATATAGCGCCTCATAAGGTGCCATGCCGATACTCGCCTGGAAGCTATTGTTGTACGCAAACTCCGCATATGCAAGACAGTCATCCCAACTGTCCTTGAAGTCCAATGCGCAAGCTCGCAACATGTCCTCCAGGATCTGGTTCACTCGCTCTGTCTGTCCGTCCGTCTGTGGGTGGAAGGCAGTACTGAACTTCAACTTCACACCCATAGCCTCCTGAATGCGAGTCCAGAAAATAGAAGTGAACCACGTGTCTCTGTCCGACACGATCTCCAACGGAACTCCATGCAGACGCACGATCTCCCTAATATACAATCTAGCCAGCTCGTCTGCAGAGTTCGTAACTCTGATCGGTAGGAAGTGCGCCGACTTCGTCAATCGGTCGACGATCACCCAAATGGAATCATGCCCCTTCCTCGTCTTCGGCAACCCAGAAATGAAGTCCATGGAAATGAAATCCCACTTCCACTCTGCAATAGGCATAGGCTGCAAAAGTCCAGGTGGTCGGCGATGCTCTGCCTTCACCTGCTGACAAGTGAGACAACGGGACACGAACTCAGCTATATGGGTCTTCATACCTTCCCACCAGTACGTCCTCTTCACGTCACGATACATCTTCGTGCTGCCAGGATGCATCGCGAGTCTAGTAGAATGCGCAGCCTCGAGAATCTCTCGTCTCAAGTCAGGGACATCAGGAACGCATAGGCGGCCACGGTAACGTAAGCCCCCATCCATGCCAACTCGCCAGTCGGCGTCAGCATCATCACTGGCCTGCTCTCGAAGCTCAGTAAGATGCGCGTCGTCCCTCTGCGCCTCGATGACACGGTCATCGATCGGGGATCGCACCTGAACATGTGCGATGAACTCAAATGGCTCCTCTACGGTGAGTTTCTGCTCAAAGTCTCGCAAAAACTCAACCATATCCCACTCGGCAACCATCAGCGGAGCCGCAAACTCTATCGCCTTCTTGCGGCTCAACGCATCAGCCACAAGGTTCGCCTTCCCAGGATGGTAAGAGACTTCAAACTTGAAGTCCTTCAGCGTCTCCATCCATCGCCGCTGCCTCATATTCAAGTCCCGCTGTGTGAATATGTACTTGAGGCTCTTGTGGTCGCAAAAGAGCTCGAACTCCTCTCCATAGAGGTAATGTCTCCAGAGTCTCAGTGCGAATATCACGGCTGCCAACTCCAGGTCGTGTGTAGGGTAATTCTCCTCGTGCTTCCTTAATTGTCTCGAGGCATACGAAATTACCCTGTCCCTCTGCATAAGGACACAACCTAAACCAACGCTAGACGCGTCAGTGTATATAGTGTATTTAACCCCTTGCTCTGGCAATACTAGCACAGGGGCGGACGTAAGTCTGTCCTTCAGCTCCTGAAAAGCTGACTCCGCCTTATCATTCCAGGCGAACTTCACGTCCTTCCGTGTCAACTGAGATAAGGGTCTCGCGATCTTCGAGAAGTCCTGAATGAAGCGCCGATAGTAGCCAGCGAGACCCAAGAAACTCCTCACCTCAGTGACAGAACCAGGCTGCTCCCAGTCCTGCACCGCAGCTACCTTAGACAGGTCAACTGCCATGCCATCCTTGGACACCACGTGTCCCAGAAACTTCACCTCCTGCTTCCAGAAGTCGCACTTCTTATACTGTGCGAACAACTGATTATGTCTGAGCGTATCAAGGACCAAACGCAAGTGCTCCTCATGCTCCTCTCGACTCCTAGAGTATACCAAAATGTCGTCGATGAAGACAACGACGAATCGATAGAGGAAAGGCCGCAATACCCGGTTCATCAGATCCATGAACACGGCCGGTGCGTTCGTGAGACCGAACGACATCACGAGGAACTCGTAGTGACCAAAACTGGTCCTGAACGCTGTCTTCTGCACGTCCTCATCTCTGACGCGCAGCTGATGATATCCTGACTGAAGATCAATCTTCGAGAAGTACTGCGCTCCTCTCAACTGATCAAATAAGTCATCGATCCTGGGCAAAGGGTACTTGTTCTTCACTGTGAGTTGGTTCAGCCTGCGATAATCAATACACAATCGCAGCGAACCATCCTTCTTCTTCACGAACAAGACCGGTGCTCCCCAAGGAGATACGCTAGGCCGTATAAGGCCAAGCTCTAGTAGACCATCAATCTGCGTCCTCAACTCCTCCATCTCACATGGTGCCATGCGATACGTCGGCAGTGAGACGGGTGTAGAACCAGGAATCAGATCGATAGTGAAATCGATCTCACGTCGGGGCGGCAAACCAGGGATCTTCCTGAACAGATCCCCGAACTCAGAAACAACTGGCGTCTGCTCAAGTACCTGGGCACCAGCGTCGCGCAATAGAGTGGCGTAGCTAAGAATGCGGAAAGGAAGATTTACCCGCACTGAAAATGTGAAAGGCGTGCCCTCAGGCTCGTACACCGTCACCACACGAGCCTCGCAGTCAATCTCGGCTCTCGCTGCAGTCAACCAGTCCATGCCAAGAATGACGTCGAGATATACGAGCGAGGGATCGACGACCAAATCAAGAGTCATCGTCCTGCCTCCCAGATCAAGTAAACAACCCTCACACATCTGGGTGACATCCGAATAATCTCCATGAGCTGCAAGGACTCGCACGCTATCCATAGTAATAGTCTGCAACCCAAGACGTCTGACTACGGCACGCGATATCAAAGAAATCGTGGAACCAGTGTCCACCATGACAAGAACGGGAGTACCTCCGATATGGCCCGTGACCTCGAAGGCTGAATGCTGGAAAGTCGGCGTCGTAGCTGCCTCAGCGGTTAGTGCATGAACTCGAGCCTGCTGTGGCCGGTTCGGCCGCTGTGTCAAGGGCCGTGGGGGCTGTCGAATCTGCGATACTGTGGGTCTGAAAGAGGACTGCGCAGGAGCTGACCGTATAGGCGGTGCTGATATCGCCTGTGGACGTACACGATCAATCTTCTGCGGCGGCGAGAACCCACTGTCCCGCATCCTCGTAAAGCAACTCGGCGCTAGGTGGCCCGTCCTCCCACAGTATGTGCATGATAGATCAGGGCGCCGAAACGGTCCTACTGGCGCCGTGGTCCTGGTAGGAGGATCAATGCGAGGCCTCTTGCCCGCGAAGGGCCTATCTGGCAACTCCGGTCGCGGCCTAGAAGTAGTCGGGCCTCGTGATCGCGCAAGTCGATCCACGTCCTGCTCTGCCCGCATGGACATGTGAACCAACTCCGCATAGGAGGAGAAACTGATACAGCACATCTTCGACCGAATATCCGGTCGCAAGCCCTCCAAAAAGCGCCGTATGCGCATCTGCTCATCAGCTAGAATCGTCGGGACGTATCTGCCCAACTCTGTGAACCGATGCTCATACTCGGTGACCGTCATCGCTGCCTGCCTGAGACGGAGAAACTCATTCTCCCTCTCGTGTCTGTAGGTCTGAGGATAATACTTCTCATGGAAGCGAAACTCGAATGCTGCCCATGTCCATACGAAGTCTGCGGTAACAGTCCGCAATACACTATCCCACCACATACTGGCCTCTCTCTCAAACTGGAAGGTAGCCAGCTCTACCTGCTCTGCCTCAGTACAGTGCAACATGCGCAGAATCTTCGACACTCGGTCGAGCCAAAACTCAGCCTCCTCGGGTCTGTGAGAACCCGTGAAAGTAGGAGGCCGCAAGCGCTGAAATCGCTCCAGAAGGCCCCGTGTGTCGGCAGGGTTCCCCGCAGGGAAAGCAGGCTGCGCAGGAAGTGCTATGCCCTCATCCTGGGCGTAAGTATAGGCATCCTCAGCTGGATGCGCAGGTGGTGTAGGCGGAGTAGGTGCAGTCGCACCCCCACCCTGGGCTAAAGTCCCGACTATGGTAGTCAATAGCTGCTGCTGCTGTAGCATCATAGCCATCATCTGCTCGAATCTATCAGGTGGTGGAGCAGGCTGTGGCGGATGAGGTGCGGAAGTAGATGCGCGCTGTGGCTCTCTAACTGATGGTGCAAATGGCGGTGGTCCATCTGTAGGACCAGTAGCAGGCTGAGACGATCGAACAGTCTCAGGAATCGGGCCCACAGCAGGGTCCGGACGAGTGCCAGACTGAGAAGGAGCCTGATCCATCTGCTCTAACAATGAAAGCCGAACCGCGCTCCTCGTAGTCTTAGGTGGCATTCCCTATATTCAAAATAGGGCGCAACCTTGTCAGTCTCAATTGCACAAATACACCACAATCATTCACTAAAGAGTCAAGGCATTCCATGCATTTCAATTAATCAAAATTGTCACAATACAAGGGATATATCCTTACAAGCATCATGACTAGAATGACATGGAAATTAAGACAGTTAAGCAACAGCGACAAAAGCAAAGCACTAGCCCTAATAGGCTTTACACACATGAAACAGAAAATAGCTAACTACTCATAACAACATCAAAGATCGCGTTGCTAGTCGGAGTCTGGCGACGGAGGAGGAGCACCCTTATCCTGTAAGCAACACAGGATTGCCTTCAAGGTGCGAGTCACCTTGCCAAATTTCTTCTTCGTAACGGCCTTGGCATCAGCGACCTCTGCTCGAAGTTCTTGGACTTCCCTTCGCAAAGCGGTCTGACTCTCCTCCATCCGAGCAATGCGATCGTCAATAGTAGTCTGCGCAGAAGGAGGAGGGCTCTCGTCAGTATCCTGAGCCTCCTCTTCTGCTTCTTCCTGAGTCTCTTCCTGAACCTCTGCACTAGGTTCTCCTTCGCTTTGATCTTCCTCTTCATCAAAGTCGTCCCCACTATCCCTTTCAAGTTGATTTTCACGATATTGCGACCCAATCTTCATCTTAACCATCGTCGACTCATCGATGGTGTGAATCGATACCGGCAACTCGGGTCCAAGTCTATAGGCAAACTCAAGCGCAATCTTGCAAATGAGTCGGCCAAAGGGAAGGGATTCGGATGTTCTTCTCGACCTGGCTATGAGAACTATCTGCCGTAAGATGAAAGTGGCCATACATACGTTCTCTCCCTGGGCCACCAGAAATAAGAAATCGACCATAAGACGTGTACATTCAATACGGTTCGTCGACCTAGGATAAACATTGAACGTGCAGATGTGATGCAGCAGACGTAAATCCTCAGACATGTACGTCGCCTTGAGGCTATTATTAGGCTGCCATGGAACCAACTTACCGCACAGAAACCTGGTGCGGCGATCTCGTTCACGTCTAGTCCTCAAATTCTTCTCACTTGGATGTACATCACCTAGAGGCACGTTGAGAAGTCGCGCAACCAACCGGACGTCGATCGTAGCCATCCGATCTCTACCAAAAGGGATTTTGAACTGCAAGGGCTCCAAGGTAGGACTCTGGATGCTAGCATAGAAGGCACGAACAGTGCTCACATTAGCACGAGCGCGAGCTTCAAAGATCGGTCCCCAGTGCGCAGCTTCAATGCGTTCGAACAACAGATATTCGCCGAACAATCACCCATCTACGTCCGCCTCAAATAACACTCTACGATCAGTGTATTCACCATGAGGCATCTCTGATAGGATGGTTCATCCAAGGTGTGCATGGGGATCCAAATCCCGCTTCGTACGGCACTCCAGGACTGCAGCTGGACCTGCGGCGGCGCTTGAACTTGCGGCACCACCCCGCGGTCTTCTCAATCGAGCAGGGCGGCTCGGCCCAGCCTCGTCTGTTGCAGTTTTCCTCTTACCCATCAAAGACAGGATGGATGAGAGTGACAAAAGACCCAAAATAGCTTCCACGAAAGCCATGGAAAACGCTGAAAATGCGGAGAAATGGCTGCCCAATCTGACAAAAGGAAATCTAGGCGTCGTAGAGGGATGCTTCAAGCTTCCCAAGGCTGTAGTTTCAGGGAAAAATAAGAACAAAAAGATGGAATGGAGCTGCTCACGATTTCGACACTATTTGGGGGATTTTGGAGCTCCAAATGGGAAAATCTTCAAGGAAAGAGGCTGCCAACACCCAATAATCGATGGGTGGTGGTCGGTTTTGGCCAAGGAAGGGATTAGGAGGGGTTTGGGTCACCGGGATTTGGAATGGAGCGCTGAAAATCAAATCTAGGGCATGCAAGGGGGCTGTTTGTGAAGGAGAGGGGTGTTTTAGGGGTTTTCGTGGGATGGGAGGTAGCTAGGGGTGTTGTGGGAGGCATTTAAGTGGGTGCGCCCAAAGGGCAGCACCATCGGAGATGGCCGGCCGGCGATGCATCGCCCGGCCGGCGATGGCATCGCCGGCCAACCTCCAGGTTGGCCAGCGGGACCCCATGGGTCTGGTCCCCCATGGTCCCAGGGTCCTAAAAAGTCTGGTCCCACCCCTTAGTTCATAGTATTTTGGTCCCTATGAGCCCAAACATGTTTTTGGGGCTTTCCGGGTCCACATCGCAGTCTCGAATACCAAACTATATGATGCAGCATATGGATTTGGGGTAGAAGGATCCAGTACATCTTTCTAGCTCCTTAGTTGCTAAAGAAAGTGAAGTTAGAATGGCCTTATGGCCATTTTTCATGAAATTTTACTATTCACTGTAAAATTTGGTGAATGTACTAATTTGTGTTATTTTCACATTAGGTTTGATGCCTAACATGAAATGGATAAGAAAGAACTGAAGGTTGAAGTGTTTAGAGAAGGAATTTTGAGAATTTTTGGCAAAACGGGGTTTTTAAGCCCTGACGATTGATTACTGGAGTCGTGGTCATTCCACGGCCCAAAGGTTCACCTTTGCGGTTTAAAACCGCTCATAGGACGTCTCCACCCGACTTCCTACAGCTTAGAGGTGATTCGGGTTGCTTAACGCGACCCGAGATACGTTACAGACTCGATCTTGCGATCGATCCTTATAAACTTCGCCTATCGGCGAATCTGTGATCCTAGAAGTGTTTCTAGACCCTTCTCGCACCCACCTAAGTCAAAGGAAGCGACAGCGTACGTCGCAAGACCATAACCCAGGCCCAGTATACTCTCATTCATGCTCTGATACCAACTTGTAACACCCTGAAAATCGGGGGTCGTGTATAAACTCAACTCCCGAGTTCCAGACCGTCACTTATGCAACAAAAATGGTTATGATTCAATGTTGTCTGATTTAAAGCATTCACATGAGTAAAAGTATACCAAAACTGCAATTCATACTTCAGATCCAGTGATAAAAGCAAGCGGAAGACTAAACAAGATATATATCACTGTATGGAAAAACAAAGTAATCTCAACTGTCTCCAAAGTATGACTACATCTCTGAGTCTCATATACATGTACATAACAAAAGAATAATGTTCAAAAAGAAAAGTCCCACTGATGTCCCCTCGACCCAGGTCACCTACGGGAAGCCGTCATGATACTGCATATACGAGAACTCATCCTGGTCCTCGTCATCATCTAGCTCCACCTCCTGGATCTCATCGTCACCTGCAACTACAACAGGGTCTGGTGGGTGTTGCAAACACCATCCCGTAACGTGGGAATGAGTGATCAACTCAGTGGAATCATAGAGCAAAGATTAGCATGTTCACAATTCAATCACGCGATAATAGTAAAGCAGTAAATCAGACAAGTCCTAAAACTGTTGTTAATGCAAGATGATATGACGTGATGTATGCCCTCACCGACGATCACCCTCATACGGCAACATCTTACGACCGCGGCATGCCACACTCCCTAGAGTGCTCCACATCTTCCAGGCACATGCAATGCTATGGTGATATGATTACCAAGTTATTATTAGTCCATTCAAACAGCAGGATTGGGAAACTAAGGTACCTCCCTTGTATCAATCCCAACACGGATCCTGTCTAGGGTCGTCACTCCTAGTAATCTCATACGATGTACATTTCGTAGGTCACTGCAAGGGCTGCCAGGGCTGTTGCTCGCACTCGTTGCACTGCTCCCCCATCACCTTATCAATACAGGCCTACTGTACTCTACTGCACGGAAGGGTCGTCGCCTCCCGTGAACTCAGAATACGCTCGCGGTCACTACAAAGGGCTCGTCGCCTGATCAGTGTAGGCCGACAGCTAGAATATAGTGTCCCATACCACCATAATCTGCTCACGAGTCTAGGTGCTCACTGGTCACTACGGGGAGGTTTGTGGCCCCAGCGTAGGCCGACAGCTCGACCACGGTGTCCCATACCACCATGCCCGGCTCATGAGTCTTCGTGGATCAAGGTACCACGGTTAATAGGGTTTACAATGGTAAGTTCAGTACCCTAGGTTCAAGCAGTTATGATACATACATGGTGAACAAACATCGGCCAGTCGGGTTACTTGACGGGCTCGACTAGCGCGATCGCATATCGAATTGAACGACATGAAGTGCGTAAAACACTTCGCGTGGCCTAACCACTGCCGCCAACTCTCAACACGAATCACATTCATCTACGCGTCGTTCGTGGCTATGACCAGTCAGCCACGAAATCGCTCGGTTACCGACTGCCTGGACTAAGTCAAGTCCCACACATCTATGGAATTACTATACAAGGTATTGGAATTGAAATACATCATGTGAGCATGTTAACACATGTTATAACTTTCAACTTAAGCAAATCTTCAAGGCATACTTCCCATGCATATTCAACTTAAGCAAATCCTCAAGCACATACATTCCATGCATGTAATGAAATCATGCATTTTGTCAACATGTAGAAAATCATTTAGGTCGGCATAATAATTGAAAAATCAATCACAAAGTATCAAATAACATCATTTAATTCAATACATACTAATACAAGCATTTATACAAACACATGCACTACACACTTAGGTCTACATATAGCATGTCGACCCAAAGTGTGCAACTAGGCGAATCTCTCCGCCAAACTAATTATGCACGCATTCCTAACTTCCTAATGCGACAACAAACCATGTCAATCACATCAGCAAAATATGAATGCAAACAGTACTTCCTACAAATGACTAAAATGCCCTAAATCTCATATTCTTCGTTAGCTTACGAAACGGGAAACGGAGAGCATTTTGTACATGTCAAACGGCGATGCCGTCAAGAATCTACTATTAAACGACATTGAAAGCATTGGGAACCGTCAATCCAAGCGTCTAAAATCCTCACCTAGTGTCTTGTA
Source organism: Magnolia kwangsiensis (assembly GCA_037074715.1). Taxonomy (NCBI): domain Eukaryota; kingdom Viridiplantae; phylum Streptophyta; class Magnoliopsida; order Magnoliales; family Magnoliaceae; genus Magnolia; species Magnolia kwangsiensis. The sequence continues at coordinate 43,777,041 of CM073579.1, forward strand.
GACTCGGGAATTGAAGCGGAGTGTATATGCTTCGTCTACGGCGAGTAAGGAGCCTAATACATAAGATCCATAAGCTACATCGCCATGGAAACAAGAAAAACTCAAATCACCAACTATTTAGGGTTTTTACTTACCTAGGATTGCAGTGGAATCGCCGGGAAAGCGGTAGAGGAGTGTCGCTTAAGCATGTGCAACACGTAGCACAAGTGGCGGGAAGAACTCTCCCACTCTCTCACAATCTCTCACTCTTTTTCTCTCCCCCAAGCTAGGGCTTCTCTCAAATTCGGATGGGAGAGAGGAGTGAGGGTTTCAACCCCTTTTATAGCCTAAAACATTCCCAAAATAGGCTTGGGAACAATGTTTACTTGGTGCCTAACCAAATCGGGGCCGTTTCGGTCCAAAAGGGCATTTCTGGAGGTCCCCAGGCCAAATGCGGTCGGACTTAAGCTCATGCATACTGGATCTAGCACACATCCAGTTTTCAGACCGGTTGGGTTCCCAGATCGCACGTGGCGGCCCAGTTTCAGTTTAACGGTCACCGCACCAAGATCAGGCCTATAAGTCTCGTGATATATAATAGATATTTTTCCTGATCCAAGGGTGTGATTTGGCTGTATTCTGACGGTCAGAATGCTTAATACTGATGCGTCAAATTTGTGTGCCAGATTTGAATTTGAAATTCCAACTATGTCCCTATTCACACTCTCTTCGGTCCGGGCTCAATGAAATAGCCTGTAATCATCGGTTTGACTTGATTTTTGGAATGAGTGTCAAGCCCAGCTAGACGGTCCTAACGGTCTAAGATAGGAGGTATCGGACTTTCAACGTGCGGTCTAGATCCAATACAAAGATTCAAAGTGGTCCAGAGAACAAACCGGCTTAGAGTTTGATCCGAGGCTTTAGAGCATTATAGCACCCTTAGTTCCACTCGCTTCGGGCCTTGTAGAACGTATTTAAAGTGATCAGGGACCATTTCCCAGCTATTCTAACGTTGCACTAGCTAACCTAGTCAAATTTTCCAAAGGAATGAATTCTACGCAAATTCGGGTCGAGTTGGTACTCGAGCCCAAGGATGGATTTTTCACGGGCGTTACATGGTAAGTGGTGATTGGTTGAGGAGAGAGATACGCCACGTAGCGCACTCTTATTGGCTCTTGGGCTTGGTAAAATGCTAAACAGTAAGGCCTAGAGAGTTAGATTCAGAGGAAAGTTGACTTTTGGGCTAAGGGACAGCTGTTGCTCGGAGGACACATGCATTCGGCAAGCGATAGTAATCAGAGTACCGCTGACGGTAGTCCAACTACCGCCCGGGCTGGGTTTGCCCGGAAACTTGTGTGGCTAGATCCATGCATATTTTTTTAGAGGAAGCGGTAGTCAAACTACCACCGGTGGTAATCAAACTACCACCCCAGGTACAGTTTCTCCTTACATTTGGCGGTGGGTCCTTTTTTGGGTCCTGAGAGTGAAATAAAGTCTGTTTTAGGTATTTAGCTTTAAAATGGCTTAAAATTGGCCCAATTGTGACCTAAAAATGGACCGAGAAATGGGTTGATTGTGGGTGAAGGTTTGGGTATGCTTTGGCTTGAATGATGACTTGTGATGGCTCAGGTTTAGTTGGGGTTTGGATCATGGTTCCCGGATTATCTTAGCCTTCTTAAGATTTTTGACTAGACGGGGTGTCTACAGATGCCCCTCTTTGACCGAGGTTGTGAGCAACTGAATGTCAAAGCAAGTGGACACCCCACCCTTCTAGTCAGAAAGGATAGTGATTTGAATCTATTGCCTGTCATTGTATCATTGTCAGCTGATTGTTTGGAGAAAGATGACTTGTACATATCACGAGAGTTGAGGAAAACGTTATGATTATTCCCTATGCATTTGTCGCGGCATTACGGGTCACCAATCACAACCTTTTCACATCGGATTATTAATAACATTGGAGGGTAAGTCTGAAAAGTAGGGCCTCTATGCGTTAGTGTGACTTTACGAGGATTTCCCTACTGTTAGGTTTGTCGTTCCTTTACTACGTAATCACCCTAGGAGTATTCGATCGATTTGATTTTCAAAGTGGTTAGCTGCCCTGCGCATTGGTGCGGCCTTACGGGGAACTCACTACACCGACTTGGACTCAATCAAATTTTGTAACATCCCGGACTAGGTATTTGCAGGTAATCTTTTGCCATGCAATCTTCTAATTCTGATACTTTAGTTATAATGGATTGTTGTCACTTTGAATTTGATTATTCTTTCCAGAGATAAATCCAATCATTTCTAAGAGCATCCATACTACTGTCCAGATATAGAGATCGAGCTAATCATACCTGTATCATGTACGGATTCGATCATCCTTCGGGGAAACCGGAAGAAATTGAATCTTATTTTAACTGTTTTCACTGACCGTAACTAGGGAATATGGAAGATTCCTCAGTGTACTGCGTGTCGCGTGCATTTTTTGAAAGTTTTTTGTTTGAAAATTATCCTCTTTGGGTTAGACTCCCTGGGGATTTTTTTTGAAAATATATTTTTTTGATTTTTTGAAAAATATCCATTCAATTTCGCAGGTGGGTGTCATCGTTCAGTTTTTATTTGCATAAATTAATTAAACAGTCACATTGCCTGCACTGATGAGTTAGTGAGGCTAATGATATTTATATAAAGATATTTTTGAGATTTTTGAAACTTCCGTCCCATCATGTGGGAGGGCCTTGTCGTTCAGTTTTTATTGTACGGTCTGGATCAAATAGTCAGATGGCCTCCACTAATGAATTAATGGGGCAATTGGGGAGCATGGGTCTGATTTGGACATGTGGGCTAAGGACCATGGTCCTTTGAACAATGGGCTTGGTGGGCTTTTGACATGTGGGACTTGTAGACTTTTAACTTGTGGCCCTTGTGGGTTTTGAAATGTGGGCCTCTGGGGCTTTGTACTGTGGGCCTTGTGGGCTTTTAAATGTGGGCCTTTAGGGCTTTAAACTTGTGGGCCTTGTGGTCTTTGAAATGTGGGCCTTTGGGACTTTGAACTTGTGGGTCTTGTGGTCTTTGAAATGTGGGCCTCTTGGGCTTTGAATTTGTGGGACTTGTGAGCTTTAAAATGTGGGCCTCTAGGGCTTTAAACTCATGGGCCTTGTGGGCTTTAAAATGTGGACCTTTGGAGTTTTGAACTTGTGGGCCTTGTGAGCTTTGAAATGTGGGCCTTTGGATTTTGAAATGTGGGTCTCTGGGGCTTTGACTTTGTGGATCCCCGACTTTATTGGCTATTTGTCTTGTATATGCATGTATGTTTTTTTTTTTTTTTTTTTTTTTTTTTTTTTTTTTTTTTTTGTAAAGAAAGGAAAACGATGTATAGAAAGACTTTTTTGAAAGGAATGAAAATTTTTGTTTGTGTTGAATTTTTCGGTGTTTGCTTGTGTTTGAACTTGTGCTTGGATGATGGAATTGGAACATTAAACTCAGCCCATGTTGAATCCAGTATTCTGAGTTGTTTACCAGGGATCTCGGTTCCCTAAGAGTAGCACATACCAGGATCATGCCCCTTAGATTTGGGTAGAGTCTGATAGAATTCTGATCTGGGACTTATCTTTTCCTTGTGTTTCTTCTCTTTGCTTGTTGCCTTAGCTTCTCCTGTTCGTGTACTTTTTTTTTTTTTTTTTCTTTTCTAGCCATTTTTTACCATGGCATCCTTCAGATTTTCACCATGTCCCGAGTTTTTACTTTTACCTGCCCATAACAGCTGTACTCTTTTTACCTTTGGTGCCTTTTCAAGTTTTCACCAAGTTCGTTACATGCCCGTTGTTTTTACTCGAGGTGCCCTTTCAGGTTTTCACCTCCCCCATTTTGCTTAGGTATGTTACTTTTCTTTTGATGTCTCTTTTTCTTATATAAATACAGGAGGCTAGACTCCATTCATTGCCAGCCGATTGGTGAGCTACCTAACTTTGTCTTCAATCACGATTGTAAAGCTGTTGACATCGTTTTAAACTATCTCGAGGGGAAACGGGCTGGTGACTTGTGTTCTTACTCATTGGGTTCGACTATTCTTTTATTTGTTTTCCCTTTTTTTTGGACTGTGAGCTTTATTCGTCCATTTTTTATTTCTTTATCCTTTTTTTTGTCCCTTTTTTTGAACCCTTTTTTTTTTGGAACACTTTTTGGAGGGAAGGAATGATGATGGAATGTATCTCAGGATGCTAACCTTTTGTCATTTGACTTTAGTTTTACGATTGTGGTTGTTGACATAGTCAGGTAGGATTATCCATGATAGATATTCACGTTGTCGGCGTTGATGGGCTCTGGAAGATCTTTGCCCGTAATGATGGTGAGACGAAAGGCACCTCCCAGAAGAACCTCGCGAATGATCAACGGACCGTCTCAGGATGGCCTGGAGTTGCCCCCTAGATTTAGTAGGCACAATGATAAGATGTGCATTGTTACCATGTTGCTAACCTTTCTTTCAGACTTGCTTGTTGTTGGTCCTAGCAATCGTTGTGTGCTTTATGTCTGCAAGATGTAGTTGGTTGCATCGAGATTACCACCAATCATTTTCCTTGACTTCTCTTTTTTCATTCGTACTGATGATATAAGATGTTGTCGGCGCTTGCTTTTGTCTGTCACGAGAATGTACTCATGACCATTGGATGCCTTTGGGTTCATTCTTTCCATGATGTCCACACCCCATAATGAAGAAGGGCTAGAGTGTTGTCAAGTTATAAAGACTCAAAGCATGTACATGGATCCATTATGTGAGCTTCGAATATTTGAAGCACTTCCTGACATGCTGCAATAGCTTATCTCCATCGTTTATCATAAGTTCTTCTTGGACATTGCTTGTTCCTTTACACACAAGTTGTCGACTCCATTGTAGACTTTAGACATGATCTTGACAGCTTTGCTTGATGGGCTTGACTTCAGGCTTCATAATTTCATAATAGATGGGGTATGATTGGTTCTTCATTCGATATGAGTAAGGCTTCATAGGAGAATGTGAGATTAGATAGCCCTGGCCTTGAGAATTCTATCATCCTCTGCTTATATTCAGGAGGCAAGGATCTCAAAATCATCCGTGATGACATTAACCTTTGCCTCGAACTTTCGGAGGGAATCCTCTAGCTTGAGAGTCGGATCATCATTTTCCATATCTTAGGCTTCAGTCAAACCCATGAGTTTGAAGTCTAACTCCAGATCGAACTCATATGAGTCGACTTGAAACTCGGGTGTTGTAACAGACGCATTTGGCACATTATTGCCTGTGAGTTTTGAAAGTTTTCTATTGTTTTTGTGTTTTAAGAAATTTCTATTATTTTTGGATTTTGATAAGTATCTGAATTTTTTGGCATTTCGAAAATATCCGGTGTTTATGAATTTTTTGAAATTTTTTTAATTTTTTTATTTTTTTAGAAAGACAACGATGTGAATCAGGGATTGCCTAATTCAACTTAAGGAGCCAAACATTAATTTCTTTTATTGTGCTGTCTTGGGGACTGCGAACTAGCTATTGCCCTGCACTCCCTCCCCTCAGGAGGCAGGGCCAGATGGATCAGTAGGTGGGCCCTCATTGTTGTACCCAAATGTCGTGACGAGTTTGGGATTGGGTTCTAAGTTGGTGTTGGATGTTACTTTCCTCAGCTCATCCCCGATGCATTATGACACATTGGATTCTTCCAGCTCAGGTGGGATCGAGACTGTGGTCCGATCAATCAGAGGTGGTTCTTGCCCCTTGAGTCATTTTCAAATAACTCATTTAGGTTCATTTCCCTCATTTGATCCTCCACAGTGGATCTCGGCCTTCTAACCAAACAGATGATCCCTTCTCTGATGAATTTGATTGATGTGTGGATGAAGGGATCATCCTCCTCTTGTGGAGCTTGCCCTCCTTTGATACATCCGTGCTTTGGTATCTCGAGGTTGATATCCCAATCCTCTCATGTCTCATTTTCTTGATATTTGAAATGATAATAAAAATGTTGGTGCTCGATTGACGGGAAGACATAGTTTGATCCGATGGGACATGCAAGAGGCATGCAATTTATAGTCTTGAACTCAAGACTATGGTATGACATATCCTCATTGGAGCATTATATGTCTATGATAGGGATATCTAGCTCTTGACGATTGACTGCTTCAATCGAAAAGATTTGTTCGGGATCATCCAAAACGGTCAGCACCTTGTCTCTGAAAATGTATTTGGCCTTTTGGTGAAGAATTGAAGAGAGAGCCTTGACTTTATGGATCCAAGACTGATCAGGGAGAAGATGAAATGAAGCTGTGATGTCAAAGACCTAAAAAGTGATGATTGATGCTTTGAGGCTAATCATGATCTCGACGTTAATCTCTTCCTCAACCTTTCTCCTAGAGGAGGGAACCACTCGCCCTAGCCTCTTCTCTTGAAGGATTGAAGACTGAGTAGAGCTAGGAAAATCCCTTTGAGTAACAGAATGTCCTTCCTAAAAAGTCACCGCATGATTAAAGCGGAGCCCTAATTTTGTTAGGGCATACGGTATGTTGATCGAGGAAGGGGCATTTTCTTGGAGTGTGACAGTTGGATAGGCAGATAGTACCCCTTATGAGATAGAGGGTGTATGGATTGGATTGACTGGGCATGCCTCTTGTAGACTTAAGGGCATAGAGGTTGGACTGGTTGAAGATACCCATCGCATATTTAAGGGCACAAAGATTGGACTGGATGGGGATGTCCCTTGTAAACTTGGGGGCACGGAGATTGGACCAGCTAGAGATGCCCCATGTAGAATTGGGGGCAATGGTGTTGTGTTGGCAGTGATTATATGGATGGATTGAACTGGATGGCGAGGTGATTCTCCCTGAATGATATCGTTGGCAGGGGTTCCTGATGAGCTGGGGCATATTTAATACGGTGGCAAGGAATTCTGGAGGATGTAGCTGGGGGTGGCAATAGCAGGAGAGGTAATCACAATTGTTTGGTTGTTAATTAGATCTTGGACCACATGTTTCAGGGTGAAACAACAGTCCGTTGTGTGTCCTAAGGATTGGTGGTATGCACAGTACTCATTCTCATTATAATTTGATGGTAGAGGGTTTGGGTTAAGCCTAGGCAGTAGCGGTGTAAGTATTTGCCTTTGGGCTAGCATGGCTAGTATCTTACTATAAGTTTAGGCTATCGGTGTAAACTGCCTAGGTTCCCAGGCCATCCTCATCTGCTGACCATGATTAGGGTACTGAGGAATATTCTTTTGTTGTTGTTGTTACCATTATCCCTCTTGAGGAGTGAATTGAGCACCTTGGGTAAAAGCGTTAAGATTGTCTTCTTCTGTTGGATGGAGGTCAGGAACATTTCTATTACCGTTCTTGTATACAGTAGACCTTCCTTCCACTATTCGTTGTACTGGGGAGGCCTGATGAGCCCACCAAGGGGAGATAATCCCAGCCCTTATTCCAGCTTGGACTTGTTCCCCTGCATGAATGAGTTAGATAAAGTTGGCATATGAATTGGAGACGAGGTATCCAGAGATATTCGGGTTTGCCAAGTGGATGATCATGTAGATTTGCTCCTCGTCATCAATGGGTGTTCTCATTCTAGCGGCCATTGCCCACCACCGTCCAACATAAGCTGACAATGACTCATTATCCCTCTGCCTTAAGGCAGCAAGATCCGCCCTTTTGGGCGTTACATTAAGATTGTACATGAAACGATCAATGAAAGCTTGGGAAAGTTGTTCCCAAGTCTTAATTCGATGGTAGTCTAATGACGTGTACCAATCTAATGCATTGCCTTTCAAGGATTTTTGGAATGAATGGATCAACACTCCATTATTACCTACCAAAGTGTTAAGTTCTCCACAAAATGCCTTTAAGTGGTCCATAGCACACCCCATACCATCATACTTCTTGAATTTTAGTACCTAGAAGTCTTGAGGTAACTTTTGCATCAGGAAATGGACAAAGATGTCTGAACTTGGTGGATGGGAGATCCACCCCTTGCTGCTCCCGTATCTTCCTCTGTACATCGAACAATTGCTGTCAGAGTTTTGTAAGTTCAGAAGGATCATATGAGGGGGGTTTCGCCCCTTGAAATTGACCAGATCTCCTACTAGGAAGAGGATGTTGGTGGTCTTGTGATGATTTTACAGGGAAGGCTAGAATGAGAGGAGGAAGGGAGGAAGCAAAGGGAGGTTATGGGGTTGAACTGTTTTAAGCACTAGGCTGTGTTGCCTGTAGTTCAGTATGATGTCTGGCACTAGGTGAAGCAATAGCTCTTGCATTGTTCGAAGTAGTATCTCTTGCATGGTTGTATTGTCCTATAGATTTGTTAGAGCTACTAGTAGCAACATGGGTGTTGGTGTAGGTGCAGGTGCAGATGCTTCAGAAGCTAGCAGAGCTGTCGGCTCTTTTTCATGGGTAGGCATAGCTGCATGGGATTGAGTAGTCATGGCTAGGATTGATGCCAAGTCAAATGTAAGCCAAAGATGTTTTTTTTTGTATGAATGCAGTGATGATGTCCCTTGAGATTAAAGTACCACACACTTTTGAGTCAGGTCTCAGCTAGTGCGAGCTAGCAAATCCTTAGTAGAGTCGCCATTCTGTATACACTAAAAAATCGGTGCCCACTCTAGTTTTGGCGTGTTATGTTTAGGGAAGTGGGGCTGATTAGGCTGATTTTTGAATGTTGGAGTCGCCACTAGCCAATTAATTTCAGAATCCCGTGGTCGGCTAGAACCCATGGAATACGTAAGGCTGGAGAAATCCAAAGACTCTCGTACCTTAGATTGACTCCTGGTCTGCGATACGGGATTCCGGGTAAGGGACCTCGGTTACAAAGAGGGAAGGTGTTAGGCACTCTCTCTGCCCGTATGAACGTATGGTCTCTACTTAGTGTCGTAAAACAATCTCAAGGGATGATGGATGTTGTGGTCAAGATAGGACTAGGCACACGTGGATTTCTAATGTGGAAAGATCCGAGATTTTAACAAACCATAGAGCATACGTCCAGTAATGTGTTTAAAGTAGCGGATGTGATGATGCTTATGCAAAGAAGTAAGAAAAGTGGACTAGATCACTAGGAATTTCTGATGTGACAGGGTCTGATATACGGCAAGTCATAAAGCATACATTCACCAGAGATCTAGAGAAGCAGGGGAGTTGAGGAGGGAATATATGTTATGATGGATGCTTATATGTAAGTGGATGGATCTTTGGCTTGATCTTAGGTAGGCTAGGACATGGACCAAACCATAACAAATCTAGGCCAAGCTTATGGGTTGGAAAGGTTGAGAGGAAGGCTAGGGGGTGGCTAGAAAAATCAAAACTTAGAAGGCTTGGGAGCTCCTTCCCTTTCCTTCACTCTCTTTCTCTCTCACTCTCTTAAGCTAAAGGGGAGAAGTGGCTTGTTAGGGATTGGGATGGCTGGGAAGGTAGGGAGCAGGCTAAGGGGATAGCTGAAAAATCTGGACTTGGAGGCTTGGGAGCTCCTCCTCACCCTCACTCTCTTCCTCTCTCTCACCCTCTCCCTCACTTGGATTTTAGGCTCTCTTGGTTGTGTGTGAAATGTAAAGGGGGATAGGGCTATTTATAGCCTTCTCCAATAACATTGTTGTAATTGGTAGGTAGGTAAGGGGTAAAAGCTGAGGTGGAAAGTGGTGATTGGTTAAGGAGAGAGATACGCCACGTAGCATACTCTTATTGTCTCTTGGGCTTGGTAAAATGGTAAATAGTAAGGCCTAGAGAGGTAGATTCAGAGGAAAGTTGACTTTCGGGCTAAGGGACAGCTGTTGCTCAGAGGACACAAGCGTTCGGGGAGCAGTGGTAATCGGAATACCACCGACGGTAGTCTAACTACCGCCCGGGTTGGGTTTGGTCCAAAACTCGTGTGGCTAGCTCCACGCATATTTTTTTAGAGGAAGCGTTAGTCAAACTACTACCGGCAGTAGTCAAACTACCACCCCGGGTACAGTTTCTCTAGAAATTTGGCCGGTGGGTCCTTTTTTGGGTCCTGGGAGTGAAATAAAGTCTGTGTTGGATATTTGTCTTAAAAATGACTCAAAATTGGCTTGATTGTGACCTAAAAGTGGACCGAGAAATGGGTTGATTGTGGGTGAAGGTTTGGGTATGCTTTGGCTTGAATGATGGCTTGTGATGGCTCAGGTTTGGTTGGGGTTTGGATCATGGTTCCCGGATTGTCTTAACCTTCTCGAGATTTTTGCCTGGGTGGGGTGTCTACAGTTTATAATGATGTTTTGGCAGCCATGCCTTGGGAGCAATGATGGTTTGACATCCACATTGTAAGAGCAATGATGGTTAAATGTATGCATTATAACTCTCCCTAGGGCCAATTGATAGGCCCATACTTGTATTGTGTAGGCCGTCTAGGCCCATTTTCATTATAAACTGAATCCATCACCATATAACATATTTAGTATAGTTCCATGATTCATGCTCATACACATCATATAGATGCTTGATATGAGGAGTGATTGATCATATCACATGCCTTCGGGTATATTGTTTATGGGCTACCTGATTGGCGGAGTTACCTTTCATGAGCACGCGGTACGCGCAAGATTGTTGCATGACTGGTAGTATGATTCATGTACTTCACATTTGTATGACATAATTTTTATACGCCCTAGTGACATGAGGGCCGTGGCCTCCACAGGCACATCATGGATGGCCGGATTGGATACCTGAAATACTATTTCTAGCATCGGGGTGCAATAGATGACCCTAGGTGAAAATCCTTAAACCTGATGGTACTAGAGGATGACTCCAACGTCGAGATCGAGTGGATACATGAGTGCACGAGGGCCAAATATCAGGTGGTCGCGTCTCCCACTGTGTCGTGGTCGGTTGAAAAGGGGTGTGGCCTTACTCGCCCAAGGTTAGGGTACGTTGCTAGGTTGAGTTTGACTAGCTTGTGAATGGGTCTGCTATTGACGTGCCAGATGGATATTGACAGATTATTGGCCAGGCGGATAGTGAGGTTTCTTACACTCACTTGGACTACGCGCCTGGCAAAGTGGCAGTGCCATTTAGAGTGTACTAAACCCCGATGGTTCTCCAGAATTTGAACCGTACTAATATTTGATGCTCTAGTGAGGAACTACATTAATATGTGGATGAGGATTGACATGCATGAGTTGTATTTTGCATTGTATAGCCTTGATATGGCCGATAACATTCATGATTTGCACCGCATAGCCTTGGTATGGCTGATTGCATTCATGTACTCATCAGCATGATCCCACATTACTCTGACATTGCATTTTGAGCACACTCATATTGCGCACACACTTACACTACCCTTTAAGCTTTCTATAAGCTTATGCACGATTGTTGCGTGCAAGTGATGCTAGGACACAGTCGTAGCTTTGTTGTAGTAGGAGTGTGCAGTCAAGCTTCAGGAGTCTTTGTTATTATTATTATCTTGTATTTTTCTTCATACGCATTGTACTTTTATATTTTTGATCATAGTGGATTTTGTGATGATGTTCTTGTGGTTATTATTCATGGGTCATGCTTATGATTATGCTCATTACGAATCAAAATCATGTTAGAAATCCTCTTTGTATGGGTGCCGGGAGCCGAGAATGGGGTACTGCGGATGCTGTTGATGTTGGATTCGACAATCGGGAATTTTGTGAACCCAGTTTTCGAGTTTGGGGCATGATAGAAGTTGATATCAGAGCATAACTTAGGAATAACTGAGAACACATCACATATTTGCTATGAGTTCAGGACAATTAGGTTCCGAGTGCGTAACCTTCTGATCTAGTTCTCTAAAGTACATGCCTTCAAAAATTCTCGAAGTTGATTGGCGTCCTTGTTCTTTCCTATAGGACATGCTGCCCAGGACTGTGACCCGATCGACTCCCACTCCACCACTTGAGACTCTCGCCTTACCACCTACAACTCCCACTCCACCTTTAGAGATCCCTGCTCCTTAGCCTGAGGATGTCGTTTCTCCACCTGAGATCGGTGCGAATCCGACCGTACCTTTGAGTGCCTCCCATTTACAATAGATGTTGCTCGCTTTGATGGTTGCGCTTCAGGGATAGGGCAGATGCTCAATTATTTCGCTAGCACAGGCAGAGAAAGAACGCATTAGTGCCCTACTTGGAGAGTTCCGACAGCTCGATCCCCCGTGTTTCCAAGGCGAGCCAGATCTGACAACAGCTGAGAGGTGGCGATCCGATGTGGAGAAAATTTTTGATACTATGGCATGTACGACCTAGCAGCGAGTTCGGTTGACACTATTTCTTCTCTAGGGTGAGGCTGAGCACTGGTGGACCTCCGTTACCTGTGTTGTACGAATTTATTTTTTCTGGACATGGGAGGATTTTATTGATCGATTTGAGCAGCAGTATTCCGTTGACCATATTTGTCGTAAGAGAGTGTTAGAGTTCGAGACTTTGGTGCAAGGGGGTATGTCTGTGGCACAGTATGTGACACATTTTGTGGCGCTATCGAGATTTATACCATATTTGGTTGATGACGAGGGGCAGAAGGCCCGCCGTTTTGAGAACGGCTTCCGTTAAGGTCTTTGAGGTTGTGTTATTGGGAACGAGCTCCTAACTTTTTAGGCGATTGTGCGAAGGGCATAGATTTATGAGACTGAGTGGGTCAACAAGCAAAGCGATCAAGATTAGAGGAGAAGACGGAAGAGGCAGGCCCCCTCCAGTAGCTCCCAGCAGCATCGACAGCCATAGAGGCATATGATCACCCATCTACTAGAGCACCAGTAGCACTAGCGACACCTCCTGCCCCACCCAGGCAACCATTTATATGGACTTATTTTGGATGTGATAGAACAGGGCACCGTGTGTATGAGTGCCTCCGCCCTCATCTGCAGCAGTCGGGAGGACCATAGTAGCCTCCAGCGCAGCAGCGACCACATCAGCCTCTAGTGCAGCAACGACCCCAGACCCCATTAGTAGCGACCATAGCCAGCTCAGCCGCCTAGGCCTTAGCAGTAGTAGAGACAACAGTACAGGCCACCGTAGAGGCAGTAGTGGCACCACAGACCTCAAAGGGGACATGAACCTCCCCAGCTAGCTTAAGTCAGGTTCTACGTGGCTCAGCAAGACCCACAGTCTTTTGGAGGAGTCGTTGAGGGTATACTCTCAGTCTCTACATGCATCACTCGAGTATTATTTGATACCAGTGCTTCATACTCATTCATGTATGAGGATTTTTGCCAATCATTTGGATTGCCGAAAGAGTCTGCTCCCAAGGAGTTAACCATACCGATGCCCTTGGGGAAGACTATAGTTTTGGGCTGATTTATTTGTACTACCAATGTCAAATTTCAATGTTATCTTGGACATGGATTGGCTTGCTAAGTACCACGGCGTGGACTTTTCTGCGAGGACCATCACATTCTATATACCCGGCTTGTCGCAGTTCCAGTTCATTGCCTAGCCCAAAGGAGAGTTATTGTCTTGTCTCATGTCCTGCACAGTCGAGGAGCCCGTTGGTTTGTGTATCGATCAGTTGCCAGTGGTTTGTGATTTTCCCGATGTGTTCCAAAAGATTTCAGGATTGCCGCCATGTTGACATATTGAGTTCCAGATTGATCTCGTGCCCGGTATCGTACCTATTTCGAAGGCCCCGTATCACATGGCATCGATGGAGTTGAGGGAACTGCATTGATAATTAGATGAGTTGCGCGAGTTGGGATTCATTCATCCAAGCAGTTCACCTTGGGGAGCGTGGTACTCTTCATCAAGAAGAAGGATGACTCGTTGAGACTCTACGTAGATTAATGCGAGCTCAACCGGGTCACGATCAAGAATAGGTATCCGCTTCCAAGGATAGTTGCTTTGTTTGATCAGCTGCAGGGTGCACAGTTCTTTTCGAAGATTGACCTGCGTTCCGATTATCATTAAATTCGGGAACGAGAGGAGGACATCTCGAAGATGGCTTTTAAGACGCGTTATGGTCATTTTGAGTTTTACGTCATGTCCTTCGGACTGACCAAGGCACCCTTTGTCTTCATACAGTTGATGAACAAGGTCTTCCATCTGTATCTCGATCAGTTTGTTGTGGTATTCATCGACGAAATTCTGATCTATTTGAGGACCTGTGAGATTGCATTGCAGACCCTCCATGCCCACTAGTTGTATGCGAAGTTAGAGAAGTGTGAGTTCGGGTAGGAGGAGGTGAAGTTCCTCGGTCACGTGGTGATGAGGGGGGGTGTCGCAATGGACCCCTTGAAGTTGAGGCAATGTGTCAATGGGACTAGCCCATGACTACATCCGAGATTCGCAGTTTTCTTGGTTTAGCGGGCTACTACCGGCATTTCATTGAAGGCTTCTCATGTATCGCGGCCCCATTGACCAGGTTGACTCGGAAGGGCACAGAGTTTTTTTAGAGCAACACATGTGAGTGAGCATTTATGGAGATAAAGGACCGCCTCACGTCCGCTCTTGTCCTCACTCTTCCCTCTGGGAGTGATGGATTTGTTGTATTTACTGATACTTCGCGTATTGACTTAGGTGTTGTCCTGATGCAGCACGGGAGACCAGTGGCTTATTCATCTGGCCAGCTTAAGGTCCATGAGCTGAACTACCCCAGGCATGATTTGGAGCTAGCAGCAGTCATCTTCGTATAGAAGGTGTGGAGATACTATCTTTATGGGGTCAGGTTCGAGCTCTTCTCCGACCACAAAAGCTTGAAGTATCTATTCTCTTAGTTCGATTTGAACATGAGGCAGAGATGCTGGATGAAGCTCCTGAAGGACTATGATTTCAATCTCTAGTACCATCCAAGCAAGGTGAATGTGGTGGCGGATGCCCTCATCTGTCAGCCACTAGGCCTAGTGGCACACATGATGATTCAGGAGTGAAGGATGCTTGAGGATATAACAATTATGACTTCGATTTTGGTCTACAGTCTTCTATCGTTCAACTATCAAGCTTGTAGATTCAACCCTCTCTTGTCGTAAGGGTGATCGAGGCTCAGCAAATAGACGAATCACTACAGGATTATCGAGTAAAGGCAACATTTGAGAATTAGACAGACTGGTAGATTGGTTCTGATGGTGGACTTCGCTTCAGAGGCGGATTGTGTGTCCCGAATATTCCTAAGTTGCGTAGAGATCTTATGGATGAGGCACATCGATCATGATTTTTTATCTACCTTGGCTCGAAGAAGATGTATCGTGATATGAGGAAACAGTATTTTTAGGTGGGGATGAAGCACCAAATCGCTGATTTTGTGGCCAAGTGTGACACATGCCAGCGTGTCAAGGACAATCATCAGAGACCCCCTGATCCATTGCAGCCGTTAAGCGTCTCAATGTGGAAGTGGTAGCACGTATCTACCGATTTTATCATGGGTTTGTTGAGGACTCAGCGCGGTTATGACGCCATCTAGGTTGTCGTGGACCGTCTGATGAAGTTGGCACATTTTCTTGTGATTCGTGAGACTTGTCCTTCGGACCGGCTCGCCAGGCTGTTGTTGATGAGATCGTGAGATTGCATGGAGTTCCCATCTCGATCATTTCAGACTGAGACCCGAAGTTCACGTCTCAGTTTTGGGGGAGCTTTCAGAGAGCGATGGGTACTGATTTGCAGCTCAGCACTGTGTATCACCCGTAGACCGATGACTAGATCGAGACGGTCAACCAGATTTTTGAGGATATGCTTCGGGCTTGCGTGATTGATTTTGGGGGTAACTGGGATGAGCACATACGATCGGCTGAGTTCGCATACAACAACAGCTATCAGGCGACCATTGGCATGACTGCTTTTGAGGAATTATATAGCAAACTATGCAGATCTCCGAGTTGTTGGACTGAGGTGGGAGAGCTGTGTCTCTAAGGTCTCGAGCTTGTGTAGCAGACGTCAGAGGCTATCGATATAATCAGGCAGAGGATGCGCACAACTTAGAGCTAGCAGAAGAGTTTTTTTAATCGTTGGTGTCGTCCCTTGGAGTTTGTTGTTGGGGAAAATATATATCTCAAGGTCTCGCCCATGAAGGGCATAGTTCGATTTGGAGTGAAGGGCAAGCTTGTCCCGAGATTTATAAGACCTTTCGAGATCATTGGGCGTGTTGGCGCTGTGGCCTACTGGTTTGCCTTGCCATCTCAGTTGTTTGGCATCCACAATATTTTTCATGTCTCTATGCTGAGGAAGTGTGGGTCAGATATCATTCCTGTTATTAATTGACAGCTATTGGAGGTTCGTGAGGACGCTTCTTACATTGAGTAGCCAGTTCATATCCTTGATCGGAAGGAGCAGGTCCTTCGGACCAAGGTCATTCCTTTGGTAAAGATTCAGTGGGGTCACCATTCTATTAATGAGGCGTCTTAGGAGCGCAAGGCTTAGATTCGAGAGCGTTATCTCCATCTCTTTGATGATTGCTTGTATGTTGTATCTTGTATGTTGTCTCCTATTTTTATATGACGATGCCTTGTTTCCTCTTCTATTATGAGTTATGTTTATTTGCAATGATTGTGTAAATTTTGAGGAAGAAATTTTTATTTGGAGGGGAGAGTTATAAGACTTGTATCCTAAACCGTACCGTTTCATATGCTTCCGTGATCCTCTCGGTCGAATTGCGACAACCCTCGACCTGTATCCGACACTTGTGCTTTATCCACACAACGCACCCAGAGCGTACACTCCTGCCGGAGGCATCCTTTGAGGACTTTAAATGGTGAACAACACTTAAGACCCAAAACTAGAAAAGAATAATCACAAGTGTCCTCTGGACTATAAGTACTTACAGATAAGTTGATGAGTCCCTTTTAGCGCAGTGATGAAGATCTCCTTATTATTGATGAAGAGTCTTCAGCTCCCTTGATCTGCAACACAAAAGATGTATCAGTACTAGGCTTCGGGTCGGGTCAAGGTTAGGATGGAAATCCACTCTCTTGAAATTTTCCTATAAGGAACATAGAGCAATTCCCGTCATGTATTCATTCAAGGCATCCCAGCTTAATGATATGCTATTAAGATAGTTGTTGGAGGATCCTTGAATGTGGAAGTTCATTTTCCAATCCACTCAATTGAATATCAATGGTAAGAGTGGATTAGAAGATGAACTCCTGTGAGAGAAAGGGCTTTGGGTATATGATCTGAGGGTAAGACACACAAAAATACTCTCTTCTTTCTCTACCAGCAAAATGGACAAGTCTCTCTTTATATAGGCAAAACATTCCAACGGATATAAAATGGTCATATTTTTGATAGAGTTCGATATCATCGAGCATGGTCGATATCATCGAGTGTATACTCTCGATGGGATCGACTGTCCGCTTGATAAAATAAACTCAAATGTCATTCGCTTTTGAAACCTTTTTTCGGCTGGTCGATTGGATCGATACTGGTGTCGATGTTATCGAATTTCGAACTCTGATACCATCGATACTGGGATCGATTTATCGACATTTAAAGAATGAGAGAGACTAGCCGAAATATTTCAGGTTTTATAGGATATGATCGAGGGTCAACCGATGTCATTGAAATTTGAATGTCAATGATATCGAGACCTTGTCGATAGGATAGATAAATCGTATAGATTTTCTTATAAGCACGTTGGACAGTTAGTGCCCAGACTCAATCCTATCGATTAGGACTCGATACTATCGAGATAAGAATATTGATTTCCTCGAGTGGCCCCCGATCAACTTTTAGAATATCCTGAAATATTTTCTGGAGGAAACATGTGCCCACTGTCAATATAATCGAATGACTGCCGATATGATCGATGTTTAAATTTATATTGAATCGGAATGGACATCGATATATCGAAGCTTATAGTAGATTTCTTTAGAAAAATAGGGGCGCCGGAAAACTGCCTGTCGATATTATCGATCCACTTTCGATGGGCTCGATATTCAAATATCGATGATATCGATTGAAACTTCGATATATCGATAAATCGTCCAGATGAATGTGCGGTTACTGGACGCTTTTGGTCCTCACTCGATTGTATCGTTTGAGATGCTGAGGACATCGATAGAGCAGGTCGATCATATCAAAATGTGAATCGATACAATTGACAGGGTAAGAAAACTTAAAGATTTTCCTGTTTGGTAAAAAATTTTCTTACAATAAAACCCTAAGGTGTTCTACTTAGTTTTAAGGGTTTTAATCACCTAGTGTTTTGGGACATGGGATGTGAGGCTATGATTTACCTATGGCGAGCTTCCACACATCTACTTGAGGCAGACACTTGAATTGATCTTCCTGTTAGGCGCTGTTGTTTAACTGACTCAACTTTCACCGTAATTGACAAACAAGTGCACTAGTAGGTACACTTACACACCCATCCCTCCTTTTTCCCTAAGTCAACTTTCTCTCTCCCCTACCCATCTCTCTTTTTCAAAATTTCACAAACACCCATACCTCTCCATCTCCTTTCCTTACAACAACCACTCCATCCATCCCTTTAATCCATTATTTCTCTCTTTCTCTCATTTCACAAAACTCATTTCCCAAGCAACAAAATTCCAACGTCCAAGCTCTCTCCCAAATACTAAGTTTGGTCCACCTTCTCATCTCCCATCTTAACCTTCCAATCACCATCAACCTCCATCAAAAGTGAATGCAAAGAACATACAAGTCTAAGGGATCAAGGAGGAGGGCGATGGGTGGGTGATCTGCCGTTGATTTCGATTTCTAAGAGCCAACTTATTGTGAGACCCACTTGATATATGCATTGAATTTGGGAGGGCCCAATAGTGACGGGTCCCTCCCCTTCACGTCTCTCTCTCTCTCTCTCTCTCTCTCTCTCTCTCTCTCTCTCTCTTTCTCTCTTTCTCTCTCCCATATTTCATGGCCCATCTTGATGTATTTTTTATCCATGCCGTCCACCACATGGACCCCACTGCTGTCCAAGCGGGCCCACCATGTCGGCATCCATCAGACCTGGACGAAGAGGAAAACACAAGTATTAGCTTATTCCAGGGCTGGTGGGTGCCACACGTGTGGACCCACCTTTGCATTCTTGAATGAGGGCCATCCGTTGCTGGATGGCCAGCAATGCCGGCTGCTACATTGGCTTTGTAATAATAATAATAATAATATATCTATATACATATATGCAATATACTTATAATAATATTATTATTATTATCATATTTGATGTGGTGGGCCTCATGTGGGACCCACCTTGATGCAAGTATCCTGTATCCCCACCATCCAGAAATATCTGGTCGGTACAGGGGACCCCAGCATGATGTATGTGCCTCTGTCCAGCCATCCATCTCCCTGACGTGGGCCCCACACCAGCCACGTGGCTGCCCTGGCGTCAGCAGGCCAGGTGGGGCCGACCATGATGTTGGTTGCATCCTCACCGTCCATCAGGGACGGTGGGATCCCATAGAGGATTGCGTCCAGTACGCTGGACCTTTTTGATGTAATATATATATATATATATATATATATATATATATATATATATATATATAATATAAAGAATATATGTTATATTATATCTGGATGGTGGGGTGGCCCATCTGCGTGGGACCCACCTTTAATGTATGTGTATATGCACCGTTCAGATCCATCTGGACGGTGCCATGAGGGGCCTTATATATGTTGTGTAATTCACACCGTCAACACCACAGGACGGGGGGACCCCCCACATACAGCTGCTGTACGTGCAACGGCAGCAGCTGGGCCACACGATGATGTTTATATTGTGTCCACGCCGTTCATCTGATGGATGGCCCAGCTCCAACAGCAACTTGCTGCTGTAAGCAAAGTCAGTAAATTCTGTGGGGCCCACTGATATGTGCTACATCTAAACCGTCCATCCATTTGGCAGGCTCGTCTCAAGGCTTGACACTAAAAATAAGATAGATCTGGTATCAAACGGACCACACTACATAAACTGTTGTTTGAATGCCTACAATTCAAACCTTCTGTGTTACAGAATTTTTGAACCAATATGATATTTGTTTTTTCTCTAAGTTTAGGTCCTTATGTCCTTATAAACTGATTGGATGAAAAATAAATGCTTTGGTGAGCCGTCTAAATTTTCAACAGTGGGAATTATCAACACCACTATTATTTGTGGTATGGTCCAGATGATCCGTTGATCTGATTTATTGTTAGGTTAATGCTCTAAAATGATCTCTGTAGATGGATGAATGGTGCGGCCCAAGTAGTACGGCCTATTTGTTGTATTTGGGAGGCCTAATATCACGTATTCAGGGCCCATGGGTTGAGGCCCATTGTGATGTATTTGGAGCTCATGGGTAGAGGCCCATAGTGTTGTGTATTAGACCCATTTGTATCAGCCCATTTGATCGACCCAATTGATTATGCTCATTTGTATCGGCCCATTTGATCGGTCCAATTGATTAAGCTCATTTGTATCGGCCCATTTAATCGGCCTAATTGATTAGGCCCATTTGACTTGGGCCATTTGATCGACCCATTTGATTCGACCCATGTGATTTGGCCCATTTGATCGGCCCATTTGATTTGGCCCATTTGATCGGCACGTTTGATTCAGCCCATTTGAATCGACCCATTTGATCGGCCCATTTGATTCAGCCCATTTGATTCGGCCCATTTGATTTATATGAGGCCCAATGAGACATGTGAGGTCTTTGTGTGGGTCGAATATGATGTATATGAGGTCTGTTGCGATGTGACATTCCACCACAATATATGTAATGATATTTTGGCGGCCATGCCTTGGGAGCAATGATGGTTTGACATCCACATTGTAAGAGCAATGATGGTTAAATGTTCATATTGTAACTCTCCCTAGGGCTCATTAATAGGCCCATACTTGTAATGTGTAGGCCATCTAGGCCAATCTTTGTTGTGAACTGAATCCATCACCACTTAACATGTTTAGTATAGTTCTATGATTCATGCTCATACGCATCGTATGTATGCTTGATATGAGGAGTGACTGATCATAGCACATGCCTACAGGTAGATTGTTTATGGGCTCCCTGATAGGCGGAGTTGCTCTTCATGAGCGCGCGGTATGCGCAGGATTGTTGCATGACTAGTAGTGTGATTCATGCACTTCGCATTTGTATGACATGATTTCTATATGGCCTAGCGACATCAGGGTCATGGCCTCCACAGGAACATCATGGATGGCCGGATTGGATACTGGAAATACTGTTTCTAGCATCGGGGCACCACAGATGTCCATGGGTGAAAATCCCTAAACCCGATAGTACCAGAGGATGACTCCAACGTTGAGACCAAGTGGATACATGAGCGCACGAGGGCCAAATACAAGGAGGCCATGTCTCCCACTGTATCGTGGTCGGTTGGAAAGGGGTGTGGCCTTACTCGCCTGAGGGTAGGGGGCATTGCTAGGCTGATTTTGACTAGCTCGTGAATAGGTCCACTATCGACGTGCCGGATAAATATTAGCAGACTATTGGCTAGAAAGATAGTAAGGTTTCTTACACTCACTTGGACTGCGCGCCTGGGAAACGGGCAGTGCCATTTGGAGTGTACTAAACTCCGATGATTATCCAAAATGAGAACTGTACTAATATTTGATGCTCTAGTGAGGAGCTGCATTGATATGTGGATAAGGATTGGCATGCATGAGTTGCATTTCGCATTGCATAGCCTTGATATGGCCGATAGCATTCATGATTTGCACCGCATAGCCTTGGTACGGCTGATTGCATTCATGTACTCATCAGCATGATTCCACATTACTCTGACATTGCATTTTGAGCACGCTCATATTGCGCACACACTTACACCACCCTCTAAGCTTTCTATAAGCTTATGCATGATTGATGCGTGTAGGTGATGCTAGGATGCAGTCGTAGCTTCGCCACAAAAGGAGTGTACAGTCGAGCTTCAGGAATCTCCATTATTATTATTTTGTATTTCCCTTCATATGCATTGTACTTTTATATTTTTTATCATAGTGAATTTTATGATGGTGTTCTTGTGGTTATTGTTCATGGGCTATGCTTATGATTATACTCATTACGAATCAAAATCATGTTAGAAATCCTCCTTATAGGATCCTAGGATTGTAACCTGGTGTATGAGTGCCGGGAGCCGAGAATGGGGTACTACGGAGGCTGTCGGCGCTGGATTCGGCAATCAGGAATCTTGTGAGCTCGGTTTCCGAGTTTAGGTCATGACAATGGATGTACACATACCTCATGTTTCATAGAACTTGCTGACTTTAATCCAGCAGTTGAGAGGTTGCATATGACCCACCGTCCAGAGTCTGGATGGTGTGGATCTCATTAGGTGGCACCACACGTGTGGGGGGTCCGCACCTCATTATATCTACGATTTAGATATAACGCAAATCTCATGATTCATATCCACAGACTTGCTGACGTCAACACTGATGGATGGTTGGGATATGACACGCCTCACAATGGGGCCCACAAAACTTACTAATGCCAATATAGCAGCGATGCAAGTGGGGTCCCCAGGATGGATGACATTGATAAAGCACTTACATCAAGGTGTCCCAACACCGTCCTTTGCTGGATGGTGTGGGAGCAACACGTTCATCAGTGGGTGGGTGTCACGCCCCAAACTCGGAAACCGGGCTCACAAAATTTTCGATCGTCGAATCCGGCGCCGACAGCCTCCGTAGAACCCCATTCTCGGCTCCTAGCTCCCATTCGCCAGGTTCCGGTCCTGGGATGCTACGGGGAGGATTTTCAGCATCAGTTTGATTCGTAATAAGCATAACCAAAGGCATAACCCACAAACAACAACCAAGAACTCCATTACATTTTCACTATGATAAAAAACTTTACAAGTACAATGAGCATATAGGAAAATACAATGGCAAAGTACAAAAACTCCAAAATGCTCAGCAACGTGCTCCTGCCTCAGCGCTGCTGCGATCCAACGTCACCTGCACGCAACGGTCGTGCATAAGCTTACCGAAAGCTTAGAGGGTGGTGGAAGTGTGTGCGCAAGGTAGTAATATGTACATGCAGTGTTAGAGTGATGCGAAATATGCAAATGGAACCATGATATCATGAGCCGTACCAAGGCTATACAATGCCAGACATGAATGTATCGGCCATCTCAAGGCCATGCGATGTACAATGCAACTCAAGCATACAGGTCCTCATCTATATCCACACATCAATACAGCTCAAAATATGGGATATCACTGGGGTCTAGTACACTCTAAACCAGATTGCCACCACATCGCGCGCAATAAGGTAAGTGGAAGAGACCACACTATCCGTCTGCCAATATCGGGCGCGACTCGTCGATAGCGGACCCATTCCTCGAGCTGGTCAGACTCAGCCTAGCATTGCCCCCTACTCTCGGGCGGGTAAGGCCGCACCCCCTTCCAACCGACCACGACACAGTGGAGAGCGTAACCGTCTGGTAATCGGCACTCAACGCTCATCTACCCACTCGGTCTAGACGTTGGACAATCTCTTGGTACCATAAGGGTTTAGGGACTTTCACCCAGGGATATCTATAGTACCCCATATAGAACAAGATTTTCAGTATCCAATCCTGCCAACCACGATGCGTCTGTGGAGGCTACGGCCCTGATGTCGCTGGGGCGTACAATAACCATGTCACACAAATGCGGAATGCATGATTCATGCTATCCAATCATGCAACAAATCCTGAGCATATCGTGCGCTCATGTAGGCAACACTGCCTAACCAGAAGCCCATAGACAATCTGCCCGAAGGCATATGCTATGATCAGTAAATCCTCATATCAAGCATGCATATGATGCGTATGATCATGAGTCATGAGACTATATTAAACATGTATATGAGATGAACTATCCTGACAATGCAGATGGGCCTGGACAATAAGTACGGGCCTAACCATGGGCCCTAAGGAGAGTTGTAATGTGGACATCCAACCAGCATTACCCTCACAATGTGGACGTCAAACCAACATTTCTCCCCATGCACGATCTTCTTAAACGTCGCTACATAACCTGAATTGGGATTACACATTGCAATGGACCTTAGGTTCATCCCATTGGGCCTTACATATATATCAAATGGGCCATATCTTATGGGCCTTTTATCCATCAGATGGGCCATATAAATGGGCCACACCAATGGGTCTTATGTGCATTGCAATGGGTCGAAACCCGTGGGCCTAGCTTGCATCAGTTGGACCTAGTCACATGAATCTAGTATGTATCAAATGGGTCTCACCGATGGGTCCCACATGTAGGTCAGGTGGGCCTCAACCCACAGACCTAACATGAGTTCAATGGGCCTAAACCCCTAGGCCTTATGGTACATTAAATGGGTCTAAACCCGTAGGCCTTGAAGCACATCAAATGGGTCTAGTCCCATGGACTGTCACGCCCCAAACTCGGAAACCGGGCTTACAAAATTCCCGATCGCCGAATCCGGCGCCGACAGCCTCCGTAGAACCCCATTCTCGGCTCCTAGCTCCCATTCGCCAGGTTCCGATCCTGGGATGCTACGAGGAGGATTTTCAACATCAGTTTGATTCGTAATAAGCATAACCAAAGGCATAACCCACAAACAACAACCAAGAACTCCATTACATTTCCACTATGATAAAAATCTTTACAAGTACAATGAGCATAAAGGGAAATACAATGGCAATGTACAAAAACTCCAAAATGCTCAACAACGTGCTCCTGTCTCAGCGCTGCTGCGATCCAACGGACTATACAATGCCAGACATGAATGTATCGGCCATCCCAAGGCCATGCGATGTACAATGCAACTCAAGCATACAGGTCCTCATCTATGTCCACACATCAATACAGCTCAAAATATGGGATATGACCGGGGTCTAGTACACTCTATACCAGATTGCCGCCACATCGCGCGCAATAAGGTAAGTGGAAGAGACCACACTATCCGTCTGCCAATATCGGGCGCGACTCGTCGATAGCGGACCCATTCCTCGAGCTGGTCAGACTCAGCCTAGCATTGCCCCCTACTCTCGGGCGGGTAAGGCCGCACCCCCTTCCAACCGACCACGACACAGTGGAGAGCGTAACCGTCTGGTAATCGGCACTCAACGCTCATCTACCCACTCGGTCTAGACGTTGGACAACCTCTTGGTACCATAAGGGTTTAGGGACTTTCACCCAGGGATATCTATAGTACCCCATGTAGAACAAGATTTTCAGTATCCAATCCTGCCAACCACGATGCGTCTGTGGAGGCTACGGCCCTGATGTCGCTAGGGCGTACAATAACCATGTCACACAAATGCGGAATGCATGATTCACGCTATCCAATCATGCAACAAATCCTGCGCATATCGTGCGTTCATGTAGGGCAACACTGCCTAACCAGAAGCCCATAGACAACCTGCCCGAAGGCATATGCTATGATCAGTAAATCCTCATATCAAGCATGCATATGATGCGTATGATCATGAGTCATGAGACTATATTAAACATGTATATGAGATGAACTATCCTGATAATGCAGATGGGCCTGGACAATAAGTACGGGCCTAACAATGGGCCCTAAGGAGAGTTGTAATATGGACATCCAACCAGCATTACCCTCACAATGTGGACGTCAAACCAACATTTCTCCCCAGACACGATCTTCTTAAATGTCACTACATAACCTGAATTGGGATTGCACATTGCAATGGACCTTAGGTTCATCCCATTGGGCCTTACATATATATCAAATGGGCCATATCTTATGGGCCTTTTATCCATCAGATGGGCCATATAAATGGGCCACACCAATGGGTCTTATGTGCATTGCAATGGGTCGAAACCCGTGGGCCTAGCTTGCATCAGTTGGACCTAGTCACATGAATCTAGTATGTATCAAATGGGTCTCACCGATGGGTCCCACATGTAGGTCAGGTGGGCCTCAACCACAGACCTAACATGAGTTCAATGGGCCTAACCCCTAGGACTTATGGTACATTAAATGGGTCTAAACCCGTAGGCCTTGAAGCATATCAAATGGGTCTAGTCTCATGGACTGTCACACCCCAAACTCGGAAACCGGGCTCACAAAATTTCCGATTCCCGAATCCGGCGCCGACAGCCTCCGTAGAACCCCATTCTCGGCTCCTATCTCCCATTCGCCAGGTTTCGATCCTGGGATGCTACGAGGAGAATTTTCAACATAAGTTTGATTCGTAATAAGCATAACCAAAGGCATAACCCACAAACAACAACCAAGAACTCCATTACATTTCTACTATGATAAAAAAATTTACAAGTACAATGAGCATAAAGGGAAATACAATGGCAAAGTACAAAAACTCCAAAATGCTCAGCAACGTGCTCCTGCCTCAGCGCTGCTGCGATCCAACGTCACCTGCATGCAACGGTCGTGCATAAACTTACAGAAAGCTTAGAGGGTGGTGGAAGTGTGAGCGCAAGGTAGTAATATGTACATGCAGTGTTAGAGTGATGCGGAATATGCAAATGGAACCATGATATCATGAGCCGTACCAAGGCTATACAATGCCAGACATGAATGTATCGGCCATCCCAAGGCCATGCGATGTACAATGTAACTCAAGCATACAGGTCCTCATCTATGTCCACACATCAATACAGCTCAAAATATGGGATATGACCGGGGTCTAGTACACTCTAAACCAGATTGCCACCACATCGCGCACAATAAGGTAAGTGGAAGAGACCACACTATCCGTCTGCCAATATCGGGCGCGACTCGTCGATAGCGGACCCATTCCTCGAGCTGGTCAGACTCAGCCTAGCATTGCCCCCTACTCTCAGGCGGGTAAGGCCGCACCCCCTTCCAACCGACCACGACACAGTGGAGAGTGTAACCGTCTGATAATCGGCACTCAACGCTCATCTACCCACTCGGTCTAGACGTTGGACAACCTCTTGGTACCATAAGGGTTTTTTGGACTTTCACCCAGGGATATCTATAGTACCCCATGTAGAATAAGATTTTCGGTATCCAATCCTGCCAACCACGATGCGTCTGTGGAGGCTACGGCCCTGATGTCGCTAGGGCGTACAATAACCATGTCACACAAATGTGAAATGCATGATTCACGCTATCCAATCATGCAACAAATCCTGCGCATATCGTGCGCTCATGTAGGGCAACACTGCCTAACCAGAAGCCCATAGACAACCTGCCCAAAGGCATATGCTATGATCAGTAAATCCTCATATCAAGCATGCATATGATGCGTATGATCATGAGTCATGAGACTATATTAAACATGTATATGAGATGAACTATCCTGACAATGCAGATGGGCCTGGACAATAAGTACGGGCCTAACAATGGGCCCTAAGGAGAGTTGTAATGTGGACATCCAACCAGCATTACCCTCACAATGTGGACATCAAACCAACATTTCTCCCCAGACACGATCTTCTTAAACGTCGCTACATAACCTGAATTGGGATTACACATTGCAATGGACCTTAGGTTCATCCCATTGGGCCTTACATATATATCAAATGGGCCATATCTTATGGGCCTTTTATCCATCAGATGGGCCATATAAATGGGCCACACCAATGGGTCTTATGTGCATTGCAATGGGTCGAAACCCGTGGGCCTAGCTTGCATCAGTTGGACCTAGTCACATGAATCTATTATGTATCAAATGGGTCTCACCGATGGGTCCCACATGTAGGTCAGGTGGGCCTCAACCACAAACCTAACATGAGTTCAATGGGCCTAAACCCCTAGGCCTTATGGTACATTAAATGGGTCTAAACTCGTAGGCCTTGAAGCACATCAAGTGGGTCTAGTCCCATGGACTGTCACACCCCAAACTCAGAAACCGGGCTCACAAAATTCCCGATCGCCGAATCCGGCGCCGACAGCCTCCGTAGAACTCCATTCTCGGCTCCTAGCTTCCATTCGCCAGGTTCTGATCCTGGGATGCTACGAGGAGGATTTTCAACCTCAGTTTGATTCGCAATAAGCATAACCAAAGGCATAACCCACAAACAACAACCAAGAACTCCATTACATTCCCACTATGATAAAAAACTTTACAAGTACAATGAGCATAAAGGGAAATACAATGGCAAAGTACAAAAACTCCAAAATGCTCAGCAACGTGCTCCTGCCTCAGCGCTGCTGCGATCCAACGTCACCTGCATGCAACGGTCGTGCATAAGCTTACAGAAAGCTTAGAGGGTGGTGGAAGTGTGCGCGCAAGGTAGTAATATGTACATGCAGTGTCAGAGTGATGCGGAATATGCAAATGGAACCATGATATCATGAGCCGTACCAAGGCTATACAATGCAAGACATGAATGTATCGGCCATCCTAAGGCCATGCGATGTACAATGCAACTCAAGCATACAGGTCCTCATCTATGTCCACACATCAATATAGCTCAAAATATGAGATATCACTGGGGTCTAGTACACTCTAAACCAGATTGCCGCCACATCACGCGTAATAAGGTAAGTGAAAGAGACTACACTATCCGTCTGTCAATATCGGGCGCGACTTGTCGATAGCGGAACCATTCCTCGAGCTGGTCAGACTCAGCCTAACATTGCCCCCTACTCTCGGGCGGGTAAGGCCATACCCCCTTCCAACCAACCACGACACAGCGGAGAGCGTAACCGTCTGGTAATCGGCACTCAACGCTCATCTACTCACTCGGTCTAGACGTTGGAGCAACCTCTTGGTACCATACGGGTTTAGGGACTTTCACCCAAGGATATCTATAATATCCCATGTAGAATAAGATTTTCGGTATCCAATCCTGCCAACCACGATGCGTCTGTGGAGGCTACGGCCCTGATGTCGCTAGGGCGTACAATAACCATGTCACACAAATGCGGAATGCATGATTCACGCTATCCAATCATGCAACAAATCCTGCGCATATCGTGCGCTCATGTAGGGCAACGCTGCCTAACCAGAAGCCCATAGATAACCTGCCCGAAGGCATAAGCTATGATCAGTAAATCCTCATATCAAGCATGCATATGATGCGTATGATCATGAGTCATGAGACTATATTAAACATGTATATGAGATGAACTATCCTGACAATGCAGATGGGCCTGGACAATAAGTACGGGCCTAACAATGGGCCCTAAGGAGAGTTGTAATGTGGACATCCAACCAGCATTACCCTCGCAATGTGGACGTCAAACCAACATTGCTCCCCAGACACGATCTTCTTAAACGTCGCTACATAACCTGAATTGGGATTACACATTGCAATGGACCTTAGGTTCATCCCATTGGGCCTTACATATATATCAAATGGGCCATATCTTATGGGCCTTTTATCCATCAGATGGGCCATATAAATGGGCCACACCAATGGGTCTTATGTGCATTGCAATGGGTCGAAACCCGTGGGCCTAGCTTGCATCAGTTGGACCTAGTCACATGAATCTAGTATGTATCAAATGGGTCTCACCGATGGGTCCCACATGTAGGTCAGGTGGGCCTCAACCCACAGACCTAACATGAGTTTAATGGGCCTAAACCCCTAGGCCTTATGGTACATTAAATGGGTCTAAACCCGTAGGCCTTGAAGCACATCAAATGGGTTTAGTCCCATGGACTTGCAACACATCAAATGGGCTTAAGTCCATAGGCCTTATATGAATCAAATGGGCCTAGCCCATAGGCATTTTATAAATCAAATGGGCCTAGCCCATACCCTTTTGAAATTCAAATGGGCCTAGCCCATAGGCCTTCAATATCAAGTGAGCCTAAGCCCATAGGCTTTACATTTCAAGTGGGCCCAAATCCTTAGGTCTTAAGTGAATCAAATGGGCCCAGCCCATAAGCATTTCATAAATCAAATGGGCCTAGCCCATAGGCCTTTTACAATTCAGATGGGCCTAATCCATGTGTAAATGGCCCACCAAATCAGTAACATCAAGCTTTAAAATGATCTCACTAGGTGGATGGACGGTCCAGATGCACCACATGCATCATGGTGGGTCCCCACTGTTCAGTGGACAGTGCGGATATGGTACATACATCACACAGGGCCCCACCGTCCGCTGGACGGTGGAGGCCATACAAACATCAAGTGGGGCCACCGTGGTGAGTGCCACCGTCCGCTGGACGGTGGACTTATTACATACATCATTGTGGGTCCCATGTGGGGCCCACCCTGTAATGTTTATTCGGCATCCAACCCATTGATAAGGTCACTCGGGCTTGGTTGAAGGGAAAACATAAATTTCATCTTGATCCAATTCTTCTGTGGGCCTCAAAAACTGATCAATGGTAGAATTCAACTCACACTGTTTCACTTGGTGTGGGCCACCTGAGTCTTGGATCTGTCTCATTCTTGGAAGGGGGCCACTTTAGAGGGTGGCCCATCCGGTGAACGGTTTAAATGGCATATAAACATCAAGGTGGGGCCCACGGCTGAAGCCGTGGATCCCTTGCTGGACGCCACCGCCCGCACGTACCACGGCTGCACGCAGT
This sequence comes from Magnolia kwangsiensis, assembly GCA_037074715.1. Lineage (NCBI taxonomy): Eukaryota > Viridiplantae > Streptophyta > Magnoliopsida > Magnoliales > Magnoliaceae > Magnolia > Magnolia kwangsiensis. The sequence continues at coordinate 43,807,355 of CM073579.1, forward strand.
AGCGTGCAGCGCTGCCAGCGCCACTAACCAGAGGCTCTGCCTCTTGAATTTCAAAATTTGAGAAAAATAGTTTTCTCGAGGTTTTTCGCATGTGGGGCCCGCTAAAGTGAAATCCGCCCCTGCCATTGCGATCAGCGGCCCGAAACAGACGAAATGAGTCCAGCGTTCGAATTTTTTTTATGAAAGGAAATGAAATAAATTAAGAAAATGATGATTGAATGGTGAGGGTGCGATCTTTGACGCTATGGCCCACCAGGTGCTCCGTTCAATCTCATCTTCTGGCTCAACGCCTAAAATGGGATGGTGAAAGGAATGGACGGCTTAGATCAGAGCAATACATCAGGGTGGGGCCTATGCAAGTGGGCCACCCAAAACCCCAATTTTCTTCTTTCCTTTTTCTTCTTCCTTTGGAACGTCCAGCGTCCCAGACGCTGGACGGTTTTCTCTAAAAAAAATTTGCTTTAAAGGTGGTCCCTGATGAAGTGGGCCACCACGGATATTTGTCATGGGTACACATATAAGGTGGGTCCCACTTGAATAAAAATTTGAACCAAATGAATTTCAAGGCGGGATCCATTCAAGTGGGCCACACCATCCTATTGCAATAAAATAAAATAAAATAAAATAAAATAAATAGAAGAGAGAGAGAGAGATGGAGAGTGGGACACGACTTGTGATGGAGGGACCCCGTCATTATGGGCCCTCCCTTACATGAAATCATACATCAAATGGGTCATTTTGCACATGTGACCATCAAAACTAAAGATCAACGGTGGGGATCCTTTCCCCACCAATATGGATGGTCTAGATGAACTTTCCAAATGAAAATAAACATCATGATGGGGTCCATGGAGAATGGCCCCATCATGGAATGATCATGATGATCCAAGTGGTCCATCGGCCACGTATTAGGGTCCCAAGTGAGATCCACACCATTGATCGGTGGGCCTCACTTGGTCCACCAAAAAAAATAAGTAAATCTACCCTATAGAGACACCCACCGTCCGATCTTCTTGCTCCTAGAGGTTCCTTGGCACCTAAGCTTAAACTTCAATGGTTAAGATGAAGAATGGAGGGTTGAGATGGGAGATTTTGGGGTAGGAAGGTGGGCCACTTGGAGCTTGGGAATTTTGGAAAATTCCATATGTGGGGGTCTTTGTTGCTTGAGATTTTTGAAATGAGAAAGAGAGAAAGAGAGAGAGTGATGTAAAGGGAGAGAGAGAGAGTGATGGATGGATGGGTGAGTGATGGTTGTGTAAGAAAAACTTGACTTTTGTGGCTTTTGTGTAAGAAAGGTATGGGTGGTGAAGACTTTTGTGGTTGCTTGGGAAAAGGGATGGAAGTGATGTGTACTTGACATGTGATGGATTGATGGGTGATTGATTGATGGGATTGATGTGATTGATGTGACACATCGTAGAGATTCCCTTGGTTTTTACAACGCGCTGCATTTTCTCGCACCAAACGTTGGGCCATAACTCTTGACCAGGGTATCGCCTCGGCGCGCGAGTCGTGGTATCAAAACCGCAACGATGGCGCGGTCGCTATGGTATTGGTCTCGCGTTGAGTCGACTCGGGTTGTCGGCACATGAATCAGGGTCGCGCGTCGATATCGGTTAAGGGTCGAAGGTCGCCGGAATTCAACCGGTAAGATCGCGGAAGTGTACGGAAAGGTACGGACCAAGATACGGGTCTTACAGTGGGTCCCTCAGATGGATGGTTGAGGTATAACCATACCTCATGATCAAACCTACTGACGTCAAGTGGAGGCCCCACATTTTGCATTAAGCTGATATTTATATTTTTACTTCATCCAGGTATGTCCAAATGGACAGGTAGTGAGGTGGGGCCCAACACGTGGATGGTCTAGATCAGGTGGGCCACATTCCTTCACAAGAGATAGAGAGAGGTAGACATGATGTGTGAGAGGGAGGAGCTCTACCACTATGAGTTTCTCTTGGTTTACAACACATACATAAAAATGGGTCCCACCACAAGTGAGCCCTCAAATCATCAAGATTAATTGTAAGACCCATATCCTAGTCCGTATTGTTTTGTTGACTCCCGCGATCCTTCCTGTCGAATTCCAGCCAACTATGACCTATAATCGACGTTTGTGCTTGACCATGAGTAGTATCCCATGGATTCGAGTCGACTTAAGCCGAGACTTATACCATTGCGACCGCACCGTCGTCGCGGTTCCAACGTCACGTCATGTCTCACGTACCGATTCGATACACAGGTCAGAAGATGTGGACCCACATTTAATTCGAGAAAACACCGTACGCTTGCAATCCCAAGAGAATCTTTACAACATGTCCCATCAATCAATCAAAGTATACACCCATACTTTCTTTCTCCCTAAGTAAAGCAACCACCAAGTCAATGCTCTCTCACCCTCTCTCTTACACACCCATACATGTCAAGTACACCATCACCTAACATCCATCATTCCGTCACCCATCACACTCTCTCCTTACAACCCTCTCTTTCTCTCATTTATCAACATAAAATTCCAAGCAAAAGAGAAGTGCACGTCCATGGTTTTCCAAGAGAGAAAGTGAGATGTGTGTGGCCCACTTTCTCTCCCAAAAACCTTCATCCTAGCCATTCATTTCTCATCTTCCACCGTCAAAGTAAGACACAAGGAGATCGGCATTTCAACGGACCAAGAAGATCGAACGGTGGGTGCTTCCATCGGCCTAGATTTTTTTTTTTATTATTATGAAGGGCCAAGTGAGGCCTACTAATTGATGGTATGGATCTCACTTTGGACCCTAGGTGTGGCCGATGACCCACCTTGATTCTCATGATCATTCAATGATGGGACCATTCTCCATGGACCTCATCATGATGTTTATTTTCTTTGCATGAATAGAGGTCATCTAGACCTATCATTTTGGTGAAGAAGTAATCTCCACCGTTGATTTTTAATTTGGTGGGCCCACATGTATTGGGACCCACTTGATGTATCATTGAATGCTTGAAAAGGAGGGCCTATAGTGTCGGGGTCCCTCCATCACACATCTCTCTCTCTCTCTCTCTCTCTCTCTCTCTCTCTCTCTCTCTCTCTCTCTCTCTCTCTCTCTCCCTCTCTTCATCATTTCTTGTCTTATGATGTGGCCATGTGGCCCACCCGGATGGACCCCACCATGAAGCTTGTATTTTGTCCAAGCCATCTGTAAGTACGGCCCAACGTCCAACGTCCAACGTCCAGGGATGTTGGATGTCAACTAAAAGCATAAATATTAATTGGTTCAAAGCCTTTGGGAAGGGCCTCCCATGTAGGCCCCACCTTGATGAATGGATCTAATCCAAGTTGTCCATCCTATTTTCCAATTCATTTTAGGCGTTGAGCCAAAAAATGAAGTTGATCTGACTATCTGGTGGGCCATAGCATAGAAAACAATATTGTTACTATTGAAAGCCACTCCGATGTTTCTATACATCGAAATATGCTCAATATTGGGCTTGTTTCGCTTGTCTTGAGCCATAGGGGCCATTGGGCGGGGTGGATTCACCTAATGCGGGCCCCACATATGAAAAACCATAGAAAAACCCCCCCTTTTCAAAAGAAAATATATAAGCAGGCAGTGCATGTTGTTGCTGCATTTTGGCAGACGGACAACAGGGACCCACGGCCCTAGCCGTGGGCCCCACCATGATGTGTGTTCATTATCCACACCGTCCATCCTTACGGGACCCTTAGGGCAGTGGACCACCCCCAAAATCAGCCGTATTTGAAGCTCAAGTGGCCCACAAGGCAGGAAACAGTGTGATTGAATGGCTGCCATTGAAACTCTTTTGGGTGTCACAGAAGTTTTGGATTATTATGAAATTTATTTTTCATTTTCATCTAGGTCCTTGTGACCTTATGAATAGATTGGATGGAAAACAAACGTTATGGTGGGCCCCACATGGGACCCATAATGGTGTATGTGTTTTGTCACACCATCCATGGCAGTGGACGGTGGAATCCACCAATGATGTGTGTGTTTTATTTACACCATTGTCCAGTGGTGTGGACAGTCGGACCCCCAATGGTGTATGTGTTTTATTCACACCACCGTCCAGTGGTGTGGACGGTGAGACCCACCATGATACATGCATTGCATCCAATCCATCCAACCATTTAGAAATATAATTTTAAAGGCTTGAGACTAAAAAGAAGATAAATCTATTTATCAAGTGGACCACAGTGCATAGTGAGGATTGAACGTCTACCATTAAAATCCCTAGGGAGTGCACAAGTTTTGGATCAGTAGGAAATTTATTTTCCCCTTAATTCAGGTCTATATGACCTTATGATCAGATTGGATGGGAAATATACATTATGATGGGCCTTGGGAATTTTAATGGTAGAAATCATTATCGCCACTTACCTTTGGGTATGGCCCATTTGTTATGCATGGGGCCCAATTTTTGTGGCCCATTTGATATACATATGGCCCATGTGATGTGGCCCACTTGTCATATTTATGGCTCGTTGTTGAGGCCCACCTTGATGTGTATGAGGCTGTCGTTGAGGCCCACCTTCATATGAATGTAAGGCCCACGGGTTATGGCCCATTGTAATGTACAAAAGGCCCATTGGTGAGGCCCATTGATGCAGCCCACTTGATGAATATAAGGCCCATGTGGTGCGGCCCATTTGATGTATTTAAGGCCCAATGGGATATATATACAAGGTCTAATGCAATGTGTGATTCCCCATGGTTTGTGTAATGATATTTATGGCGGACCATGCCTTGGGAGCAATGTTGGTTTGACGTCCACATTGTAGGAACAATGTTGGTTAAATGTCTGCATTATAACTCTTCCTAGGGCTTGTTGATAGGCTCATATTTGTTATGTGTAGTCCATCTAGGCCCATCTCTGTTATGAGGATAGTTCATCACCATATAACATGTTTAGTATAACTCCATGATTCATTCCCATACGCATCATATGTATGCTTGCATAAGGAATGTTTGATCATAGCATAAGCCATTGGGCTGAGACATTTACGGGACTTCTTATGAGATGGAGTGCCTCACATGATTACGTTGTACATGCGAGATTGCTGCATGACAGTACGGTGTGACTCATGCATCTCGCATATGTGTGACTCGATCATTGTACGCCTTAGCGACATTAGGACTGTGGCTCCATAGGTACATCGTGGATGGCCGTATCAGATACCGAAAATACTTGTTCTAGCATTGTGGGCACTTAGGATGTCCTTAGGTGAAAGTCTTAGAACATTTTTGGTACTAGCAGATGCTCCAACGTCTAGACCGAGTGGATACACGAGCGACCGAGTGCCGAATACCAGTAGGCCACGTCTCCCACTGTGTCGTGGTCGGTTGGAAGGGGGTGTGGCTTTATCCGCCAGAGTGAGGGGGCTATAAGCTAGATTGAGTTTGACTAGTTCGCAAATGAGTCCGCTATCGACAAGCCGAGTAGGTATTGACAGACTACTAGTCAGGCGGATAGTAAGGTCTATTCCACTTGCTGGGCTGTACAGCTATGGAAGCGACAATCAGTGTGGAGTGTACTAGACCCCGGTGATGTCCCAGAGAGAAACTGTACTGATATGTGTACTTGATGAGTACTAGTATGCTTGCTTTGTATTTTTCATATGACATTTGGCTACATAGGCCTCGCATCGCATGGCCTTAGTATGGCCGATAGCATTCATGCCTTGCATCACATAGCTTTGGTACAGTTGATTTCATTCATGGACTTACCCACATTTTTGCATTACTCTGATATTGTATACTTGACACTTGCCTTACGCACACACTTACACCACTTTCTAAGCTTTTGTAAGCTTATACACGACCGTTGCATCCAGGTGGCATTGGATCATAGCAACGGTGAGGCGGGAGCGCACATCAGATTATTTTTGAGTTTTTGATCACCCTGTATTTTCCTTTCCGCATTGTACTTAAAATTTTTGATATAGTGGATATTTGGTGATGTTGTTTTGTGACTTGGTTATGCTCCATTACAAAAAAAAAAATCATACTGAAAATCCTCTTTGTAGGATCCTAGGATTAGAATCTGGCATGTGAGTGTCAGGATCATTATGTTTACACCATGAATAACATGAGTGATTTTCTATGTATTTATATGTAAATAACATACTTTCTTTGGATATGACTGTATAAATTATTCAAAAGACCAAGTAGTAGCTTAATTCAAAACTTGAAATGAATGATATGTTGGAGATCATATGTTTGAAAAATATAGATGGTAGAGAATATCTCAAAGGGATGTTTAAAACAAGAAATTTTGGCTAAAACTTAAAAAAAGGTTTTAAATGGGTATTATAAGTTGATATTGACTTATTTTAGAGGGGTACCAAATTCTCTAAAAAGGACTGATGGGTAACAAAGGCTGGATGTTTCTTATACCCAAGGTGTGGGAGGCCAAATGCACTCCATGTCATGTGCAACATCTACTCATCTATAGGCACTAAGTCCTATAAATTGATAAGATAATAACCTATAAGAAAACACCGATCATTATTTAAAAGAGTTTAGTGTTGGGGAACTATGGAAGCAAGCATAGATGAATCAAGCAAAGTATTCTAATCACAAAAACCAAGTCCAATCATAAAGAAACTAAATTTAACATGAAAAAACCCTTGCGAGAAAAAACCGCGGCATAAAGTGACAGTAATGCACTATGAAAGTAGAAATTACAAGAGATAAAGAGAATAACCGATTCGAACAAGCCTTAAATCCTCTCATACAAGGCCTTGAAACCCTAGGAACGAATTAAAAATCCCTTAGAATACCCTCTATTTCCAATTACACCCATATATACAGCCTAGGTGAATCACAATCAAAATAGGAAACATATTTTGTACTTATGCAACTCTGCGTAACTTTGCATGATAGTTCAATGAAACTTTTGATGATACTTTGATGGCAATGAATAGCCTTCAATGTCATCGAACATCTTTGATATCATTAAACTAAACATCAAAATGTTCCAATGACTAAACATGGATTTTTCAAATTTTCTCGATGTCACTTCGATGGGGCTTCGATGTTATTGAACAACCTTCGATTGCATCAAATAGCCTTCAATGACATCGAACTCCTATTCAGTAGCATCGAACTTAACACACAAAGTGTCCAACAACTAGCATAGGAATTTCTGGATTTTTGCGATGGCATCGAACAAGACATCGATGGCATTAAAGTCTATTCGACACACATGTTAATTTACAGATTTAAGAAATCAATCAACGATCTCCACCATGTCTTCAATCGTCATTCTTCATAGCTTCTTTTCCTCTTCTCTAATTTTACCCTGCATCATAACTCTACCATCGCACCTCATGTACACTCGATCTTCTTTTATGCATTCGTCAAGCCCATAGAAGTTGTACATAACTTGAACTTCTCTGAGGGAACTACCCTAGTGAGCATGTCCATCAAATTTATGCTCGTGTGAATCTTCTCTAAAGTCATGCCTCCTTCCTTACACACTTGTCAAATAAAATGGTGATAAACATCAATGTGTTTAATATGTGAGTGATAAACATAGTTTTTAGCTAAATTGATCGCACTTTCACTGTCACAATTAACCGACACAGCCTCCTGCTAAAGGCTCAACTGATTTATCATCTTTTTCAACTAAACACCTTCCTTGAATTCCACCGTCATTGCCATTTACTCAGTTTTGGTTGTGAAAAGAGCCATCATAGACTGAAGCTTTGACATCTAACCGATCGCTCCACCTGCTAGCATAAATGAGCAACGAGATGTCGACCTTCTACTGTCCACACGACTCGTGTAATCAGAATCCACTTACCCTACTAACTTTTCCCATAATTTCTCTAAAGATAAGACATAGTCTTGCATACCTCGAATGTATCGAAGTAGCCATTTCACTGCATCCTAGTGTTGCCTTTCGAGTTTAGAAATATATCTGCTAACAACACAAACTACATGTGAAATATCTGATCTCATACAGACCATGACATACATCAAATTGCCAAACATATTTGAAGAAGGCACACAAGACATATCCTTCTTTTCTTCATTAGTTTATGGACACTGTTCAGGAGAAAGCTTAAAATGAACCACATGAGGAATGCTAACTGACTTTGCCATATCCATTTGATACTTTATCAATACCTTCTTAAGGTATTCTTTCTTAGATAACTAATGCCTACTCCTTTGCCTGCCTCTAGGTATATTAATGCTAAGAACCTTCTTTGTAGCCCCCAAATCTTTCATCTTAAATGTCTCTGATAACTGAGTCTTCAGTAAATTGATTTCAGACATGTTATGACTGTCAATCAACATGTCATTAACATATAACAACAAGATAGTGAACTTCCCATCATTTAGTGTCTTATAATAGACATAATGATCATATTCACTCATGGTAAACTTCTGACTCATCATGAAAGAATTAAAATTTTTGTACCACTGCTAGGAGACTATTTTAGGCCTTACAATGGCCTCTTTAACCTGAAAAACTTGTTCTCTACCCATTTAATTTCGAAGCCTACTGGTAACTTCATGTAAATATACTCTTCTAATTCCCCTTACAGGAAGGCAGTCTTAACATCCATTTGTTCCAGCTCGAGATCGTATTGGGCAACTAGTACCAACATGAATCTGATAGATACTTTCTTCACAACAGGCACGAATATCTCAGTGAAGTTGACATATTTTCTCTGAGTGTAACCCTTTGCTACCAACCTCATCATGTATCTTTCCTATTTCTTCTTAAATATTCACTTAAACCCGATCACTCTTTAGCTAATAGGAACCTTCATTAGTGTAACATCCCGAAAATCGAGGGTCGAGGATAAACTTCACTCCCGAGTTCTAGAACATCATTTATGCAACATTTTCAATGATGGATGAATGTCGGCTGTAATAGTGCACAAAACATGAAGTGGATTAAGCCAAAACAACATATCATACTCTAGAGACAGTTAAATTAGCAAGCGGAAGAATGTGATAGATATATAGAATATATGAACTGTTGTAGGTCTCCAGAGTGTGAACATGTTACTAGGTTAAACATATACATGTATACTCCAAAATAGAAAGAGAAGAATATACATGGGTGCGTAAATAAAAGGTAAAATACCAAGTGTAGTGGTATCTAATCAGTAACCTTGTAAACCCGTCGATCAGAACCTGCAAATACGAGGGATCTTCCTCATCATCATCAAGTCCGGCTCTGCTTCGCAAGCATTGTCATCATCTGAAACTAAAATAGGGACTGGTTGGTGTGTACAACACCGTCCCGTAATGTGGGAGTGAGTAGCTAACTCAGTGGGATCATAGAGCAAAGATTAGCATGTTATCAAATCAATCACACGATAATAGTAAAGCAAACAATCAGACATTCCTAGATACTGTTGTTAATGCAAGTATGAAATGACATGATGGATGCCCTCACCAACATACTCCCTCATGCGACACCATCTTACGTCCGCGGCATGCTTTCTTCCCTCAGTGCTCCATATCTTCCAGGCACATGCAGTGCGATATGAATATGATTACCGAGTTGTTATTAGTCCTTTTCATACAGCAGGATTGGAAAACTAGGGTACCTCCATTATATCAATACCCAAACAATGATCCTGTCTAGGGTCATCACTCCTAGTAATCTCATACGATGATATATTTCTAGGTCGCTGCAAGGGCTGTCAGGGCTGTTGCACGCACTCGTTGCTCCACTCTCCCATCACCTTATCAATACAGGCCTAGTTTATATCCTTAAGATTGCATTAGGACTCGTCATCCCCATGCGGTGTTAGGATATCAAGGTCACTACAAAGGGCTGCCAGGGCTGTTGCTCTCACTCGTTGCTCCACTCCCCCATCACCTTATCAATGTAGGCCGAAAGCAAGAATATAGTGTCCCATACCACCATAATCTACTCAGAGTAGGGTGCTCACTGGTCACTATGGGGAGGTTTGTGGCCCTAGCGTAGGACGACAGCTCAACCACGGTGTCCCATACCACCATGCCCGGCTCATGAGTCTTAGGGGATCGAGGTACCAAGGTTAGAGGGGTTATCACTGGTAAGTTCAGTATCCTAGGTTCAAGTAGTTATGACCAATACAAGGTGAACATACAATGATCAGTCGGTTTACTTGATGAGTCCGACTAGCACGAGCACACGTTGAATCGACCGACATGAAGTGTACAAGCACTTCGTGTAGCCTAACCACTGCTGACAACTCTAGTACGACTCGGGTTCGTCATACACATCCTTCGTGGCGAATAGAATCCAACCACGAATTCTAAACTGTTACCGACTGCGTGGACTAGAGTATAGCCCCAAGCATATGTAATCTAAATCATTAATCATATGAGAGAGACGGAATTAAAATATAAGAAATTCCAGCATGTTATCAGCATATTATAACATACATCATAAGCAGTTAACCAAAGACGAGTATTTCGTGCCCAAGGTAATCAATTCAAATACAACAGGCATGGAGGAAATCATGTGTATCATCAAAGTAGTTGAGAATCCAGTCTCAACGCAAATCTACAACACCATTTACTCAATACTTACTAATACATACATTTATACAAACACTTAGACTACTTAACTCCAACGTACTTGACGTATGTTGATTCCAACATATAATATGACAGATCCTTATATCAAGGGGTTGTCTAATACACAACAATCATGTTCTTACATTCAAAATATATGGCAGGCATAAATCATATTGATTTAGGCATTTCAACAAATACTTAGTCTACACACATTAGTCTACATAGCATATGTTGGCCAATACGTGCATTAGGGTGAATCTCTTCGCCAAACAGATCATACACGCATAACTAACATAAGTACACGACAAATACTCATGACAATCATATCGGTAAAATACGTACGTATACAGTATTTCCTACAAATATCTAAAATATCCTAAATCTCATATTCTCCGTACGTATGCGAAATGAAAAACGGACAGCATGTTATACATGTCAAACAACATCCTTATCAACAATCTACCATTAAACGGCAATGAAAGCTTTGAAAAATGGTAACCAAAGCGTCTAAAATCTGCATCTTTCGCCGTAGAAACGTATCGATTCGAATAGAAAGTCTATGCTTCGTCAACGTCGATATGGCGACCTAATTCACAAGATAGGTCAGCTACTTTGCTACTTGTATTGCTAGAATCCCCAAAAAAGGTTGAGGTTAGGGTTTTCTTACCTAGAATGGAGTTGGAATCTCCAGAATAGCGATGTAGGTTGATGGCTTTGGCATTTGGAGCAGCAGAGAAGACTCCTAGGAGAAAACTCCAACTTCTCCCTCACTTTCTCTCTCTTTTCTCTCTTCTCTTTCCTAGGATTTTCCCCAAATTCGTATGGGCTAAATGGGAGAGGGTTTAAACTCCTTATATAGGCTAAAAACTCACCTATATAGACTTAGGACCAAGGTATACTTGGGTTACAGCCAAATCGGATCTTTCCAGATCCAAAAGAGCGTTTCTGGAGGTCCCCTGACCAAATGCGGTCGGACTTAAGATCATGGATATTGGATCTTGATCACATTAAGTTTTCAGTCAGATAGTGTTCCCAGATCGCACGTGACGGACCAGTTTTAGTTCAGCGGTCACTGAGACTTGATCGAGGATTCCAAATACACTGACCTAAGTGGAAAATATTCCCTGATCCGAGGGTGTATTTGGGTCAGATTTCGACGGTCAGAACGCTTAAAAAATGTCACGCAAGCGACATGTGCCAGATTTATTTAAATTGTATTTAATTTTCTAAATATTTTCCTTTTCTCACTCTCTTTGCTCCGGACTCAGCAAAATGGTCTCAGGATATCGGTTGGGCTTGATTTTTGAAATGATTGTCAAGTCCAACTAGGCGGTCATAATTGTCTAAGTTATACCTATTGGACTTTCGACGCACGATATAGATCCAATACAAAGTTTCAAAGGGTTCCTGAGAACAAACATGTTTAGAGTTTGATCCTAGGTTTCAGGGTAAGGTAGCGTCAATGATTCTATAGGTTTTGGGTCTTACAGATCGTAATTAAAGTAGTTGGTGCTAATTTTACAGGAAATCTAGTGTAGCGCTGGCTAATTCACGTTAAATTTCTAAAGAATTAGGTTCTAAATGATTTCTCTAGCTTTGGAATCGAATTTTGAAAAGCTACCAAGGTGCTATGGTTGACCCATTGCCTAAGGACGTCTAACCCCAGGTTGGCAAAAATTCAGGGTGTTACAATTAGCTCTCACGTCTCATTCTTATATAAGGAGTCCATCTCATTGTCCATGTTTTTCACTTTTTCACATTAGACTTATCAAGAGCCTCTTGAAGAGTAGATGGATCCCCCTCATCTGTAATGAAGCATATGCAACATTTGAGTCATCCCTTTATCTCATCGGTAACCTGCGATCTTGTGGCGGATTCCTTCTCATAGGTGGCTGCTCCACCAACTCCTGCGCATTTGTCTGTGTATCAGTATCATCTTGAGTGTCATTTGTGTTTATCTGAACATCTATAACCAAATTTTTTAAGTTCTCGTGCTTATCCTTATGGAACAAGGATCCTTCATCGAACTTGACATCATGGCTAATGATGATTTTCTGTATGACCTGGTTATACAACCTGTACCCCTTCACACCACCATCGTATCCAACAAAGATATACTTTTTGGCTCCTGGTCTATCTTATCTCTCTAAGCTGATGGTACATAAGAGTAAGCTTCACAACTAAGAACATGTAATCTCGAATAGGCTACATATTGACCACTCTATACTTCCTCTAGAATTTTGAAATCAATGGCTATAGAAGGGGACTGATTCACTAAGTAAAAAGCTATATTAATGGTCTCAGTCCATAATTCCTTGCCCAACCCATCATTACTAATCATGCATTGGGCCCTCTCCAAGAGAGTCCGATTTATACGCTTAGCCACACTGTTTTACTCTGGTGTGTGGTGCATTGTGTTGTGCCTCACGATCCCTTCATTCTTATAATATTGATTAAATTCACCTGAAGTAAATTATCCACCATTATATATACTTAGTACCTTCATCTTTAACCCTGATTATTTTTCAACCATTGCCTTCCATTGCTTAAAGTTGATGAAAGCACCAGATTTATTTTCTCATAAAATAAACCTGCACTTTCCTGGAATAGTTGTCAATGAACGTGACGAACTATGACGAACCACTGACGGAAACCACAGGTGTCGATCCCCATACATCAGAATGCACATAATCAAGAACACCTTAAAATAAATGTTTTCTGAATTTAAAAGATAACCTTGAATGTTTTCTATAAATACAATGCTTGCATATACTTAAAAAAATATATTTTAATTTGGAATTAAACAACGGATAGAAAATACCTTCATGCCCCGCTCGCTCATGTGACCCGGTCGTGTATGCTACATACATGTAGACTTGGAATCCACTATAATCGCTGCAACTCCACCTAATAAAGTGCTCCCGATCAACTTATAAAGATTTTTATTCTTTTGTGCCTTCATGAATACGAGTGTCCCTTTTAAAACTTTAAGTATACGATTAAAACTAGTGAATCTGCACCCAAGCACCTCGAGTGCTCTAAGAGAAATCAAGCTCTTCCTCATATCAGGAACGTGTCTCACCTCAGTCAAGGTATGCTCCATGCCATCAAACATCTTGATGTGCACCGATCTAACAACCATCACATCATAGGTATTATCATTGCCCATAAATACCTAGCCACCATTGCACTCTTTGTAACTGATGAACAAACTCCGATGAGGAGTCATGTGATATGATTCCCCGATATCTAAAACCCACTTATCCCTATAATCATCATATAAGTGTCCGACCATAGATACTGATAACAAATCACTTTCACTCGTACCTTCATCAGACTCGGCAGTGTTAACTTCCCTAAAAGAATCCTTTGAGTTCTCTTCTCTTACCTTATAATTTGTATAATCCTTTTTCATGTGCCCAAAAATCCCGCAATTCCAATACTTTAACTTCCGTTTGCCCTTGCCCTTGTATTTTGATGTTGATTGAGAAGATCCATTCCTCCACTCAGAATTTTTCCCCCTTATAACCAATGCATCACTAAAAGTACCCACGTCACCATTTTTCTTTTTTATCACCTTTCCATGAAGGGCTAAGATAACGATATCGACGTTAAGGGTTGATCTACCTGTGCAAAACAAGTCCTTAAATGATTCATATGAAGCTAGGAGGGAATTCAACAGGATGCATGCCTGATCACATCAAGTATAGAGATCTCAAGCTTCAAAGGTTAACTATCATCTGAAGAAATGAAGTCTCGATATTTCTATCTCACTTTCAAAGTATAATTGACCTTAGATTGACCTTAGGGTAGGTCATTTTGTACACATAATTCATGTTGATTCTTTTTATATGAATTTGGTCTGTTCTAAGACTAGTCCTGGACCCTGTTTGACTAGTCTTAAAAATGTCTCGACTAGTCTAAGAAATTCCAAGACCAGTCCTAAGTTGTTGTAATTTTTCAAAATTTTTTGGTTGAGCTATGACCAGTCGTGGAGTCTTCACGACCAGTCATGTGAATAGTGCTCGACTCATTCACGGCCAGTTGTGCACCTTCGAGCAAACTCCAGCGACTAAACCTGGTGCCTCACGTCCAGTCATAGGTTGGTCACGACCAGTTATGGAGGGCTCACGATTGGTTTTGGATGACCCACAACCGGTCGTGGAATGGTTTTATCCGATCACGCTTAAAATTTAAAAAATCAGTTTCTCCTACGACTAGTGGTAATGTCTTCAGGACCAGTCGTAGACGAGTTTCTACATCTATAAATAGAACACGAATTTCAGAGTTTCATAACTTGATTCAAGTAAAATCAAGGCATCACTCTGAGATAAGTTTATGTTCATTTTAAGCTACTTTGTGCATATTTAAAATTCTCTTTTGTTGGCTTTATTGATTTAATTTTGTTTTTATATTCCAATCTGAATTGAAAAGAGGAATTGTTGTATTCCTTCTTCTTGGAATCAAAATCAAATATAGGTAGCCCAACTGGTTTAATTTAAAATCAATCTAGAACGTAAAACCATTTCTTAAGTAAGTATTGGACATTGAACTTCTATTTGAACTAATACTCTGACTTGGTTCTTCCGGGCTACAACAAAAGTAGAAATTCAGGTATTTTACATTTGTGTAAATTTCCTTTCTTTTGGTTTTATTTGAGATTAAGCCAGAAAAATCTCAGTTAGTTGGTTATCTGAGGAGAGCTAAAAAACTCAGAAGTGAGGTTTTTTAAATTGTGTAAGCTCATTTTAAAGACACAATTGTGAAGGTTTTAGGTGAACCTGAGAAACCTATTTTCATAGTGAACGCTGATATCCCCTGTGTGAGGATATTAGGAGTGGAGTAGCAATCTGTGTGGCTATTGTTTAACAGTTGGTGAACACACAGGCGAATGTAATGAAACCCAATGTCAATGTGCTTGGTACGTGAATGCTGGATTGGATTTTTTAAAATATTTATTATACTTGAATTATCGTAATATAAAACCATTGAATCTTGTACAATTCTATAATCGTTTAATATACGTTTCATCCAAACAAGCTGAGTACATGCATTTCCTGCTGCGATGTATTCAACCTCAGTAGTTGAGAGCGATATAGAACTTTGCTTCTTGCTAAACCAAGAAACCAAACAATCTCCAATATAAAAACAACCACCACTGGTTGATTTCCTGTCATCAATATTACTAGCCCAATCAGCATCTGAGTACCTAGCCAATTGAACACTAGTATCATATGGATACCAGAGACCTAATTTAGAAGTACTTGCGACATATCTCATAATCCTCTTAACAGCAGTTAAATGTGACTCTTTAGGATCAGACTAATACCTAGCGCAAATACCAACACTTAAAGCAATATCAGGTCTACTAGCAGTTAAATAAAGTACACTTCCAATCATACTACGATATAATTTAAGATCCACATTTTTACCTGTAGAGTCCTTTGAGAGTCTTAAAGTTGTACTCATAGAAGTACCAAAATTCTTGTCATTCTCAAATTCAAACTTTTTAATTAAGTTCAGAGCATATTTGATTTGAGAAATAAAAATGCCATCAGAATGTTGTTTCAGTTGCAACCCTAGGAAATAATTCAATTCCCCGACCATGTTCATTTCAAACTTAGATTTTATTAAATCTACAAACTCAACAGTCATGTTAGAATAGGTAGATCCATAAATAATATCATCAACGTAGATCTGCACTATTAAGATGTGATCATTAAGTTTCTTAACAAAAAGAGTTTTATTTACACTTCCCATTTGAAAATCATGACTTAGTAAAAACTTAGTCAAGTCAATTTCTCGTACCATGCTTTGGGAACTTGTTTTAAGCCATAGAGAACCTTTTTAAGGTGATAGACATGATCAGTGTTCTTAGGGTCTTCAAAACCCATCGGTTGTTCAACAAACACTTCTTCATGCAGATCACCATTTAAGAAGGTACTCTTCACATCCATTTGATAAATTTTAAATTTTATAAAACAAGCAATATATATGAATATTTTGATTGACTCAGGATGAGCTATTGGGGAAAAGGTTTCATCATAATTAATACCCTCAATTTGAGTGTACCCTTGTACAACCAACCTAGCCTTGTTTCGAATTATATTATCAAGTTCATCAGACTTATTTTCAAAAATCCACTTAGTTTCGATAATATGTTTATCTTTAAGTGTAGGAATAAGATACCAAACATCATTTCTCACAAATTGGTTAAGCTCTTCTTGCATCGCAACTATCTAGTTTTCGTCAGTAAAAGCTTCTTTTAAGTTTTCTAGTTCAATCTGGGATGTAAAGCAAATGTACTTACATATATCTTCTAGTTGTCTACGAGTGCACACACCAATGAGAAGGCTTCCAAGAATCTGAGTGGTTGGATGATCTTTAACAGTCCTCAATTTAGAATTGTTTTGACTTGATGAAGTATCTGTTTTGTCAATTAAAAGAACTTCATCATTATCTAAACTAGGGGCAGGTGTATTCAAGTGATTGTCTATGACCACATTAATAGATTCTTAAATAACACCAGTCCTTTTGTTCCGTACTTGATATAAAAGCCTGTTTAAAGAGTATCCTAAAAAGATCCCTTCATCACTTTTAGTATTAAACTTTCCCAGATTTTCATAGTCACATAAAATATAACACTTGCTATCAAAAACTCAAAAGTTTTTGACAGTAGGCTTCTTACGTACCACATTTCATAAGCCATTTTATTATTAGATTTCCTTGTATAAACCTGGTTGATTATATCACATGCTGTATTTACGGCTTCAGCCCAAAGATTTTTAGATAGCTTCACACTATTTAACATTAATTAGCCATTTCTTGAAGCACTCTATTTTTTCTTTCAACAATTCCATTTTGTTATGGTGTTTTAGGTGCAGAGAATTCATGCAATATTCTTTGATCGCTACAGAATTTTTTGAAAATGCTATTCTCAAATTTAGAACCATGATCACTGCGGATCTTACAGACTTAAGAACCTTTTTCATGTTTGGATCTATTTGAGAATCCTTTTTACTTCATCAAGGGTTTCTGATTTATCCCTTAAGAAAGCTACCCAAGTGAATCTGGTAAAATCATTCACGATTATCAAAATATATTTTTTGCCACCTCGACTCTCCATCCTGGTAAGTCCTATAAGATCCATATGGAGAAGCTCGATTGGTCTTAATGTGGCATTAGAGTTCACCTTCTTGTGAGAGCTCCCTGATTGCTTGCCAATCTGGCATTCACCACATATTTTATCTATTTTTTATAACTTAGATAGACCGCTTATTAGTTCTCTTTTGCTCAGTCTATATAGATTACGGTAGTATACATGTCTAAGATGTTTATGCCACAAATCAGTCTCATCGGTATGGACCATGTAGCACGTTTGACTAGACGAGCTGGATTCACTAACAATATAGCTGTAACACCCCGGATTTTGGCCAATCTGGGATTTGACGTCCTTAGGCAATGGGTCAACTAAAACACCTGAAAAATCGCTCAGAACCCAATTTCATAGCCAAAGAAACCACTTAGGATTAATTCCTATGGAAATTTAGCGTAAGTTAGCTAGCGCAACGCTGGAGTAGCTGGGAAATAGTCCCTGATCACTTTAAATACGTTCTACAAGACCCAAATCGAGTAGAACGTATGACTCCATAATACTCTATAACCTCGGATCAAACTCTAAGCGGGTTGGTTCTCTGGACCACTTTGAATTCTTGTATTGGATTTAGACCGCGCGTCGAAAGTCCGTTACTTCCTATCTTAGACCGTTAGAACCGCCCAGCTGGACTTGACAATCATTTCGAAAATCAAGTAAACCGATAATCACAGACTATTTCATTGAGCCCGGACTGAAGAGACCGCGAATAGGGACAGAATTGGAATTTCAAATTCAAATCTGGCACACGACTTGACACGTCAGTATTAAGCGTTCTGACTGTCAGAATTCATCCAGATTACACCCTCGGATCAGGAAAAATTTCTATTTATTATTATGAGACTTCCAGCCCTGATCTACGTGCGGTGACCGCTGAACTGAAACTGGTCCGCCACGTGCGATCTGCGAACCCTGCCGGACTGAAAACTTAATGCGCGCTAGATCTGGTACGCATGAGCTTAAGTCCGATCGCATTCGACCAGGGGACCACCAGAAAGCATCTTTTGGACCGAAACAGCCCCGATTTGGTTACCCCTCAAGTGAAACTTGTTCCCGAGTCTATTCGGGCAAGTTTGGGCTTATAAAAGGGCTTGAAACCCTCACTCCTCTCTCCCATCCGAATTTACAAAAACCCTAGATTGGGAGAGAGAAAAGGTGAGAGTTTGTGAGAGAAGGTGGGAGAGCTTTTCCTGCTGCTGCTGCACGTGCTTAAGCGGCGTATTCCAATCACTTTGCCGTGATTTCTCCCAATTTGCAGGTAAGAAAACGCCCTAGAAAGTTGCTGATTTGATGCTTCTTTAGTTCCATAGTTTGTTAGTTGATAAATCTCGTAAATCAGGTTCCTTAGTCGTCGTAGACGAAGCGTATACGCTCCGTTCGAATCACTTCACCTATAAGGGAAAAGGTGCGGATTTTAGATGCTTTGATTGAGTGTTTCCAAAGCTTTCAATGTCGTTTAATAGTAGATTCTTGACGGCAACGCCGTTTGACAAGTACAACATGCTCTCCGTTTCCTGTTTCGTAAACTAACGAAGAATATGAGAGTTAGGGCATTTTAGTCATTTGTAGGAAGTATAGATTTCATTCATTTTTTGCTGATGTGATTGACATGATATGTTGTCGCATTAGGATGTTAAGAATACGTGCATAATTAGTTTGGCGAAGAGATTTGCCTAAATGCGCACTTCAGGTCGACATACTATATGTAGACTCAAGTGTGTAGTGTATGTGTTTGTATAAATGCTTGTATTAGTATGTATTGAATTAAATGGTGTTATGAATTAGTTTGAGATTGATTTCTCAATTAATATGCTGGTGTGAATGGTTTCCTACATGTCAGCCATATGCATGATTTCATGATATGAATGAAATGCATGTGCTTGACGATTCGCTTAAGCTGTATGTTATAACATGTGCTTGATGATTTCCTTATGAGTTACTTTGAGATTGAATTCTCAATTAATATGTTGATGGAGAGGATTTCCTATATGTTGGCGACATGCTTAATTTCATTATATGTGTGAAAGACATGTGTACGATGATTTGCTTAAGTTATATGTAATAACATGTGTTAACATGCTCTCATGGTTGTATTTCATTTCCATTAGCCTTACACAACTGCTGATGTGATTCTATGATTGTTTGGGACTATGCCTAGTCCAGGCAGTCGGTAACCGAGCGAATTCGTGGTTAGCTTATCTTCACCACGAACGACGCGTCGATGAACGTGAGTCGTGTTTGGAGTTGACGGCAGTGGTTAGGCCACGCGAAGTGTTTTACGCACTTCATGTAGTTCGACTTGAGATGCGATCGCGCTAGTCGAGCCCGTCAAGTAACCCGACTGGCCGATGTATGTTCACCTTGTATGAGTCATAACTGCTTGAACCTAGGGTACTGAACTTACCATTGTAAACCCTGTTAACCATGGTACCTTGATCCATAAAGACTCATGAGCCGGGCATGGTGGTATGGGACACCGTGGTCGAGCTGTCGGCCTACGCTGGGGCCATAAACCTCCCCGTAGTGACCAGTGAGCACCTAGTCTCGTGAGCAGATTATGGTGGTATGGGACACTATATTCTAGCTGTCGGCCTACACTGATCAGGCGACGAGTCCTTTGTAGTGACCGCGAGCGTATTCTGAGTCTACGGGAGGCGACGACCCTTCAGTAGCAGTAGAGTAAAGTAGGTCTGTATTGATAAGGTGATGGGGGAGCGGAGCAACGAGTGCATGCAACAGCCCTGACAGCCCTTGCAGCGACTTACGAAATATACATCGTATGAGATTACTAGGAGTGACGACCCTAGACAGGATCTGTGTTGGGATTGATATAAGGGAAGTACCTTAGTTTCCCAATCTTGCTGTTTGAATGGACTAATAATAACTTGAAAATCATATCACCATAGCATTGCATGTTCCTGGAAGATGTGGAGCACTCTAGGGAGTGTGGCATGCCGCGGTCGTAAGATGTTGCCGTATGAGGGAGATCGTCGGTGAGGGCATACATCACGTCATGTCATAATTGCATTAACAACAGTATTAGAATTGTTTGATTTACTGCTTTACTATTATCGCATGATTGATTTGAGAACATGTTAATCCTTGCTCTATTATTCCACTGAGTTAGTTACTCACTCCCACGTTACGGGACAGTGTTCCTGGACACCCACCAGACCCTTTTGTGATTGCAGATGTTGGCACGGCCTGCGAGGCGGAGCTAGACTTGATGATGATGAGGAGGATCCCTCCTTTATGCGTGTTCTGATTGACGGGATTACAGGGAGGTTGATTAGATACTTTGACACTTGTCATTTTATATTTTTAGCGCACTCATGTATATTCGTTTTGTCTACTTTTGGAGTATACATGTATGTATATAACCTGGTAACATATCCACACTCTGGAGGCATACAACAGTTTATATATGTTATACATACTATCACAGTCTTCCGCTTGTTAATTTAACTGTCTCTGGAGTATGATATGCTGTTCTAGCTTAATCTCACTCATGTTTAATGTGTTATCATAGACAACTTTCAATCATACATATCTATGTTGCATAAATAACATTTTGGAACTCGGGAGTTGGGTTTTTGCTCGATCCCCCGATTTTCGGGATGTTACAATAGCAGTTTTCAGAAGTTCTACGACTAATTAATATTACTGAACTCTTATTATTTAAAATTTCACAACCTTGGTAAGAAAATTTTATGCTATGATTGTTATCGCATATTTGAGATATGCTTAATAGATTGTGTTTTAACCCTTCAACATATAAAATATTTTTAAACAAAGGGAGGTTATAGAGTTGAACTGTACCTTGGCCAATAATCTTGCAGTTGCTGCCATCACCGAATGTGACTAAACCATCAATCATATCTTTGAGATCGGTGAATATACCTTTATCACTAGTCATATGCCTTGAGCATCTACTATCTAGGTACCACTTTGAATGGCTTGTAGCTTTAAAAGAAGTGTGGGCAACCAAGCAGGTAACCTTAGAAACCCATTTCATAACTATTTTGGGTTTAGGAGTATAGTTGGTCTTCTTTTGTTTCTAGCTGCTGTAAGAGTGACCTACTGAGTTATATTTTAAAAGCTCCTTAAGAAAATCAACTATCTTTTTAGCTAAAGGGTTTTGAATCTGGTTTTTATAGTTGAAATAATTACTTTTAGGTTTGAACGATTGAAAAGTTTTAGTATTTTTAGAAAAATGTTGACTAGTACTTTTCCCTTTTGAATTTGAAGTCTCTCCTTTCATAAAGTTAGGAGGAGTATTCTTCTATTTTAGAGGAATATTTTTATCGTAGCCCAAACCGGATCGGTCGCCACATTTCCTTGATCCAGATAAAAGTTTTTCTAACTTTAGATCACCTTGGGCATACCTCCATGTATCCTTTAAACTCAAAAGAGAAGAGACTTCAAGTTTACGTTTATCATTTTCAGATTTAATATCTTCAATTAGGGAGGTTTTGAGTTCTAAATCGCATTTAGTCTTTTCAAAATAATCAAAACATGAGATTTTTCTAAAACAAGAGGCTCAAAATTTTCTTTACGCATTAAAAATTTTTCTTTTTGAAGTTTAAGTTTGACAATAATTTTACAACTTTCCTTGTATAGGGCATTGTAAGCATCTTGAAGATCATCTTCATTTTCACAATCACTGTTCGAATTTTCTTCACTTGTTAAATCATCATTATCTGAAAATGTGAATTTGGCTAGAATCATAAGGGCTTTAACTTCACTGCCCAACTCGGTTTCAGAATCTTCTGATTCAGAAGAGACTTCAGAATCAGAGGATTCATCCCAAGTAGCCAACATACTCTTCTTTTTGGGTTTGTACTTTTTAGGACACTTGTTTGCTAAATGTCCATATTCTTAGCAATTGTAATATTGACTTTCTTTTAATGAATTTTAAGTTTTAGATTTAGATTTAGATCTTTTCTTATCATTTGAGTTTTGAAAGTCAAGCCTCTTTTTACTTTTAAAAATTTTGTAAAACTTTTTTTGCTAAAAGGGCCATATCATCTTCAGATTTTTCTAAATTAGAATTGTAATTATTTTCTTAAAAACTATTTTTAGAAGATTTAAGGCCAATAGATTTACCTTTTGGAGCTTTAAAAGTTAACTCATAAATCTGTAAAGAGCCAACTAATTCCTCTACCCTCATATTGTCCATATCACGAAGTTCTTGGATCGCGGTTACCTTAGAATTGAACCATTCAAGAAGTGAGCGCAGTATCTTTGCACATACTTTAGTTTCTAGGATTTTATCACCAAGACCCCACATAGAGTTCACAATGTCATTTAATCTAGTGTAAAAGTCCATGAACATTTCATTTTCCTCCTTATGTATTTCCTCAAATTTGGTTGTGAGGATTTAGACTTTAAATTTCTTGACAATTAATGTTCCCTCGTGTGTTATTTCTAATATATCCCAAGCTTGCTTTGCAGAATCACAGGATATAATTATTTTCAATTCATCTGGTGATAATGAGCAAGTGATTGCATTTAGTGCTTTTGCATTTGCACTACTCTCACTTTTCTGAAGTGTGGTTCAAGAATAATAAGGTGTTACTCTCATTGATTTTGAACCATCGATACCAGTCACTTCAGTGGTAGGAGGGGTCCATTCATTTACTGTGGCTAGCCACACACTCTCATCCATGGATTTAAGGAAAATCCTCATCCTGGCTTTCTAATAGGCATAATTGGTGCCATCAAATGGTGGAGGCCTAGTGACTGAAAGACTATCAAAATTTGACATCTTATAAATAACTTATATCGGTTTACTCAGGACATAAATCCAAATATATAACAATTAAAACGAACTATTAGGCTTTGATACCACTTGGAAAGGCCAAGCTATATGTCCTAGAGGAGGGGGGGGAGAGGTGAATAGGACTATGCCAAATTGAAACTTTAACAGCTAAATAAAATAATGAGATAGCCAAATAAAGGAAATCAATTCACAATGCAGAAATGAAAAGAAACCTCAATAAACAAGATTGAGAGGTCAATACAAATGTTGTTCTAAAGACAACCTTACACCATAAAAACTAAGGGTTTATGGCAAGACAACCTTATTTCTAGAACATTCTTTGGATAAAAAAACTCAAACTGAAGAGTAATAAATAAATAGCAAGGAATTGAAATACTAAATTATTACAACATTCCCCATAATGCTTGAAATGTAAATATTACAACATTCACATCCACACATACATCCCACAAGCTTAAATGATAAAAGATAGAAAGAATAAATTACACATCCACAAAACACAAAGAGTTATAGTGGTTCGCGTGTGTGTTCATCAATTGTTAAACAATAGCCATACAGACTGCTACTCCACTCCTAATATCCTCACACGGGATATCAGCATTCATTATGAAAATAGGTTTCTCAGGTTCACCTAATACCTTCACAATTGTGTCTTTAAAATAGGCTTATACAATTCAAAAAACCTCACTTCTGAGTTTTCTGGCTCTCCCCAGATAACCAACTAATTGAGAATTTTTTATCTTATTCTCAAACAAAACTAAAAGAAAGAAAATTTACACAAATGTAAAATACCTGGATTTCTCCTTTTGTTGTAGTCCAGAAGAACCAAGTTCGAGTAGAAGTTCAAATAGAAGTTCAATGTCCAATACTCACTTAAGAAATGGTTCTAAGTTCTAGATTGATTTTAAATTAAACCAGTTGGGCTACCTATATTTGATTTTAATTCCAAGAAGAAGGAATACAATAATTCCTCTTTTCAATTTAGATTGGAATATAGAAACAAAATCAAATCAATAAAGCTAACAAAAGTGAATTTTAAATATGCACAAAGTAGGTTAAAATGAACACAAACTTATTACAGAGTGACGCCTTGATTTTACTTGAATTAAGTTATGAAACTCTAAAATTCGTGTTCTATTTATAGATGCAGAAACTCGTCTACGACTGGTCCTGAGGACACTACAACTGGTCGTAGGAGAAACTAATTTTTAAAATTTTAATCGCGATCGGATGAAACCATTCCACGACTGGTCGTGAGCCCTCCACGACTAGTCGTGACCAACCCACAACTGGTTGTGAGGCACCAGGTTTAGTCGCTGAAGTTTGAGTTGAAGGTGCCCGACTAGTCGTGAATGAGTCGAGCACTGTTCACACGATTGATCGTGAAGACTCTAGGACTGGTCGTAGCTCAACCAAAAAATTGTAACAACTTAGGACTGGTCTTGAAATTTCTTGGATTGGTCGAGCCAGTTTTGGGACTAGTCAAACAAGGTCCAGGAGTAGTCTTAGAACATACTAAATTCATATAAAAAGATTTAACATAAATTATGTATACAAAATGACCTACCCTAAGGTCAATCTAAGGTCAATCATACCTTGAAAGTGACATATGAACGTCAAAACTTCATTTCTATAGATGATAGTTGACCTTTAAAGCTTGAGATCTCTATACTAGATGTAGCATTGAACTTGAGATCTTCTAGAGCTTGAATTACACTTCATCTTGAGTTGAACACTAACTTGAGTCTATGAACAAGATCACTTCTTTTGATGTAGCTTGTACTTGCATTTCTTGAAATGGTTTGAAGTAGTTCTTCATTCTTGACTTGAAGCAAAGTGTCTAGAGAGGTGATGTAATGTCTTGAACCAATATGCAATGTCTTCATCATATAAACCAATGAGCTACACTAGACATAGATTACACAAGAAATAGATTGATGTTTTGGCACCACAAAATTTGAAAACCAAAGGAGCATAAAACCATAGCACTTATAGAGTGTCAGTGTTTGGGGCGTTCCATGAGGAGTCTATTGTAGAGAGCTTGGACTCTTGGTTGGGCTCCCCATCCGGTCCTCCATCCCCAGTGATAGGTGGTCATGAGGAGGAAGTCGTGTCTAATCTGGTGAGATAGTTTAGCCTACAGTGGAGCGACGTCTTGACATCAACCCCTTTAGGTCAAGGATGCAAGATGTTGACTTGGTTCGAATAGGATAGAGTACCACATTCTAGAGTCTGTGGTGCTCCGAGCTCCGAAACTTGATGAAGTCCTAAGCTACCCTCGCATGGGTGAGGTGGCTATATATTTGGTCACCCTTCAGTGCAGTCTTTAGCTTCTCGTTCACTCCATAGTATAGGAGGCTACTCACCGCTTGAGGTTGGCCCTAGGCCATATCATCCCAAATGTTTAGATGGCCTTGCTTGGGACTTACATCGTATGGCATTTACTTAGACATACCGAGTTATTTGCTGAAGATTTTTTGTATATGTATACAGCAAAGGCCAACCTAAACCATCAGGGTTGGTATTCTTTTTCCGCATGGGCGAATAAGGGCCAAGCCCTCATCACCAACAACCCGTCCTCCAACAAGGGCTGGAATGACAAATGGATTTTTGCGTTGGGAGAATGGGAAGCCTTAGCAGATGTGGTGACCAGGCTGCGTTCTCGGCTCCCCACCAAATTTACTAACCTAGGTCGGAAGTAACCAAGCTGTAGATGTTCATAACCCCAAGTGCAGGGTTGTTGTTGAGGGTCAAATATTGCATATTATACCCTAGTTATTACTTGGTTTTACTTACATGATAATGTTTAACATTCCATTTTAATCATGTTTTTGTTGCAAGGTGAATCTAAGAGCTTAGATTGAAAAAGGGTACTAAAAGCATGGATTCGATGCTTAAAAATCACCAAAGGGATGGATCTTAGGGGACCGAGATTGAAGAATTCACAAGCCAAAGATCTGAGAAAATTAAGTGATTAACAATAAAGAGGCCTGAAAATCTTCCTAAATGCAAGATCACAGGGTTCCCACCATCCGTTTGGCTTGAAACTCTTAATCTGGCCTGAGTATCATAAAATAGCCATACATGTAAAATTTCAGCCTTTGGATCATCGTGGAAGAGGTCCAACGGACAAGATCAACCATAAATCACTAAGTTAGGACCCACCTAATATCTAGATATGCGTTAATTTGTATCTCAACCCCTCAAATTAAATGGAGAAGTGAATGAACGGAGTAGATTTCTCATTCACATCATAGTGGAACCCACGTACATTGGTGCGTGTACATAGCAGGTGCACACGCACCGCACCGGACCAGGACGCCTAGTCAAAGTCGGGTTGACTCGACGTCTTACGTAACCAGCAGACTGATGTCCGATGGGACGTGTGGTTGCCCACCACCACCATTGATGATCTAAACCGTCCATTTGATCTTGGATGTGGGGACCACCATAGCCATGATGACCTTTTACTCCCATACACGTACACACATGAAGATCACCATCAAACGCAAGATAAATGGCAACGTGATTTGATATAGTGGGCCACACCAAACTCGAGCAAAAGTACCTATTCTCGACTGGTTTTTCTAGGAGAATTTAATGAACGAGGTGGATTCTTCCGCCATCACTGATCAGGGGCTCACCGAACACATCAGCACATGTACATTCGTAAGAAGTGTCCAGACGCTGCCCGAAAGTTTTGAGAAGATGTGGCCCACCACCTCTGATCAGTTGGCCCATCTGAACCATCCAAAGGGAGCCCAAGGTGAGTCCGACCCTAGCCTTGAAGCTAAATCCCAAGATAGGATGACCACCGTCCCAAAAACTCGACCAAACGCAAGGCTGTTTGCATTTTTCCATGCACATAAGGTGCGAAAGACTGTTGCTGCGTAAGTCCATCCATTGACTTTTGTCCACCTCACCAACATAGGTAATCTATAAAAGAGAGAGAGAAAGGGACGTGGGATCATCTTTGAATGTGGAAGAGTAGAGAGAGAGAGAGAGAGAGAGAGAGAGAGAGAGAGAGAGAGAGAGAGAGAGAGAGAGAGAGAGAGAGAGATCATGGATAACAACCAAGAGTTTGCTTCTCCTTCTTCTTTCTTCTTCAGTTTTTCTTTTATGTTTTCTTGAGATTCTAGTTTAGTCACATCTGGCTAAACCTCTTAGCTAGGGCTAAGAGGTGAAGCTTGTAGCGTGATGGGGTGTTTTATGGCTTTGATTCATGTTAAGTTGAACTGATTTTGATTCTAGTTTGATTACAAAGAATGCTTTTAGTTTTAATAGTTTGTTATGACTTAAATTACAATGGATTTGTGATAGCTTTGAGCATGTTCTTCTCATTATTATGATTATAAAATTAGGAACCCTGTTGTTCACCATTGTCTCATGGATATGGTTGGATGATGGAATTCTTCCTAACATTCATAAATATCTCTGATTGGTTGTGGATTGGTTAAATTCTGTTGTTTACTTTGTCTCATGGGCATGGGTTTGTGATGGAATCCATTCCAGTTCTCATACCTCTCTTCCATTGAAAACTAGATAAAAGGAAGTTCATAAAGGAAGTTCATATTTGAGTTTTTATGAATTATCTTCCAGTTGGATGAAGATGGGACTCTGATTCTAGTTGTGTTTATGAATCAAGCATAGATCTCCCTGATCTCTACAAGTGGATCATTGGAAACCCTAGTTTCTCACTTTTCAATTTTACAAGTTTTAGTTCAGTAATTCACAATTATTCTCTTAAAATTTTCTTTTTTAGATTACATCTTCATCTAGTTCTAGTTTTGGTTACTTTTAGATTACGTACAAGGTTTAGTCCCTGTGGATTCGACCTCGGTCGTATCGAGATTATTACTACATTGCAACCCTACACTTGGGGTTATGAACAAGCTTTTGGCACCGCTGCCAAGGATTGACGGTTGCATTTTTCTGAGATTAACTAGTTTTATAATTAGGTTAAGATTAGGGATTTCTAATTTTAGGTTTAGGTTTTTCTGTTTGATTTTTAGAAACTAACCTAACTTGCCTGTTTTGTAGGACCTTGATATAGACTTTCTAAATTGGTAATCTCTTTCTAATTTTTCTAATGTTTCTATGTTTAGGATTAGGGTTTTATTTTCTATTTTTAGATACTTTCTAGTTCTAGGATTTCTTTTATTTTTAGAAAGTAACATACTTTCTAATTTTAGGTTTAGAACTTTCCTAATCAGTTTTTGAAACTTTCTATTTTCGATCTTTGGAATGTTTCCCTTTTAGAAACTAGTTAACTTTCTAATTTTAGAATTCATATTCTAGAAACTGACTCGTTTTGTAGGACCTAACTTAGGAACATCCAATTTGGTAACTTCTTTCTAATTCCCTCTCTTTCTATTTCTAGATTTCTATTTCCTCTCTTTCTTTTAGTTTTTGGTTAGAATCTAAGATTGAGGGTTGAGAGTGTTTCATGCCTAAGTGGGTCCGTGACAATACTCGATATCTTTTGAGTGAATGAGGATTGGTTGAGGGGTTAACTATCCATCGCAAGACTAGACACCACTTGAGATCCTCAGAATTAAGTGAAGTGATGGATACAAATCAACTGGTTAATTAACGAGGAAGACAACCTCAACCTATGGTTGAGGAAGTCCAGGATGAGAATAAGGTGCAACAAGCACCCCTACCTCGTACTTTGGGAGATTATTTACAACTAGTGGGGGTGAGCACGCCCTCATGTATGTTTTTTTCTGAAAATATAGGACATATGGATATTAAGCTAGGGGTGATCTAACTCCTTCCAAAAGTCAATGGAGTTGAATCTGAAAGTCCATATTTGCATTTGAAAGAGTTTGATTAGATCATAGCCACTTTATATTTTTCAAACGTATCGAAGGACATGGTCAGACTAGAACTCTTTCCCTTTTCTTTGAAGGAGAGAGCTAAGACATGGTTGCATTCACTACGTCCCAGATCTATTGACACATGGAATGACATGATAAGGGAGTTCATAAAGAAATTTTTTCCACATTATAAAACGAACACCCTTAGAAAGTCAATCATAAACTTCATCTAAAGGGAGGATGAAACATTCTTCCAATGTTGGGAAAGGTTCAAGGATCTTGTCAGTTCATGCCCACAACACGGTTTTGAAACGTGACTCATTACCCACTTTTTCTATGATGGTCTGACATCTTCCATACGCCAATTGGTTGAGACAATGTACAATGGGGAATTCATGAATAAAAATGTCGATGATGTGTGGGACTACTTGGATAGACTTGCTGAAAATGCACAATCATGGGACACTTACCCAAAATCAAGCACCACTTCTAAGCCCACTCAATCAAAGGAGAGGGGCAGATTATACCTTTTGAAAGAGGATGGTGATATCAATGCTAAAGTGTCTAATCTCATAAGGAAATTTGAGGCCATGGAATTAAAGAAGGATAAGGTTAAGGAAACTGTTTGCTGTATTTGTGCTTGTAACGTTCACACAACTAAAAATTATCTAACGATACCTACCATTCAAGAGGTGTAGAATGAGCAATCTAATGCTATGAAAAATTACCAAAGACCTTTCAATTGATCCACCTCTAATACATATAATCCTAGTTGGAGAAATCATCCAAACTTCAGTTGGAGGAATGGACAAACTGTACCCCTCAAGGTTTCTTCAATCAAATTCCACATCAAGAGAAACCTCAAGAGGACCTGGTTCAAAAAAATCTTCAAAAGTGCGAGCTTTTCAATCAGGGTATGCTATAAGCCTTTCAAGACCTCACAAAGGCCATATAAGGACTTGATACTAAAAGTGTGATTGGGAATAAGGGGAGCCTCCCATATCAACCTCTTCCTAATCCAAAACCACAATATGAAGTTAGCGATCCAAGCTCTTCGAATCAGATGGAGCAAGCTAAATCTATCACCACTCTTAGGAGTGGGAAGACCATTGACATGACCATTCCGGTTAGGGCTGAAAAGCCTAATGACCCGGAAGAGGATAATAATAATAGATCCAGCCATGCCCAATAAGAACTAGAACCGAAACTTTAAGGCAAGCCAGCTGCTTTATTTTCTCAATGGTTGGTGCACCAAAACGTCTCTCTAACTCTCGGGACATTTTAAAGGTGTTAAAACAAGTAAAGGTTAATATTCCTCTACTAGATGCCGTAAAACAAATACCTTCATATGCCTAATTTTTGAAAGACTTGTGTACGATTAAAAGATAACAAAATATTTAAAAGAAAATCTTCTTAACTGAGAAAGTGAGTGCCATCCTAAAGCAGGATGTGCCACAGAAATTCAAAGATCCCGGTAGTGTAACCATACCTTGTGTAATCAGGAACTACCAAATTGAGCATGCACTTTTTGACTTAGGAGTGAGCGTAAATCTGATTCCCTACTCTGTGTACAAACAGTTAGGTTTGGGTGAATTAAAAGCCACTTTAGCCACATTACAATTCGTTAATCACTTTGTTCGTGTTTCGAGAGGGATAATTGAGGATGTGTTGGTCTAGGTTGACAGAATCTACTACCCTGTAAATTTTATCATCCTGGATACTGAACCCATCATAACATGAGCACTCGGATTCTTGTTATTCTTGGTCACCTATTTCTTGCCACTTCAAATGTAATTATTAATTGCAGGAATGGAGTCATGATATGTCTTTCGGGAATATGACATTGGAGTTGAATAACTTTTTCAATACAGGCAAACGGTTAAAGGTTGATGACGATTTCCACAACATTAACATGATTGATTCTTTTGTAGAAGATAAAACACCTTTGACCTTATCATCTAAACCTCTACAGACGTGCCCGACCCACTCCCATGATTTTAATGATGACATGATTAGGGAATGGGTTTCATGCTTAATATTATGCTGGTACTTGAAGTTAATCGGTAAAGGCCACAATTTGAAGATTTGTCCCAAACTGATGAAGTGCCTCTACCGTATAACCTTAAGCCATCGAAGCTTGACCTAAAATCTTTACTCTCTGATTTAAAATATGTCTATTTTGGTCAAGATGAGACATACCTAGTGGTGATCTCTTCCCATATTGAGAAAGAACAAGAGAGTATGCTCATATATACTCTCATTGAGCATAAGGGAGCCCTTGGATGATTACAAACCTCAAGGGAATTAACCCCTCAATTTGTACTCACTGCATTTATCTTGAGGATAATGCGAAAACCTCTTGGAAATCACAACGTAGACTAAATTCAAACATGAAGGAAGTGGTTAAACCTGAGGTTCTTAAATTATTGGATGTGGGTATCATATACCCTATATCTGATAGTCAATACGTAAGTCTAACTTAGGTGGTTCCCAAGAAGTCTAGAATCACCACCGTAGCCAATGTCAACCATGAACTTGTGCCAACTAGAGTTACTACTAGTTGGAGAATGTGCACTGACTACAGGAAGTTGAATACTGTCACGAGGAAGGACCACTTCCCTTTGCCCTTTATTGATCAAATCTTGGAAAAGCTAGTTGGTCATTCCTATTACTGTTTCCTTGACGGGTGTTCGGGCTACAAACAGATAGAGATAGCCCTTAAAGATTAGGAAGAGACCATGTTTATATGTCCTTATGGCACTTGTGCTTACCAAAGGATGTCATTCCGACTATGTAAGGCCCTTGCCACTTTTCAGTGATGCATGATGAGTATTTTTTCTGATATGGTGGGATAATATCTAGAAGTCTTCATGGACGACTTCTTTATCTTCGGTCCATCTTTCAATGACTACTTAAAGAATCTTAAATGTATGTTAAAAAGATGTGAAGAAAAGAATTTGGTACTCAATTGAGAGAAGTGTCATTTTATGGTTCGGAAGGGAATTGTCATTGGACATATCATCTCGTCCAAAGGAATCGAGGTAGATAAGGAAAAAATTAATCTTATCTCTAACCTACCTCCACCTAAGAACATACGAGATGTGCGATCCTTCTTAGGACACACTGGGTTTTACAGAATATCCATAAAGGACTTTAGTCTCCTTTCTCGTCCTTTTTCTAATCTACTTTAAAAGGATGCACCATACGAGTAGATTGAGCAATGCCAAGAAGCTTTTACTAAGAGTAAGGGCATGTTGACTGCTGCACCTATCATGCAGCCACTCGATTGGAGCCTTCCTTTTTAACTTATGTATTATACGTCCAACTATACTCTTAGGGCGATTTTAGGCCAGAGAAAAGAAAAGAAGCCTTACATTATTCATTACACAAGTAGTACTCTAAATCCTGCCCAAGTAAACTACTCGACTACGGAAAAAGAACTCTTAGTCGCAGTGTTCGCTTTGGACAAATTTAGGTCGTACTTGATTGGATCTAAGATCATCATTTACATAGATCATGCGGTGCTCAAATATCTTCTTTCTAAGAATGATGTTATGCCTCACCTGATAAGATAGATCCTCATACTTCAAGAATTTGATTTAAAAATAAAAGATAAAATGGGAGTAGAGAACGTAGTGGCTGACTATCTTTCCCACCTTGATCTCCCTAATTCCCTTGAGACGACACATATCAATGTTATGTTCTCTGATGAACAATTGTTCAAAGTCTCCCATTCACCTTGGTTTGCTGATATTGTTAATTATCTTGTCATAGGTTTCACGCCAACACATTAGACTGTGCAAAATAAGAAATTTTTTTCATTGAGGTGCGTAAATTCTTTTGGGATGATCCATATTTATTTAAATAGTGCCCAGACCAAATCTTAAGGAGATGTGTGCCAGACGATGAACATTAAAGTGTCATCTCCTTTTGTCACTCTCAGGCCTGTGGTGGTTACTTTTCTGCTAAAAAGACCATGACCAAAATTTTGCGGTGTGGCTTTTACTGGCCCACTAGGTTCAAGGACACTCATGAGTTTTACAAGGTTGTGAGCATTGTTAGAAATTAGGAGCATTGTCCCATTGAAATATATTTCCCTTGAACCCCATTCTTATTATAGAAGCATTTGATTGCTGAGGCATCGATTTCATGGGACCATTCCCCCAATCCTTTGGAAATTTATATATTTAGCTCACCGAAGACTATGTCAGTAAATGGGTTGAAGCAATTCCGTGCTGGAACAATGACTATCGAACGGTCATTAAGTTTTTAAAAGAAAACATCCTTTCCTGGTTCGAAATGCCTTGAGCCATCATTAGTGATGGGAGCTCACATTTTTATAATATAGGCCATTCAAGAATTTAATGAAGAAATATGGTATCTTTCATAAGGTAAGCACTCCATACCACCCACAAACAAGTGGGAAAGCCGAGATTTTCAATAAGAAAATTAAACACATTTTTGAAAAAATGATTAAGCCTGACCGTAAGGATTGGTCAATTCGATTGACCAATGCCTTATGGGCTTACCGTACTACATTTAAAACTCCTATTGGAATGTCTCCCTTTAGACTTATCTATGGGAAGGCTTGTCACTTGCCTATGGAGTTAAAACATAGAGCCTACTGAGTGATCAAAAATCTAAACTTCAATCTGGTTAATGCTGGCTCGCTGCATAAACTTCAATTAAATGAACTTAAAGAAATCCGGAACGATGCATACGAGAATTCAAGAATTTACAAGGACAAGATGAAAGCGTTTCATGACCAACATATTCTTTGAAAATCATTCACATCAGGTTAAAAAGTCCTTTTGTATAATTCTCGATTACATCTCTTTCTAGGTAATCTCCGATCTCATTAGATCAACCCTTTCACGGTTATCATTGTTTATCCTCATGGGGCTGTCGAGATTTAGAATCCAAACAATAATAACGAGTTTAAAGTAAATGGACATCGATTAAACCCATTTGTTGAGAAATTTGATTTAGAGGACATGTCTATACCTCTGAATGATCTTGTGTACCATGATTGATCTCCTAGTCTGATGGAGGTATAAGTAGTTTACTGCTTTCATAGGACTAGGGTAGTTTGCTTTTTATTATTCTAGGATAGTCGGTTTTATACTGTTAGGATAGTTTCCTTTCCAGTTGTTCTAATATAGTTTGATTTTTGTTGGTTTCACTCTTGTGCTAACCCACTCTCACACTGAGATCTCTTTGGAAAAAGCCGTACAACTCCTTTATCAGGTACTATCTTTCCATCACTTCTCCTTTAATTTTGTTGTCTCACGTACATTGCATACTTATATCTTTTACATTGAGGATAATGTAGATTTTAGGTTGGGGATGGGAGATTGGGTTACCTAATCAGTATGTTCTCAGTCTTGAGCAAACATTGTAATTTTTTTTTTAATTTTTTCTGGAAATTCTTATGAATTCAAGTGATTTTGAAGGATATTCTTATATGGTGGTGATTTATGACTCTTGGATTCAGTTATTTGTTAGATTTCACAGTTAAGTTTGAATTATTAATCCATGATTAGAGGTTTTAAAACATTGATTGAGTCATGATTTCACATGTCACGTCTACCTTACAAATTAAAGGTTCAGTTTGATATTGAATTGTTAGCTTGGTAATCACTAAGCATGGAAGGAGCCAACCTAGGGAATTTATCCATCATGTTCTTTGAAAAAAAGGGAAGAATATGCAGCCAAAAAAAATAGTTGTCATGGAAAACGGCTACCTCTTAAAGATCGTTAAAAAGGTTAACACAGCATGAAAGCCATTGATAGAAAAATCAAAAGCTGAAAGAATAAAAAGGATGAACTTAAGACAAATTTCTATTTAGGCTTGGTAATCTAGAATGCCCTTTTTGGTTATCAATATTATTATGAAAATTGACGATTGAACCTTTAATTGTGATAAGTCAAGGTTGCACTATACACCCATGTAACTCAATGTTTAGAATTGTTCTAATTGATGGATTAATACTTTGAACTTGACCATGAAGTTTACCGTGCGCTTAAGTTTAGGAGAAAGAAATGCTCAACGTTAATGCATCTTAGAATTCTAATATCTACATTGTCTTTCAAAAATCACTTGAGTTTATAGAAATTGTCATGTAATTCTTAAATTATTTTTCACATACTTTGCTCGAGACTAGCAAAATGCTGGTTAGGGATTGTGTTGAGGGTTAAATATTGTATATTAGACCCCAGTTATTACTTGATTTTACATACATGATAATGTTTAATGTTCCATTTTAATCATGTTTTTGTTGCAAGGTGAATTTAAGAGCTTGGATTGAAAAAAGGTACTAAAAGCATGAATATGATGCTCAAGAATCACCAAAGCAAGGGACAGATCTTAGGGGATCGAGATTGAAGAATTCATACGTCAAAGATCTAAGAAAATTAAGTGATTAACAATAAAGAGGCTTGAAAATCATCATGAATGCAAGATCACAGGGTTCCCACCATCCGTTTGGCTTGAAACTTTATATTTGGCTTGAGGATCATAAAATAACAATAGACATAAAATTTCAGCCTTTGGATCGTCAAGAAAGAGGTCCAATGGACAAGATCAAACATAAATCACCAATTTGGGACCCACCTGATATCTGGATATGCGTCAATTTTGATCTCAACCCCTCAAATTAAATGGAGAAGTATATGAATGGAGCAGATTTCTCATGCACATCATAGTGGACCCCACATACATTAGTGCGTGTACACAGTAGGTGCACACACGCACCGCACCGGACTAGGATGCTTGGTCAAAGTCGGGTTGACCCGACGTCTTACGCACCCAACGGACTAACGTCTGTTGAGACGTGTGGTGGTCCACCATTGTTGATCAAATTGATGATCTAAATCGTCCATTTGATCCAGGGGATGGGGACCACCATAGCCATGGTGACCTTTTACTCCCATGCACATACACACATGAAGATCACTATCGAATGTAGGACGAACGACAGCGTGATTTGATACAATGGGCCACACCAAACTCGAGTAAAAGTACTCATTCCTGACTAATTTTTTGAGGAGAATTCAATGAATGGGGTGAATTCTTCCACCAGCACTGATCAGGGGCCCACTGAACACATCAATGCATGTACGTGCACAAGAAGTGTCTAGATGCTGCTCGGAGTTTTGGGGAGATGTGGCCCTCCACCTTTGATCAATTGGCCCATTTGAACCGTCCAGAGGGAGCCCAAGGTGAGTCCGACCCTAACCTTAAGGCTAAATGACAAGATGGGATGACCACCATCCCAAAAACTCAATCAAATGTAAGGTTGTTTACGTTTCGCCGCACACACAAGGTGCGAAAGACTGTTGCTGCATAAGTCCATCCACTGACTTTTCTCCACCTCACCGAAACAGGTAATCTATAAAAGAGAGAGAGAAAGGGACATGGAAGAGCAGAGAGAGAGATCTTAGACGATAGCCAAGATTTTGCTTCTTCTTCTTCTTTCTTCTTCAATTTTTCTTTTATGTTTTCCTGAGATTTTAGTTCAATCATGTTTGGCTAAACCTCTTAACTAGGGCTAAGAGGTGAAGCTTATAGCGTGATGGGGTGTTTTATGGCTTTGATTCATGTTAATTTGAACTAATTTTGATTCTAGTTTGATTACAAGGAATGCTTTTAGTTTTTAATGGTTTATTGTGACTTAAATTACAATGGATCTATGATAGCTTTATGCATATTCTTCTCATTATTATGATTATAAAATTAAGAACCTTGTTATTCACCATCATCTCATAGACATGGTTGGATAATAGAATTCTTCCTAACGTTGATAACTCTTTCAGATTAGTTGTGAATTGGTTAAATTTTGTTGTTTACTTTGTCTCATGGGCATGGTTTTGTGATGGAATCCATTCCAGTTATCATACCTCTCTTCCGTTGAAAGATAGATCAAAGGAAGTTCATATTTAAGTTTTAATGAATTATCTTCCAGTTGGATGAACATGGGACTCTGATTCCAGTTGTGTTTATGAATCAAGCATAGATTTTCCTGATCTCTACAAGTGAATCCTTGGAAACCCTAGTTTCCCACCTTTAAATTTTTTAAGTTTTAGTCCTTGTAGATTCGACCTTGGTCTTACCGAGATTATTACTACGTCATGACCCTACACTTGGGGTTGTGAATAGTGGTGATGTAGTAATAACTCAGTGAGAACGAGGTTGAATCCACAGGGACTAAACTTGAGAGTGGCACAACCATCACTAAACCCAAACTCAAAGAAAAGTGGACGACATTCGACAACGAAAAATAAACTGCTAAAGCTAAAGCTATGAACGCCATCTACTGTGCCGTGTCCCTGGATATTTTCAATCAAATAAGCATGTGTGGGACATCCAAGGAAGCATGGAATTTATTGGAAACAACCCATGAAGGCACAAGCACTGTGAAGAGGTCTAAACTCCAACTCTTGACTTCATAGTTCGAAAGTCTCAGAATGGAAGAGCATGAGACATTTATGAAATTTTTCACCAAGTTAAATATCATTTGCAACTCCATGGGTGGATTGGGAGATAAAGTTCTGGTACCAAAAATTTATAGGAAAATTCTAAGATCCCTACCGGAATGATTTAACTCTAAAGTAACAATAATTGAGGAGTGTAGGAATATTGATGAGATGAAAGTAGAAAAAATGGTAGGTTTCCTATAAACTTTTGAACTACACTTCAAACAAACCCAAAAATCCAAAAATACTGTCCTAAAAACTTTCAAGAAAACAATACAAGAGGACAGTGAAAGTGAAAAGGAAGATGAAGATGAAGAAGTGACTTTGCTGGCACAAAGATTCAAAAGATTCTTTTAAAAGAATCATGGCCATCCTTCTAGAGGAAGAAAGGTGAACGACAAACCCTCTATAGGTAAATTTGGTAAAAGGACCAAAGAACCATAATGTTATGCCTGTCATGAGTATGGAAACCTGTCAACCGAATGCCCAAACAAAAAAACTAAGGGCAAGGCAATGGCCGCCACTTTGGATGATACAAAAGAGTCAAACTCAGAATCTAGTGACTCAGAGAGTGATGGAGACCAGAAATTATTGAAAATTCTTATGGTCTCCACTACTCTAATCATTCCCAGTGAATCTGAGAATGAGAAAGAACAACAAGCCACCGAATCATTTCCATCTGATAATGAGGAGATAACAGGAGAAGAAGAAGAGATAGAAGAGGATAAACTGTAAGATGCTTATAACCAACTCTATATCTATAACATTCACATACTTAGAAAACTTGGAATGTCTGAAAATAAGAAGGAATTGTTGCACAAAGACTTGGATAAAACCTTAGAAATTAACACACATTTAATCAATGATTTGTAGTAATATCATTCAGACAATGATAAGAAAACCTATCCTTAAAGACGAAATTATCAAAACTTGTGAAACAGGTTAAATTATTAAGAGATAATAATGCACAACTCAAGAATGAGAATCACTCAGTCTGTATTGACATATAGAAATCTAGGAAATTTACTGAAACAAACTAGAAAATTTCTCTGAGTAGTGAAAAGCTAGAAAAATTGTTAGGGATGGGAATACAAGGAAGAGATAAGAGTGGTCTGGGGTATGATAAAACTAAAAATAAAACTGGAAATACTACCTCAATCACTGAAAGATCTACTACTTCAGGTAGCAACGTGAAAACCTCTCCAGTTTGTCATTTATGTGGTGATGTGGGTCATTATAAGTTTGAATGCTTAACACCTAGACGGACTTCATATAACTTTCATCAAAATCACATTAGAAAATTCAAATCAATCAGAGAAACACAAAATGTTAAAAGTCCACCAAGGAGAAACACCCATCCATCACCACCTAAAGAAAAGGACAGAATGAAGAAATCTATCTTACAATGGGTAGTTAAAGAAAAACTGAATTGTCTGATGATTAATTCT
Organism: Magnolia kwangsiensis; assembly: GCA_037074715.1. Taxonomy (NCBI): domain Eukaryota; kingdom Viridiplantae; phylum Streptophyta; class Magnoliopsida; order Magnoliales; family Magnoliaceae; genus Magnolia; species Magnolia kwangsiensis. The sequence goes on from CM073579.1 coordinate 43,846,567, forward strand.
CATATACCCTGAAGTATCAAGCATAAAAGGATAAGTCCAGGTCATGCATCTAGATCTGGATAATTGCTGAAATGATGCAAATTTTCCTAAGCTCCAAATGGTATATCTGAGGTTCCAAACCTCCATCTTTTGTACATAAACATTCAAATGTTTATACTTTTTGTGTGTGTACAGTGATTGTACATAATTTTTCTTGTATACTTGACTCCTAAAAATTTTAAAAGTATACTTGAGAGGTCATCTAGATGCTGAAAATGGAAAATCATTCACCTTCGATACAACTATCGATATGTCTTTTTCGATTAATCGATCAATGGTCGATATAATCGACAACTCATTAGAATGTGAAAGGGCATATGATCGAGGATGATATCGGAAATAGAATTGATGAGATCAATCCAGAGTTCATCAATATAATAGAAATACGGATCGATGATATCAATAGATGCTGCCTGATATAAAAAGATGGAACGTGAAAAGGGGATTTTATTTTAGGGTTTTCATTTTTTTTGCTCCAAACTGGACGGCTCGGAATGTTGTTAGACAGCCCTAGAAAGTCTAAAATACGGTAATACCCATCTAATCATCAAGATTCATTTTGTTTTGGGTATTTCCTTTTCGATTTGGTTGTGTCCGTTTTTCCCAAAATCTTTTTGTTGTCATGGGAAAAGATAAAGAAAAAATGTCAGGACCGGGTGAGTCATCAAGATCCACACGACAAAAGGTGGTTGTTTCAAGAGGAAGCACACGGGCCCCAGAACATGGGACTTCCACGAGGCAATGCAAAAGAAAAAGTGGGTCCTAGCCTAAGGCATGGGCACCCCCACAAGTACAAGTGAATCCAGTCTTGACAAAGTTTGCCAGAAGGAAGGTTATTCGCGAAAGAAAAGTCGACGGAAGTTTTCTGACCCCATATAATCTGGAACCTCTGTTCGTTGCCATAGATTGGTTACCAGTTCTCGACTTTGGAGGGCCATATGAACTCGAACAGACTTATCATTTCTTTGCCTCCTGTCATTCTCCAATATCTGACCCACCATCTATCACCGTGTCTATCAATGGTGATGATGTGTTGATCACCCCAGAGTCTGTCGCAGGGATATTCAATCTTACCTTATCCCCTGAAGGACTTCCAAACATGGACATGGAAGATCTTGAGATACGGTCCAAAGTCACCAAATTCCTGTGTCATGACTGTGATGTCTAGTGGTACCAAGGGAATGCTCTGAAAGTCAGATTCATGGAACCACACGAACAAGTCTTGCATGGTATTCTTGCTTCGAACATTTACTTAAGGGGCTCCAACAGGGTGGATCTCACAGGCTTCATGACGATGATAATCTATTCGATTGCTGCTAGGATCAAGATTTACCTGCCTACTTTCATCATGTATCAGTTGGTGTATACTTCTCATAGGGCTAGGGATATTCTCTTACCATATCCCTGGATCATAAATACAATTTGCAATGCTATAGCATTCCCAACTACAAGTGATCCTGTACTTCCTCTCCAAACCTTCAAAAAAAGTAACATTTGAAGGATGGATTTGAGATTTCACAAATACCCTGAGGATCCATCTAAAGAAGAAATTCAAGCAGAGTGAGAAGGTGGGGCAGGTGATGTTCCCATGGAAGGGACGGAGGCAGTTGGAGAAGAAGCTTCTGGACCGCATCAAGCACCATTGACATCAGCTCCTGGTCATGCTAAACGTTTTAAGTTCCACCAGGATCGGATTGGTGCAATTCAGAGGGATGTCCACTCGGTGCACAAAAGGTTTACCGTCTTGGAATGGCTGGTGCAGGAAGTACAGCAGACGGTACAACAATTGGTCGAGATAATCACCTGTCGTCGCGACGATACGACGCCATCAACCACTACTCCTCCGCCATAATGCGGGTCTCTGAACACTGTCACATTCGTCTGCACTTATTTTAGCGTATGAGCATAAGTATCTTTTTGGTGCTCTACTCTCTCATGAGCAAATGTGATAAATCCTCTGACAATTTTTTTTATATTCTATAGAAGTTTGCTGCTGCTAGTTGTTTTTTTTTTTTTTTTGCCCATGAATGGGCTAACAACTGATGTTTGATTGTGGTTGCCCTTGAATAGGTTTGTTGATTTTATTTTGGATATTTACTACTATCTGGGGCAATACATTTTTTTTCGGAGATAGCAGGTTTTTTTGGGATAGATGTTACACATCTGCCAACTTACGGGGGAGTGTTTTGTTGGATAGTTTGTTGAAAATGGCCACACATAATTATATTCTTATGGCCATTCTGATATATATATATATATATATATATATATATATATATATATATATATATATATGAACCCTAGTTTTTTATGTTTATTCTCTTATGTGATGTATATGATTTCATTGAATACTCTATCTGCTTTATAACTACTCTATGTGCTTTACTCTGCATCCATAGTGTCAATGATGTATGCCTTAAACTGGTCTCATCCTTGTACATCTATGTTTTGTTTCTCTCACATGTCTTTAAACTGCAGTCAATATCTGTTGTAATGGTATATCCTTTGTCAATGATTGACAAAAAAAGGGGAGAACAGTTCAAAACACCCCAAATGGAAAATTGTATATCTACTCAAATAGTGTTGCAAGTGTTAGGGGGAGCAGCTGCACCAAGAATGGGGGAGTTCTATTGTAAGGGGAAGCAGATCTAGTTATGTACATTGGTGCTTTTAGAAATTGTAAAATTATGTAAAATGCATGTACACACAATTTAAGATGTGTCTGTCTAAGATATGGTCCTAGGGTTTTTTAGGTATTTTGTCACGTAATTAACAAAGGGAGAAATTGAAAGTGCCCTTGCTAGTGCCCTGGTTTGTCAATTAGCGTGTGTGTTGAGTCAGTCGGATTGCAGAGCCTCACAGGAAGATCTATTTAAGCGTCTGCCTCAACCGGATGTGTGGAAGCTCACCATAGGTAAACCTTAGCCTCACATGCCTTGTCCCAAAACACTGGGTGATTAAAACCCATAAAAATAAGTTAGAACATATTAGGATTTTGGGTAAGAAAACTTTTTCAAAAATCAGAAAATCTCTAATTTTTCTTACCCTGTCAATTGTATCGATACACATCTCGATAAGATCGATCTACACCGTCGATGCCCTTAGAAACTCAATTGATAAAATTGAATGAGGGCTAAATATGTCCAGCAACCACATACATATTTGGACGAAATTATCGATATAAAGATACACCTATCGATATCATCGATATTTGAATCTCGAGCTCATCGAATATGGCTAAATAATATCAACAAGCAGATATCCAGTGCCCTTGTTTTTACTCAGAAAAATTATATATGCTTCGATATATCGGAGCTCTCCTCGATACCATCGGAGTTCAAATTTCGATGATATCGGAAGGCTCTCGATGATATCAGTCATGAGCACGAAGTTCTCCAGCAATATTTTTCAGGTGATTTTTTTAACTCAGATCGGGGGTCACTTGATAGAATCGATATTCTAAATATCGATGATATTGGGGCCATATCGATTGTATTGAGAAAGGATAAACTTGTCCAACAAGCTCACCGATAATATCTTTGGATTTATCGATGCATCGACATGACCTCCGATATCATCGACATTGAAATTCCGATGATATTGAGTATCCCCCGATCATATCTAATAACCTAAAAATTTTCATGAAAGTTTCTCTCATTTTTCAAATGTCGAGGACTCGATCCTTGTATCAATGATATCGGAGTTTAAAATTCGATGGCATCAACATAAGTCTCGATTCTCTCGATCAGTTAGCAGAAGATTTTTTAAAAGTGTATGACTCTGAGTTTGTGTCATCGAACAGACCATCGATACGATCAAGAGTATACGCTCAATGATATCAAAACTGCTCGATGATATTGAACTCTGTCATAAATGTGATCGTTTTATATCTGTTGGAACCTTTTGCCTATTTAAAGAGAACTTGTCTTTAGTTGCTGTAAGAGAAAAAAGAGAGTGCTTTTGTGTGTTTAACCTTAAATCATATACCCAAAGCCCTTTCTCTCAAGGGAGTTCATCCTCCAATCCACCCTCATCATTAATATCCAACAGAGTGGATTAGGGAATGAACTTCCACATTCAAGGATCCTCCAGCTACTACCTTAATGGCAAATCATTAAGCTGGGATGCCTTGAATGCATAAATGATTGGAATTTCTCTATCTTCCTAATAGGAAAACCTTTAGAGAGTAGGATTCCATCATAACCTTGACCCAACCCTTAACTATATATTGGTACATCATTTGTGTTGCGGATCAAGGGAGCAGAAGACTCTTCATCAACAAGGAGGAGATCTTCGTCATGTGTTGAATGAGACTCATCAACTTATCTGTAAGTATTTAGAGTCCAGAGGACCCTTTGATCATTCCTTTGTAGGATTGGGTCTAAGGTGTTTCTCACCCTTGAAGTCCACAAGGAGGCCTCCGACGGGAGTGTACGTGGTGGGTACGTTGTGTGGACCCTTACTCTGTGGAGAGCATAAACATCTAGTTAGGGGCGAACCAATAAAACCTTCGATTTGAGGTGAACCATGTAAACCCTTGGGTTTGAGGTGAACCGAGTGAAACCTCTGTTAGGGTCTTAGGGAAGATCCTTGGCCAGTGTGCCTAAAAGTGGGTGCGTTGTGTTGACCCTTGCTTGTGAGAGCATAAACAGTCAGCCTCAGTGTTGGTTGTAAAGGTTGAAGGTGAACCTGATTTAAAACCTTAGGTTAAAGGTGAACCATGTGAAACCTCCTTAGTGAAATTCGGTACACTCGAGGGTTGAGTGCGGTTACCGAGAGTGGAGTAGACAAGTAGTCAAACCACTATAAAAATGACTGTGTTTGCGATTTCTATCTTTCTGTGTGTGTGATTTATTCATATTCTTCCATCTTTATCTATCTGATCACACCTCACACACTTACACAAGTCAATTCCATCATGAACTAAGTTATACATTGTTGCTTCTAGAATAGTTTGTGATTGGATCCTCTATTAGGCTTGGAAGCCAGTAGAGTTACATTTGAGTAATCCTAATAATTACATATCTATAAAGATTAGTATAACAGGATTTTTAAGTACATTCAAAAAACTTTGAAATAGTCCTATTCACCCCCCTTTAGGACGTATTGGTATATTCCGACTTCAATTCAAGTGGTCTTCACCGCTATTTCAAGGTGAATCTGAGAGCTTGGAATGTAAAGAATCTTAAAAGTATAAATTTAATGCTCAAGAATCACTAAGGCAAGGGATGGATCTTACAAGACCAAGATTGAAGAATTCATATTCATAGATCCAAGAAAATAATACAAAAGTTGAAGAAAGGAATCGAAAGATCGTAGAATCTATAGTAGAAAACAGATAGGTTTGGTTCGACCGAACTTGCATAAAATAATCCAGTGACAAACAATGGAATTTAGAAGTAATTTGGTTCGGTCGATAGACAATTTGATCTGACTGAAACTCAGTTCGGTCTGACCGAAGGGAGGATTCAGTGGAACCGAAAGTGCACAAAAAGCTCTAGCACTGAAAGAGTTAATTCAGTTTGATCGAAGATCAATTTGGTTCGACCAACGACTTAAGTTCGGTCTAACTGAAATAGGGCAACTTCTGAAATAGAATCCTTTCCAAATTCAGACTTGACTTTGGTACAACCAAAGGTGACTTAAGTCCAATGGAAGCTAGTGTGAAAAAGCTATGGATTGCGTAATTCAAGTTGGTTTGTGAAAATTCAAAGTCGGTGCATAAGATGGAGCTTCACAACTATAAATAGGAGTCCCTAGGATGTTCCTAGGCATCTTCTAGGGTTCTAGAAGTGGAAAAAAAGGGTGGAGTCACCGCTCGGGAGTTTTTTTCTTCTTTAGTTAGACCTTTTGTTTTGTTTAAGAGTTCTTAGTTCAATCATATCTATGGTTGGCTAAACCTCTTAGCAAGGGCTAAGAGGTGAAGCTTGTAATGTGATTGAGATGTTTACTTTACTTTGATTCATTTTTATGTTGAACTTCATTGATTTATAGTTGATTTCAAGGAATATTTTTAGTGTTCAATGGTTTATTATGACTCAAATTATAATAAATCTGCGATAGCATTAGATATCTTCTTTTCCTAATGGAGATTGTGGGAATTGTAAATCCTGTTATTTTCTATCATCTCTAGGGCATGGTTGGGTGACTGAATCCCTTCCAAATCCTCACAATTCTCCTCCTTTAAGATTGGATCAATGAGAAGTTCAGAGATTCAATCATCTCTTTATTCAAATGGATAAGATAAGACTCTAATTCCAGTTGGATTTCTTGAATCAAGTAAGGTGGCATCTCAATTACTGCAAGTGGATCCTTGGTACCCTAGTCCCCACTTTCAATTGATTATTTAAACCTTATTCACAATTACTCTTTTAAATTAAGATTTCTACTTTAGATCTTCTCCTAGTTCTAGTTCTAATTACTTATTGAAAACGTATAAGATTAGTCCGTATGGATTCGACCTCAGTCTCATTGTTCACAACCCCAAGTGTAGGGTTGCGATGTAGTAATAATCTCGGTAAGACCGAGGTCAAATCTACAAGGACTAAACTTGTACATTTCTGAAAGTAACTAGAAATAGAACTAGAAGAAAATGTAAAACTAAATCTGAAATCTTTGAGAGAGTAATCGTAATTATTGTAATTAAAACTTGTGAATTCAAAGGTGGGAACTAGGGTGCCAAGGATCCACTTGTAGCTATTGAGATGCTACCTTACTTGATTCAAGATATCTAATTGGAATCAGAGTCCTATCTTATCCAATTAGAAAGAGAGATGATCAAATCTCTGAAATTCTCATTGATCTAACCTTAATGGAGGAGAATTGTGGAGATTGGAAGGGATTTCGTTACCCAACCATGCCCCAGAGGCAATGGCAAACAATAAGATTTACCAATCCCACAATCTTAATTAAGGAAAAGAAGATATTCAAAGCTATCGCAGATTCAATTATATTTTGAGTCATAAGAAACCATTAAAAAATAAAAATATTCCTTAAAATCAACTAGAAATCAATGAAGTTCAATATAAACATGAATTAAAGCAAGATAAACATCCCAATCATGCTATAAGCTTGACCTCTTATCCCTAGCTAAGAGGTTTAGCCAACCATAGACATGATTAAATTAAGAACTCTTAAGAAAAACATAAAAACAACTAAGAAAGAAGAAGAAAGACTTTTGGCGGTTGCTCTCCACCCTTTTGTTCCACTCCTTAAACCCTAGATGATGCCTAGGAATGTCTTAGGGAGTCTTATTTATAGTTGTGAAGCTCCACCTTATGTAACGACTTAGAATTTCCGCAATCTATTGTGAAACCACCTCAATTTATGCAATCCCCAGCTTTTTTGTGTTATGCTTCGGTCGGACTGAATTAAGATTAAAAATCACACTTTCTCGCTGGACAATTCTGCACGATTTTGGTCGGATCGAAGTTGATGCTGAAAATTTTTGTGTAAAAAATTAGCCAAATTTAGGTTGTACCGACTCTAACCAAAGTCTCCAACCGAAGTCGGCTAAGGTTGGATCGAATTATCCTAATTTCTTGTTAGACGGATTTCTGCAATTTTGGTCAGACCGAAGTTAGCTCAGGTTGGACCAAAATGTCTTATTTTCTACTGCGGATTCTGCATTCTTTTAAGCCCTTTCTTCATCCTTTGTACTTAGTTTCCATGTATCTTTGATATGCAAATTCTTCATTCTTGGTCTCCTAAGATCCATCTTTTGTCTTGGTGATTCTTAAGGATTAAATCCGTGCTTTTAGCATTCTTTTCAATCCAACCTCTCAAATTCACCTTGCAACACAAGCATGTATAAAATATATCATTAAGCCTTATCACGTTTATAAAACTAAGATATAAATAGGGAAAAATATGCAATATTTGACACTCAATACTCACCGACATTATTACTATATCGTGACCCTACACTTGAGGTTATGAACATTTCATCATCCCACCATGCCCTGGAGATGATGGTGAACTATAGGATTTACAAATCTCACAATCTCAGTATAGGAAAAAAAGATATCCAAAGCTATCACAATATATATTGTAATTTGAGTCACAATAAATCATAGAAAACTGAAAATATTCCATTAATATCTAACTAGAAATCAATAAGGTTCAAGAAAAATAAGAATCAAAGCAAGAAAACCATCCCAACACGATACAAGCTTCACGTCTTAGCATTAGTTAAGAGCTTTAGCAAACCATAGATATGATTGGATTTAAAACCCTAAAAAAAGTATTAAAAATAATTAAGGAAGAAAAAATCTTATGAGGCTACTCCACCCTTTGGCTCTGCTTCTCAAAACCTAATTCATGTTTAGAACTCAAAAGAAAACCCATATTTATAGCCTTGTCTGTCTAAAATCAAAAAGCCGTCTCAAATTTACGCAATCTGAGTAACTCTGCATAACGCCTTCGATATCATCGAACGTAAGTTGAATTCGAAAGTCATGCCTTTTTGCACTGCGTAACGCCTTTCGCACTACGTAACTTTTCATGTCATCGAACCTACCTTCGATGTCATCGAACAATCCTTCGCTGTCATCAAAGGGTGCTCAATTCATCGAGAATATGTCCAAAGTGTTCCAATGAGTTGCTCCAAAAATCTACAAAAATTTTGATGTCATAAAATTTCCTTCGATGTCATCGAATAGGTCTTCGATGTCATCGAGAAGTGCATCCAATTTTTCTAGCAACCAAACTTAATTTTCTATAATTCTTTCATGTCATCGAACACTGGCTTCGATGTCATCAAACAGTGGTTGTTTACAACCCCAAGTGCAAGGTCTTCATGTAGTAATAATCCTGGTAAGACCTAGGTCGAGTCCACATAAGGACTAATCTCGCAAGTATTCTAAAAGAAACTAAAACTAGAACTAGAAGAAGATGTATATCTAAATCTGGAATATTTGAAAGTAATTGTAAGAGATTTAATGAAAAACTTAAGAAATTCAAAGGTGGGAAACTAGGGTTTCAAAGGAAACACTTGTAGAGATCAGGGAGATCTATGCTTGATTCAAGTCACACGATTGGAATCAGAGTCCTATCCTTTCCAATTGGAAGATATCTCAGTAAAATCAAATCTGAACTTCCTTTGACCAAATTTTCAATGCAAGAGCAGTGTGAGAACTAAAAGTGATTCCATCACAAAATCATGCCCATAAGACAATAGCTCACAACAGGATTTACCAATCCCATAATCAATTCGAGAGAATTATGAAAGTTAGGGAGGATTCTATCATCCAACCATGCCCAAGGGACGATAGTGAATAATATAATTTCCTATATTCATAATCTCAAAACATGAAAAGAATATACTCAAAGATATCATAGATCTATTGTAATTTGAGTCACAACAAACCATTAAAAACTGAAAGTATTCCTTATAATTGAACTAGAATCAAAGTAAGTTCATCATAAACATAAATCAAAGTAATAGCAACATCCCATCACGCTACAAGCTTCACCTCTTAGCCTTAGCTAAGAGGTTTATCCAACCATAGACATGATTGAACTGAAATCTCTAAAAGAAAATATGAAAAACTAAGGAATAAAGGAAGAAAAACCCTTTACGATGGCTCTCCACCCTTGTGCTTTACTCCTCAAAACCCTAGATGATGCCTAGGAGTGCTCTAGAGACTCCTACTTATAGTTTTGCAACACATTATTTTGTACCGGATTGGAAACATCTAGAAACCACCTCAAATTTACGCAGCTTCGATATTATCTAAGGTCTTCGATATGTCCTTTGATATTATCTACAGGTCTTCGATAGTATGGAAGATCGATCCAGAATGTCCAGTGATTTTGGCCAAAAATCCTGAATTTCTTTATATTATCTAAGGGTCTTCGATATGTCCCTTCGATATTATTTATAGGTCTTCGATAGTATCGAAGCCCATTCTGACAGTTTTCTTAAAATAAACTTTTCTAGCACCGGAATTTGTTTTTAAGACGATTTTCAGGCTTCCTTTTCTACACTTCAATTCTTCAATTCTCTTCCTTATTTAATTTGGTTCCTTGGATCTTTGGCATGTGAATTCTTCAATCTTGGTCTCCTAAGATCCATCCCTTGACTTGGTGATTCTTGAGTATTAAATCCACGCTTTTGACACTGTTTTCAATCTAAGCTCTTAAATTCGCCTTGCAACACAATCATGAGTAAAGTAGAACAGTAAGCATTATTATGTTCATATAACCAAGATATAAATGGAGTTTAATATGCAATATTTGATCCTCAACACAATCCCCAACCAACATTTTGCTAGTCCCGAGCAAAGTTTGTGAAAAATGAACCATAATGCGCAATGTTCAAACCTTTTTTAGAAAATGATCTTTTGTGTAATCAAGTATGAATAAGTAGACTTAAGATGAGAAATTAAGATTTTGAAAACTTAGAGTTGAATCACATAAGCAATCAATCAGATAAGTCCTTTATCCATTAAGTTAGAGCATAGTTCGCATATCAAGTTTTTCAACATGCTCAGTGAAAATACTATCTTTTCATAATGTTAGCCATGCTCATCACTTCAAGATTGGTTGAAAACATAAGCACTGATTCTGAACTTATCTCCTTTTCCTTATTTTTCAGTTTTTGATTTTATATCGATAGTCATTTGTATTCATTCAGTCTTCTTTAGACATTACATCCTTTTTAAAGACATTTTTCATTCCCCTTAAAGGTGTTGTCTTCTTCATTCTTTTACAGATTTTGTATTATTTTTACATGCTTTTTCACCACACATGACCTTTTTGTCGATCTCCTATTTTTTAACTGGTTCTTTCTTCATTTAAGGTGGATAAAATTCTCCAGATTCAGTTCTCTATATCTTTCAATGATCATCATACTAACAATCAGAAAATCTAGTACTATTCACAGAAATCAAATTGAATATGTCTAATATTTGAACTTCCTCTTAATCAATTGAGTGCAAGGACTGTATTTGATAAATTATTTACATGACTAGACTTTAACGATTTAGAATTCAATCTCAATCTTATCATCATACTCAAAACAGTCTTAAATACATAACTTATTACTTTCCAAACAGATAAACATTGAGTTTTTTTACAAATTTTATTCAAAACTGAGAAAACACTGTTTAGTTTACCTGATCTCCCACCCCTAACTTAAAATCTACATTGTCCTCAATGTAAAAGAAATAATCATGATTTGTAAAAGAGACAATGTAATTACCTGATGAAGGGATTTTGAAGCTTTTTCCAAAGGATCTCAGCGCGAAGGTAGGTTAGCACAAGAATTAATCGATTAAAAAACTACCCTAAAACAAATGGAAAGAAAAATATCCTAAATGGCATAAAGCCAATTATCCTAAACATAACAAGAAAGTAATAAACCTAACTATACCTCCGTCAGATTAGAAGATCAATCTTGGTAAACAGGATCATTCAGAGGTATGGATATGTCCTCTGAATCAAATTTCTCAATAAATGGCTTTAATCGATGTCCATTCACTTTGAATTCATTGCCATTGTTTAGATTCTTTATCTCGACAGCCCCATGAGGATAAACATTGGTAGAGTGAAAGGGTCGGTCCAATGAGACCTGAGTTATCCCAAAAAGAGATGTAACCGAGAATTGTACAAAAGGACCTTCTAGCCTAGTGTGAATGATTTTTTAAGAATGTGTTGGTCATAAAACATCTTCATCATGTCCTTGTAATTTCTCGTGTTCTCGTACGCATCATTCTGAATTTCTTCGAGTTTATTCAACTGAAGTTTGCATAGCGAGCTAGCATTGTCTAGATTAAAATTCAACTTTTTAATCACCCAGTAGGCCCAATGTTCTAACTCAACAGGCAAGTGACAATCCTTCCCATAAATAATCCTAAAGGGAGACATTCCAATATGGGTCTTACATGCAGTACGGTAAGCCCATAAAGTATCAGTTAATCGGATTGACCAATCCTTATGGTCTGGGTTAACCGTCTTTTTCAAGATATATTTAATTTTTCTATTAGAAATCTCAGCTTGGCCACTTGTTTATGGGCGGTATGGAGTGCTCACCTTGTGAGAGATGCCATATTTCTTCATTAAGTTCACGAATTGCCTATTACAAAAACGTGAGCCCCCAACACTAATGATGGCTTGAGGTGTTCCGAACCAGGAAAGGATATTTTCTGTTAAAAATTTAATGACCGTTTGATGGTCATTGTTTCGGCATGGAATCGCTTCGACCCATTTGGTGACTACTACTTGCAAAATGTATAAATTCCCACAGGATTGGGGGAATGGTCCCATGAAATCGATGTCTCAGCAATCAAATGCTTCTATGATAAGAATGAGGTTTAAGGGCATCATATTTTGATGGGACAATGATCCCAATTTCTGACAACGATCACAAGCTTTGCAAAATTCATGAGTGTCCTTGAACATAGTGGGCCAGTAAAAGCCACACTGTAGAATTTTGGTCGTGGTCTTTTTAGTAGAAAAGTGATCACCACAGGCCTGAGAGTGACAGCAGGTGATGACACTTTGATATTCATTCTCTATCACACATCTCATTAAGATTTGGTCTGAGAAATATTTAAACAAATATGGATCATTCTAAAGAACTTACAAACCTTGGTGAAGAATTTTTTTCTCTTGTGCAGTCCAATGTGTCGACGTGAAACCTGTAGCAAGATAATTAGCAATATTAGCAAACCAAGGTGAATGGGATACTTTCAACAATTGTTCATCAGGAAACATGTCATTTATATGTGTCATCTTGAGGGAATCAAAGATATCAAGGCAGGAAAAATGGTCAGCCAGTACGTTCTCTACTCCCCTTTTATCTTTTATTTTAAAATTAAATTCTTAGAGTAGGAGGATCCATCTAATCAGGCGGGGCTTAGCATTATTCTTAGAAAAAAGATACTTAAGCACCGCATGATCTGTGTAAATGATGATTGTGGATCCAATCAAGTAGGACCAAAATTTCTCCAAAGAGAACACTACGACTAAGAGTTCCTTTTTCATAGTTGAGTAGTTTACTTGGACAGGATTTAGAGTTCTACTTTCATAATGAATAACGTAGGGCTTCTTTTCTTTTCTTTGACCTAAAACTACCCTAAGAGCATAGTCAGATGTGTCACACATAAGTTTAAAAGGAAGGCTCTAGTCGGGTGGCTGCATGATAGGTGAAGTAGTTAATATGCCCTTAAGCTTAGTAAAAGCTTTCTGGAATTGGTCAGTTCACTTGTATGGTGCATCCTTTTGAAGTAGATTACATAGAGGATGAGAGAGGTGACTAAAGCCCTTTATAAATCTCCTGTAAAACTTGGCGTGTCCTAGGAAGGATCGCATATCTCGTATATTCTTGGGTGGTTGTAGGTTAGAGATAAGGTCAATCTTAGCCTTATCTACCTCAATTCCCTTATACGAGATGATATGTCTAAGGACAATCCCCTTACAAACCATGAAATGGCACTTCTCCCAATTCAGTACGAAGTTCTTTTCCTCACATCACTTCAGCACATTTTTTAAAATTTCCAAGCATTTGCTGAAGGATGGACTAAAAATTGAGAAATCATCCATGAAGACCTCTAAATATTATCCCACCATATCAGAAAAAATGCTCATCATATATCGTTGAAAGGTGACGAGAGCATTACACAGTCCAAATGACATCCTTCAGTAAGCAAAAGTGCCAAAAGGACATGTGAACGTGGTCTTTTCTTGATCTTCAAGGGCTATCTCAATCTGATTGTAGCCTGAATATCTATCAAGGAAATAATAATAAGATTGACCAGCTAGCCTTTCCAAAATTTGATTAATGAAGGGCAAAAGAAAGTGGTCCTTCATTGGGACGGTATTCAGCTTCTTATAGTCAATGCACATTCTTCAACCAGTAGTAACTCTAGTTGGCACGAGTTCATTATTAGAATTGGCTACGATGGTGATTCCGGACTTCTTAGGAACCACCTGAGTTGGACTCACCCATTGACTATCAGATATTGGGTATATGATACCTACATCTAATAACTTAGCCACCTCAGCCTTAACCACTTCCTTCATGTTTAGATTTAGTCTATGTTGTGGTTGTCAGGAGGTCTTCGCATTATCCTTAAGATGAATGCGGTGAGTACAAATCAAAGGGTAAATTTCCATGAGGTCTGCAATCGGTCATTCAAGGGATCCTTTGTGCTCAATGAGAGTAGAGATGAGCATACTCTCTTGTTCTTGCTCAAGGTGGGAAGAAATCACCATCGGGTATATCTCATCTTGACCTAAATAGACATATTTCAAATTAGAGGGAAAAGGTTTTAGGTCAAGCTTTAGTGCCTTGAGGTTAGACGGTAGAGGCATTACATCAATTTGGGGCAGTTCTTCGAATTGTGGCCTCCATTGGTCAACTTTAGCTATCGGCATAATATCAAGCATGTGCCCTATCTCCCTAATCATGTCATCATCAAAATCTTAGGAGTGGGTTAGGCATGTCTTTAGAGGGTAAGAGGATAAGGTCAAAAGTGTTTTATCTTCCATGAAAGAGTCAATCATGTTAATGTCATGGAAATCGTCATCACCCTTTAACGGTTTGACTGTGTTGAAAAAGATATTCAACTCCAATGTCATATTCTCAAAAGACATACTCATGACCCCATTCCTGCAATTAATGATTGCGTTTGAAGTGATAAAGAATGGGCAACTAAGAATGATGGGAATTTGAGTGCTCATGTTACTGATGGGTTCCATATCTAGAATAATAAAATCTATCAACCTAGACTAACACATCCTCAATTACCCCTCTCAGTACATGAACTGAGCGGTCAGCAAGTTATAATGTGGGTAGGGTGTATTTTGATTCACCTAAACCTAACTATTTGTAGACCGAGTATGGGATCAGATTTACGCTTACTCCTAAGTCAACAAGTGCATGTTCAATCCAGTAGTTCCTAATTATGCAAGTGATGGTTGGACTACTGGGATCTTTGTACTTTTGTGGCACACGTTGCGTTAGGATGGCACTCACTTCTTTTGTCAGAAAAACTTTCTTTTTGATACTTTGCCGTCTTTTAGTCATGCACAAGTCTTTCAGAAATTTTGCATATGAAGATATTTTCTTTAAGGCATCAAGTAGAGGAATATTGACCTTTACTTTTTTTAACACCTCTAGAATCTCCTGAGAGTTATAGAGAGGTTTTGGTGCAACCAACCATTGGGGAAATGGGGCAATCAACTTCCCTTAAAGTTCGGGTTCTAATTCTTGTAGGGCATAGCTAGATCTATCATTGTTGTCCTCTTTTGGGTCCTTAGGCTTTTCAGCCCTAACCGGAATGATTTTGTTAATGGTCTTCCCACTCTTAAGAGTGATGATAGATTTGGCTTAATCCATCTAATTTAAAAAGCTCGGGTCGCTAACTTCATATTACGGTTTTCGATTGGGAAGAGGTTGAGCTGGAAGACTCCCCTTGTTCCCAATCGCACTTTTAGTCTCAAGTCCTTATATGGCCTTTGTGAGGTCTTAAAAGACTTGTAGCATACTCTTATTGAAAAGATCTTGATTTTAAAGATGCTTTAAAATCGAATCCTCCTGAGGTTTCCCTTGATGTGGAATTTGATTAAGGAATCCTTGAGGTAGAGTGGTTTTTCCATTTCTCCAACTGAAGTTTGGATGATTTCTTCAACTAGGATTATATGTGTTAGAGATAGATCCACTAAAAGGTCTTTGGTAACTATTCACGGCATTGGATTGCTTATTCAACACCTCTTAAAAGGTAGGTATTGTTGGACAATTTTCAGTTGTGTGAATGTTGTAAGCACAAATACCGTAAACAGTTTCCTTAGCTTTACCCTTCTTTAATTCTATGGCCTCGAGTTTTCTTATAAGATTAGCCACTTTAGCGTTGATATCATCTTCCTCTTTTAGGAGAAAAATTTTGCCCCTCTCCTTAGATTGAGTCGACCTAGACATGGTGCTTGATTTTGGGGAGATGTTCCATGATTGTGTGTTTTCAGTAGGCTTATTAAAGTAAACCCACACATCATTGAGTTTTTTATTCATGAATTCTCCGTTACACATTGTCTCAACTAATTGGCGCATAGAAGATGTCAATCCATCATAGAAGAAGTTAGTGATGCGCTACATTTCAAAACCGTGTTGTGGACATGAACTAACAAGATCTTTGAACCGCTCCCAATATTGGAAGAATGTTTTATCTTCATTTTGGGTGAAGTTCATGATTGACTTTCTAAGGGTGTTCATCTTCTGGTATGGGAAAATTTTTTTTATAAACTCCCTTGTCATGTCATTCCATTTACCAATAGATTGAGGACGTAGTGAATGCAACCACATCTTAACTTTCTCTTTCAAAGAAAAAGGAAAGAGTTTCAACCTGATCGTGTCATCAGACACGTTTGGAAAGTATAGAGTGGCTATAATCTTGTTAAACTCTTTCAAGTGTAAGTATCGATTTTCAGATTTAAGCCCATGAAATTTTGGAAGGAGTTGGATCACCCCTAGCTTGATATCCATGTGTCTCGTATTTTAAAAAAAAACCATGCATGAGGGTGTATTCACCCCCACTGGTTGTAAATAATCTTGCAAAGTACAAGGCGGGGGTGCTTGATGCACCTCATTCTCATCCTGAACTTCCTCAACCCACAGTTGAGGTTGTCTTCCCGGTTAATTGACCGATTGATTTGCAGCCATTACTTTAATTAACTCTGAGGATCTCGAGTGTTGTCTAATCCTGTGATGGATACATAACCCCTCAACTAAACCTCCTTCACTCAAAAGACGTCAAGTATTATCACGGACCCACTTGGGCATGTAATACTCTTAGCCCTCAATTTCAAATTATTACCTAAACCTAAAATAGAGAAAGGAAAATAGAAATCTAGAAATCGAAAGAGAGGAAATTACGAAGAAGTTACCAAATTAGAAGTTCCTAATTAAAATCTTGTAAAACAAAACAAAACAAGTCAGTTTCTAAAAATAGAAATTCTAAAATTAGAAAGTTTTTAAAAATAAATTAAACTAGTTTCTAAAAAGAAAAGTTTCTAAAAACTGATTAGGAAAGTTCTAAACCTAGAATTAGAAAGTAGGTTAGTTTTTAAAAATAAAAGAAATACTAGAATTAGAAAGTTTCTAAAAATAGAAAATAAACCTTAATCCTAAAAATAGAAAAATAGAAATACTTTAATCTTAACCTAATACCAAAACTAGTTAATCTCAGAAAAACACAATCGTTAATCCCCGAATGGTGCCAAAAACTTATTCACAACCCTAAGTGTAGGGTCGCAATGTAGTAATAATCTCGGTAAGACCGAGGTCGAATTCATATGGACTAATTTTATGAGTATTCTGAAAGCAACTAGAACTAGAACTAAAAGAAGAAGTATATCTAAATCTAGAATATTTAAAAGTAATTGTAAGAGATTTAATGAAAAACTTAAGAAATTCAAAGGTGGGAAACTAGGGTTTTCAAGGATCCACTTGTAGAGATCAGGGAGATCTATGCTTGATTCAAGTCACACGATTGGAATCAGAGTCCTCTCTTATCCAATTGAAAGATATTTAGTAAAATCAAATTTGAACTTCCTTTGACCTAATTCTCAATGGAAGAGCGGTGTGAGAACTAGAAGTGATTCCATCACAAAACCTGCCCATAAGACAATGGCTCACAACAGGATTAACCAATCCCACAATCAATCCGAGAGAATTATAAAAGTTAGGGAGGATTTTATCATCTAACCATGCCTAAGGGATAATGATGAACAATATGATTTTCTAGATTGACAATCCCAAAACATGAAAAGAACAGACTCAAAGATATCATAGATCCATTGTAATTTGAGTCACAACAAACCATTAAAAACTAAAAGTATTCATTATAATCAAACTAGAATCAAAGTAAGTTCATCATAAACATAAATCAAAGCAATTAAAACATCCAATCATGCTACAAGCTTTACCTTTTAGCCCTAGCTAAGAGATTTAGCCAACTATAGATATTATTGAACTAAAATCTCTAGAAGAAAACATGAAAAACTAAGGAATAAAGGAAGAAAAACCCTTAGCGACGGCTCTCCACCCTTGTACTTTGCTCCTCCAAACCCTAGATGATGCCTAGGAGTGTCCTAGAGACTTTTATTTATAGTTTTGCAACACCTCCTTTCACACCGACTTGGAAAAATTTAGATATCGTCTCAAATTTGTGCAGCTTCGATATTATCTAAGGGTCTTTGATATGTCCTTCGATATTATCGACAGGTCTTCAACAGTATCGAAAATCGGTCCAGAATCTAGCGAGTTTGTCCAAAAATCCTAAATTTCTTTATATTATCTAAGGGTCTTCGATATGTCCCTTCGATATTATTTACAGGTCTTTGATAGTATCGAAGGCCATTCTTACAGTTTTCCAAAATTTGACTTTTCTGGCCCTGGAATCTATTTTCAGGACGATTTTCGGGCTTCCTTTTCTACACTTCAATTCTTTGATTCTCTTCCTTCATCACTTAGTTTCCTTGGATCTTTGACATGTGAAATCTTCAATCTTGGTCTCCTAAGATCCATCCCTTTACTTGGTGATTCTTGAACAATAAATCCATGCTTTCGGCACTGTTTTCAATCTAAGCTCTTAAATTCACATTGCAACACAAACATGAGTAAAATAGAACATTAAACATTATCATGTATATAAAACTAAGATATAAATGGGGTCCAATATGTAATATTTGACCCTCAACAGTCGTCGATGACATAGACAGTGAAATTTCTACACATTGCACTTTCGACTTCCTATGCGACCCTACCCAAATTCGCATGTGTGCATGTGTGTATGAGTATGCATCTCGTTCATCTTGGTCTCGCGGTCCTACCGGTCGAATCCCGCTGACCCAACACTTTTGGTTAGCATTTACGGTCTTCCTCGAGTTCGGTCATGTTGACCTAACTCGGATCGAGCCGAAACCTATGCCATCTTATTCGCTTCATCGTTGCAATTCTGACGTCGCGTCTTATGTGTCCATCCGATGTATAAATCATAAGTTGTATGTATCTCATGTTATAACTCTTGATCATGATCACATGGCCCACCTAGGAATGGTGTAAACATTTTCCTAGATGGTCCCATCCATAATGCATAAGTTTTAACACACTTTACCCAACACCACCTAAAATCCCATAATTTATGCTACCCATCACCTATACACCACCCACAACCCTATCCTATAGCCTCCAATAGGCTTTCTTTTGCTAGCCTATTATTATTTCCCTAACCAAAGCCCCATTTCTCAAGAGAAAAGCTGAAATTTCTCTTCCCCAAACAAGGTTGCGATCATTTCTCTCCTACAAGCATCTCTTTCTCTCTCTCTCTCTCTCTCTCTCTCTCTCTCTCTCTCTCTCTCCCTCTAATTTCCCTCTTTTCTTTTTCCTCCTTGCTAGTAGAAGGTGGGACATCCCCACCTCTCCCTCTCCATTTCCAGCCCGTTCTTTCCCTCATCTCCCTAAATCCATCCATTTTAAGTTCATCTCATCCACTGATTTCCCTTCCTTAGACCAAGAGGAGCAAGGAGACCTAGATTTTTGTAAGGATCAAGATGGGTGCTCTTCATATCATGTAGATCTCTTCTTCTTAATGTAGATCCTTCCCTCCTTCTCATTTGGGGTGTGTAAGACCCACCAATCAATGGTGGAGATGCTACACAACCATCTAAATGTGTCCATGAGGCCCACATTCTATATGCATGTCCATGCATGGGATTCTTCCCTTGATGGATCCCTTGCATGGGGATTTTTCTATTTCTCTAGGTATGATGGGTCATCTAAACCCTTTCATGTGACTAGGAAGGCATCCCAACCATTTATCTCAAAGATCCAGGCCATGCATCATAAGATCTATGTTGTACAATGTGTTTATATTGTTGTTTGTAGTTGTGATTGTATAGGGACGACTTAATAATGGAGGAGCTCTCCCCTATGGCCAAATGCTCTTCCTTCTCTTTCCTTCTTTTATAATCTAATGATATTATGTGTGGTCCACTTAGTGGGCCTGGATTGCCCAGAAAAACCCAGTAAGGAAGGGACATCTATACTCAACCTACACCATGGTTTAGATGCCCCCTTTTTCCACCTTAAATGTTTTTACAAGGGCGGGAATTTGGGAGTTTGTTCTGAACAATTTTTAGGCCAACTAGGATGAGTCATGGAACCTAATTTATGGGCCAATTCCTTCCTTAATAGGCCCATACATTTATTTTATTCCACGCATGTATTGTTGTCCAGAAATTTCTAGACAGATTTTTGTTAGACTTTGGGCTTGAATTTGGGACCGATTGGGGGAGATTTTGTACCGAGCAAATATATTTTTCTGAAAGGTGGGGATCTCATCTTGATGTTTGGCAAATTTTAGCCCATTCCGAACTTGATTGAGGTCCCAAAGGTGTGACCCAAGTGAGGTGGACAGTCTGGATTTTCTGCACTATTCCAACAACATGACAGTTTGAAAATCCTAGATTATAAAATAATTTTTGCATTAATGGGTCACTTGTGTGGACCCCACCTGGTGGTATACATATGAGGAGACATAAAAACTATCTTTTTTTAAAATTTTAGAGGCCTTTAATCCACTCCATTGGAAGCTCAAATCAGGGCCTATCAAAAATCTACACTAAATCGATTTTCTGGACATTCTGTTTTCTTTAAATTAATTAAAATATTTTTGAGAATCCAAAAATTATAAAAATTTATAAGGAGGTTTTCCACCCATGGTAGACTTACCAAATTTTAGGGTCAATGGACCCCTATGAGCACTGTGGTAAGGGCTAGACCTGCCCACCACGTTGGGACGTCCAGATTAACCAGATTTTTTGAATAATTTATTTTATTTAAATTAATTAAGATACTTTTAACTGTTTAAAAATTATAAAATTTTTTGGAGATGTGGCCCACCCATGGAAGGACCATCCTATAAATTTTCAGGTCCATCGGGCCCCTGTACCAACCGTGGTACAGCCTATAAATTTGGGTCAGTTTTGGGCCAAAAACCCAGGCCCCTAGGATTACCCACCATGGGATGCCCCTACCTTGGCCTGTTGCTAGGAATATATTCCAGCAGCATGGCTAACTTATAATATGTGTTGTGCATCCCCCTCTCATTTGGTGGGATGCACAATGATGTGTATGGGTCATCAGAAAATAAATACTATAAATTAATTTATTTGCAAACTCTAACAAACCCAGGAAGCGGGTGCGCTGGAAATTCAACAACGGGCCCAATGTTGCTGGCCATAAATGTTTGTTTTAGGTAGTACGGCCCACCAGATTTGAGGTTGATTTAATCAGTTATCTTGCCTTTTTCTTTTAGTATGGGCTTACTTAGTGCTTATTTGAGGCCCACCCAAGTTGGGTTTTATTAGATTATTATGTGTGGTTAGTTGCTAGTTCCTTAGGCCTTTTAGATTGAAACTTTCTAGATATGCCCATTTACTTTTAGGTCTATACTCTTGTACCTATTGTGATGGGTTTATGGGTTATAATATGTAAGTAGTTGGGCCCTTGACTGCCCACCAAAATTAACCATGTACTTAGGCTAAGAAGTGAAGCCCAACACACTAGTATTAAATGTGAAATTGCCCACATGGTTGAACTACTGGGCTGCCCATGAGGCCCACCACAATATGTGGGTTTATGACCTTTTATGGTTGGGCCTAAACCTTGCTTGAGGGCCCACCATATTACCTCTGAGTTGGGCTTTGTGTATAGCCCATTGGGCCATGGATTGCTTGGGCCTTAGAGCTTTCTTTTTGTATAGTGGGCTACCTTTGGGACCCAGTTGAGGTTGGATGGCCTCCTTGGTGGCCCTAAGGTAGGCCCATAGGGCTCCTTTGGGTGGTTGAAGGTCCACCTTAGGTTGTTGATTAGGACCATTTCTCTCTTGGAATTATGACTCTCTTAGCTTGTGGGTCATCCCAAAGTATTGGGCCTCCACTAGAGGACTTCTCCTTTCCTTAGAGTACTTGTCTATGTATCTAGACGTTCTTCCTACTTGGGGAGGAGGAATATTTTCTACAAGTAGCACACTTACATCATTGTGACCCATATACATTACATGTGTGAATTGATTGCATTGTGTGGTGGTCATAGAGGGATGGAGTTTCTCCCCTTGTGCACAGTCAGTATGATCTATATGTATGACTGTATGTATGACTCATGCATTGGCATCACATTTCATGATGATACCGCCCTTGCTTACTAGGGCCTTGCGTCCACAAGGATGTTCATGGATGGCCGTATTTGTGGACACCGAAAATATTACTTGAGCATACTAGGTGCATAGGATCCCCATGGATAAAATTATCAAAACTTTCATGGTGCCAAGGATCTACTCCAACACCGTGACCAGGTGGAAAAATGAGCGCAAGAGGCCCTTACACCTATAGGTTGCTACTCCCACTGTTGTGTAGTCAGTTCGATAGGGATGTGTCCTTATCCGCCTGTGAGGGAGGGCATTACTAGGCTGAGTCTAACCAACTCATGAAATAGGTCCACTACTGTCAGTCCTTGCTTGTGATTGGCTATCCATAGGTAGTTAGTGAGGTCTTTTACGCTCGTATGACTGTGCAAGTCTGTAAAGTGGTAGTCATCCAGTAGTGTAATGGACCCCAGTGATTTTCTTATGATTAGAAATATACTTGATATATGGATTAGTTATGAGCATTAGCATTACTTTGCATCGGTTGTATAAGCCCCTTTATGTATTACCTTGGTAAGGCGCCCAGTACTCATTGTATCTTATTCATAATAAGCCTTGGTAAGGCTAGTGATATTGTCATGGAGCATGTTTCCCTTCCCGTACCTCCTATTATTCTTCCGTTCACCATTGTCACACACTGTCACCACCCTCTAAGCTTCTATAAGCTTACGCATGATTGATGCATGCAGGAGATCCTAGGTGGGAGTCGTAACGGTAGAGCTTAGAGTAGAGTTGAGCTTGAGGACTCCAGTGTTGCTGATCTTTCTCTCATTTTTCTATCATCTTATGTATGTCCTTTTGGACCTTCTGAAAGATTGTAAAAGTTCAAATTCTTAGTGGATTTTGTGATGTGTGACTTATTATTCTCAGATATACTTATTATGATCTTGGGTATGCTCATAATTATATTATTATGAAAATCCTCCTTGTAGAATCCTAGGATCGAAACCTGCCTCAGGAACTGAGAATGGGCTAATATGGAGGCTGTTGCGGCTAGAACCGGTCATCAGATTTCTTGTGAGTCTGGTTACTGAGTCTGGGGCATGACATGAGTTGGTATCAGAGCATAGCAAGTAATTCTGGAATAACTCGGGATAACATCGCATGTCTGTTATGAGCATAGGACTAGTAGTGTCCCGAGACCCTTCCTTTCACTCCGTATTGAGCCTGTAATTGTCCTGATTCCTTGCATCATCATTATTTTGTAGATGATGCCGCCTACTCGTGGCTGTGACACACGTGGTCATGGTGTTCATGGTCGAGGCACTCGAGATACTCGTTCTACTCGAGCACATCCTACTCCCGTTGTTGAGGATCCGATTCTTGAGGTCCCAATCTAGTTTGTTCCTCCTATAGTGCCTATTCCTCTGATTGAGCATGTAGCGTCTGTTCCTTCAGCTGCTCTAGTTCCCCTGCCGGTTCCCCCTCCTTAGCCTACTGTTCCAGTTATAGAGGCTCCTGCTCCACCAGCCGCACCAGTATCTCAGCCCTAGGCGAGTCTCGCTCCTGCCTTTCCAACAGTGCGGTGCAGCTGATGCAGCTTGTTGCCACCGTATTACAGACCTGTCAGCCTATTACCACTAAGGTTTCTGGGCGGTTTGACTTGCAGCATGCGAGCGTGATATCTCAAGAGTTCCGACAGCAAGATCCCCTGAGGTTTAGTGATGACCCTAACTCTTCTACCACCGAGTCATGACGTACTGAGAATGTGAGGATTTTTGACACTATGCAGTGTCCTGCAGATCAGAGGGTATCCCTTATGACCTATCTTCTTTAGGGTGATGCCCGTCATTGGTGGTCATCTGTATCCAGGATGGCCGAGTGTCAGTTTGTTTGGACGTGGGAGGAGTTCGTGGTCCGTTTCGACCATAAATTCTTTCCCGAGCATGTTTAGATTTAGCCGTGGATTGAGTTTGAGACCCTAGTTCAGGGTGATTTGTCAGTATTACATTATGAGGCTTGTTTCTTGGCCTTGTCTAGATTTGCTCCTCATCTCACTAGTGATGAGCAGATGAGGGCCCATCGTTTTGTGACTGGCTTGTATCCTGCTCTTCGTAGACTTGTGGTAGGGTATTATTTGGAGACGTTAGACCAGGTCATGCATCGGGCACTGATTTACGAGGAGGACTGGGCTATGACCTAGAGATTGAGAAAGCAGAGTTCAAGTGGAGACCAGAAGAGGAGATCACCAACCGACAATTCCATGCAGCACCATCAACAGAGATGGAGGGGCAGAGCAGAGTTTCGGTAGCCCATCGCTCAGATAGTAGCTTCTTCATCATCATCAGCACTGCCAGCTGCTTCATCTTCCGGCCCCTTTTCTGGTGTTTACTTCAGTTGTGGATAGGCTGGGCACGAAGGCGTGATTACCCTCTCCCCATACAGCAGCAGAGGCCACCGCAGATGCCTCCTCCTCGTCCTCCTCAGTAGCAGTAGCGAGCGCAGCTTCCAACTGCTACTCCTAGGGCTCCTCCTCAGCAGTAGAGCCATCATGGTAGACCTCCCTAGCATTGACAACAGCAGTAGAGATAGCAGCAGCAGTATCAGCAAAGGGGATATCCATATGTTCAATCCTTAGGTCGAGTGTGTATTGCAGCCCAGTAGGCATAGACTCAAGACCCACAGTCTTCTGGTTTGCTTCCTTTACCATCTCAGGGTAGATTTTATCTCTCGCAACATGCACCAGGCCAGGACCCACTGTCATCGACCGGTGGAGTCATCGAGGGTATCTTCTTATTTCTACTTGCATTGTTCATGTTTTATTTGATACTGGTGCCTCCCATTCTTTTGTAGCCGAGCAGTTTTGCCGATTGACCGGTATTCTATAGGAGTCCATGTCTGAGGCCTTGGCTATTTTGACTCCCATGGGGAAGTCCGTTGTGTTGACCCATCACAGTCCTTCTTACCTAGTGTTAGTGGGTGAGATGTTCCTTCCTGCCGATCTGTTCGTGATGCTGCTATCAGGCTTTGATGTTATTTTAGGTATGGACTGGCTTGTGGAGTATCGTGCCATCTTGCATGGTACTACGAGGACAGTCACGTTCCACATTCCAGGCTTGCCAATATTTCAGTTTGTCACTGAGCCCAAAGGAGAGTCATTATCTAGTTTCGTAGCTTCTGTCATCAAGGATTCTGTGGCAGAGTGTATTGAGTAGCTGCCAGTTGTTTGTGAGTACTCGGATGTGTTCCAGGAGATACTAAGTTTGTCGCTGCATCGGCAGGTGGAGTTTCAGATTGATCTGGTGCCCGATGCTAGGCCTATCTCGAAAGCCCCCTACTAGATGACACCGTTGGAGTTGAGGGAACTGCAGGAGCAGTTAGATGAGCTCCAAGAGTTAGGTTTCATTTGTCCTAGAAGTTCGCCTTAGGGAGCCCCGATATTGTCTGTAAAGAAGAAGGATGGTTCGTTGCGGCTCTGTGTGGACTATCGTGAGCTCAATAGAGTCACCATCAAGAACTGATACCCACTTCCCCGTATTGATGATCTGTTTAATCAGTTGTAGGGTGCACAGTATTTTTCCAAGATAGACTTGCGCTCCAATTACCATTAGATTCAGGTCCGAGAGGAGGACATTCCGAAGACGGCTTTACAGACACGTTATGGTCACTTCGAGCTTTTGGTCATGTCGTTCGGACTGAGCAATGCGCCCGTCGTATTCATGCAGCTGATGAACGAGGTCTTCCGGCCATTCCTCGATTAGTTTGTGATGATATTCATTAATGATATTCTTGTATATTCAAGGACCCGGGAGGACCATGTTGAGCACTTGTAGATTGTACTGGAGACCCTTCGTGCCCACTAGCTTTATGCGAAGCTGGAGAAGTACAAGTTTTGGTAAGAGGAGGTAAAGTTTCTCAGTCACGTGGTGACAAGGGATGGTGTCGCTATGGACCTCTCGAAGGTAGATGCAGTGCGTTTGTGGGGCCAACCCACGAACGTGTCCGAGATTCGTAGTTTCCTTGTTCTAGTGGGATATTACTGATGGTTTTTGAGGGTTTCTCCCTTATTACAACACCGCTGACCCGGTTGGCATGGAAGGGCGTCGAGTTTGTCTAGAGTGATGCCTGTAAGGAGGCATTTACAGAGTTGAAGGACTGCCTCACGTCCGCTCCTTTTCTCACTCTTCATAATGGGAGTGAGGGTTTTGTTGTTTTCACTGATGCCTCCAGAGTTGGCTTGGGTACTGTCCTGATGTAGCACGGGAAGCCAGTGGCATATGCCTCGTGCCAGCTCAAGGTCCACGAGCTGAACTACCCCACCCATGATTTGGAACTTGCAGTGGTTGTCTTCGCATTAAAGGTGTGGAGGCATTATCTATATGGGGTCAAGTTCGAGCTCTTCTTAGATCATAAGAGCTTGAAGTATCTATTTTCATAGTCCGAGTTGAACCTGGGTCAGAGGCGATGTATGAATCTGTTGAAGGACTATGATTTTGATCTTCAGTACCACTCAGGAAAGACAAACGTGGTGGCAGAGTCGCTCAGCCGTCAGCCAAGAGGCCTGGTGGCTCAGATGATAGTGCGAGAGTGGTAGATGTTTGAGGATGTTTTGGAGTATGACTTTGATTTTGGTCTACAGTTTTCCATTATTTAGCTTTCGAGCTTGTCGATTCAACCCTCTTTGGTGGCTAGGGTGATCGGGGCTCAGCAGACGGACGAGTCACTTCAGGAGTATCGAGTAGAGGCCACATCCGTAGAGCAGTCAGACTGGCAGATTGGTTCCGATGATGGATTATGCTTCAAAGGCCGATTATGTGTCCCAGACATGCCGGAGTTGCGTCGTGATCTAATGACCAAGGCACACTGATCGAGACATACTATTCACCTGAGCTCCACAAAGATGTATAATAATATGAAGAGGAAATATTTTTACAAGGGATGAAGCACTAGATTACTAGTTTTGTGGCCGAGTGTGACACATGCCAGCATGTCAAGGCCGATCATAAGAGAGGCCCTAGTCCCTTGCAGTCGTTAAGCATTCCAGAGTGAAAGTGGGAGCACATATTGATGGACTTCATTGCAGGGTTACTGAGGACTCAGTGCAGTCATGATACCATCTGAGTTATCGTCAATCGTCTGATGAAGTCAGCTTATTTCATTCCAGTGCGTGCATCCTGGTCTATGGACCAACTTGCAAATGTGTTCATTGAGGAGATAGTGAGACTATACAGCGTCATAGTTTCGATCATTTCAGACCGAGGCTCCAGATTCACGTCTCAGTTTTGAAGGAGTTTTCAGTAGGTGTTGGGGGTCACTTTGCATCTCAGCACCGTTTATCATTCGCAGACGGATGGGTAGACCTAAAGGGTCAACCAGGTCCTTGAGGATATGTTCAGAACTTGTGTGATCGACTTTGCGGCAATTGGGATGAGCATATGCGCCTCGCCGAGTTCGCGTACAACAACAACTATCAGGTGACTATCGGCATGGCTCCTTTTAAGGCACTTTATGGTAGACCGTTTAGATCTCCTAGGTGTTAGAACGAGGTTGGAGAGTGTCGTCTCCTAGGTCCCAAGGTTGTGTAGCAGACGTCGAAGGTTATTGATGTTATCAGATAGAGGATGCGCACAGCTCAGAGACAGCAGAAGAGTTTTGCTGATCATCAGTGTCGACCCCTCGAGTTCGCAGTCGAAGACATGGTATATCTCAAGGTCTCACCTATGAAAGGTGTGGTTCGCTTTGGTGTTTAGAGAAAGTTTGCCCTGAGATTTATTAGACCTTTTGAGATTACCGATCGCTTGGGCATTGTGGCCTATAGGCTTTCCTTAACTCCTGAGTTGTCTGTGATCCACGATGTAGTCCATGTTTCTATGTTGTGGAAATGTGGGTCGGACACTATTCCCGTGATTGATTGGCAGCCACTCCAGGTCCATGAGGATGCTTCCTACATTGAGCAGCCTATTCATGTTCTTGATCGGAAGGAGTAGGTCCTCAGGACCATGGTCATTCCCTTAGTGTAGGTGTAATGGGGTCATCATTCGGAGCCTGAGGCGTCTTTGGAGAGACAGGCCGAGATTAGAGAGCGTTATCCCCATTTATTCGATGATTGATTGCTTATATTACCTTCTCTTATAATTGATGATTAAGATATATTTATATGATGATGTTTATGCATTTTTGTTGTTCCGATGTTGTCAATTTCGAGGATGAAATTTCTTTATTGGTGGGGAGGGTTATGAGACTCGACCCAAATTCGTATGTGTGCATGTGTGTGTGAGTATGCATCTCGTTCATCTTGGTCTCGCAGTCCTACTGGTCGAATCTCGACAACCCACGACTTTCGGTTAGTGTTTGCAGCCTTCGTCAATTTTGATCTCGTTGACCTAACTCGGATCGAGCCGAAACCTATGTCATCCTGTTCGCATCGTTGTTTTGGTTTCGACGCCGCGTCTTATGCGTCCATCCAATGTATAGATCATAAGTTATGTGCATCTCATGTTATAGCCCTTGATCATGATCACATGGCCCATTAGGAATGGTGTGCACATTTTCCTAGATGGTCCCATCCCTAATGTACAGGTTTTAACACACACTACCCAACACCACCTAAAATCCCATAATTTACACCATCCATCACCTATACACCACCCACAACCCTAGCCTATAGCCTCCAATAGGCTTTCTTTTACTAGCCTATTATTATTTCTCTAACTAAAGCACCATTTCTCAAGAGAAAAGATGAAATTTCTCTTCCCCAAACATGGTTGCAATCATTTCTCTCCTACAAACATCTCTCTCTCTCTCTCTCTCTCTCTCTCTCTCTCTCTCTCTCTAATTTTCCTCTTTTCTTTTTCTTCCTTCTTGCTAGTAGAAGGTGGGGCGTCCCCACTTCTCCCTCTCCATTTCCAGCCCCTTCTTTCCCTAATCTCTCTAAATCCATCCATTTCAAGTTCATCTCATTTATTGATTTCCCTTCCTTGGAGCTAGAGGAGCAAGGTGACTTAGATTTTTATAAAGATTAAGGTAGGTGCTCTCCATACCATGTAGATCTCTTCTACTTATTGTATATCTTTTTCTCCTTCTCATTTGGGGTGTGTAAGACCCACTAATCAATGGTGGAGATCCTACACAACCATCTAGATGTCGCCATGAGGCCCACATTGTACATGCATGTCCATGCATGGGATTCTTTCCTTGATGGACCCCTTGCATGGGAATTTTTTCTATTTCTCTACGTATGATGAGTCATCTAGACCCTTACATGTGGCTGGGATGGCATCCCAACCATTCATCTCAAAGATCTAGGCCATGCATCATAAGATCTATGTTGTATAATGTGTTTATATTGTTGTTTGTGGTAGTGATTATGTAAGGATAGGTTAATAATAGTGAAGCCCTCCCCTGATGGCTAGATGCTCTTCCTTCTCTTTCCTTCGTTCGTAATCTGATCATATTATGTGTGGTCCACTTAGTTGGCCTGGATTTCCTAGAAAAGTCCAGTAAGGAAGGGACATTTATACTCAACCTACACCATGCTTTAGATGCCCTTTTTTATCACCTTAAATGTTCTTGCAAGGGTGGGAATTTAGGGATTTGTTCTGGACAATTGTGGGGCCTACTAGGGTGGGCCATGGCACCCAATTTATGGGCCAATCCCTTCCTTAATAGGCCCACACATTTATTTTATTCCATGCATGTATTACTGTCCAGAAATTTCTGGACAGATTTTTGTTAGACTTTGGGCTTGAATTTGGGACTGATTGGGGAACCTTTTGTGCCTATCAAATATATTTTTCTAAAAGGTGGAGATCTCATCTTGATGTTCCCCAAATTTCAGCCCCATCTGACTTTGATTAAGGTCCCAAAGGTGTGGCCCAAGTGAGGTGGACAGTTTGGATTTTCTGCACTGTTCCAGCAACATGACAGTTTGAAAATTCTTGATTATAAAATAATTTTTGCATTGGTGGACCACTTGTGTGGACCCCACCCTATGGTACACATATGAAGGGAAATAAAAATTATTTTTTTTCAAAATTTAGAAGCCTTTAATCCACCCCATTGGAAGCTCAAATCAAGGCCTATCAAAAATCTGCTTTAAACAGATTTTCTGGACAGTATGTTTTCTTTAAATTAATTTAAACACTTTTAAGTATTCAAAAATTATTAAAATTTCAGGAAGTTGGTCCACCCATGGTAGGACCAACATACCAAATTTTAGGGTCAATAGACCCCTATGCACACCATGGTAAGGACTGGACTGGCCCACTACATTGGGACATCCAGATTAACCAGATTTTCTAGATAGTCTGCTTTATATAAATTAATTAAAATACATCTAACTGTCCAAAAATTGTAAAATTTTGTGGAGTGTAGCCAACCCATGGAAGGAGCATCCTGCAAATTTTTAGGGCCATCAGCCCCTGTACCGACCATGGTGAAGCCTGTAAATTTGGGTCAGTTTTGGGCCAAATACCCAGGCCCGTAGGACTACCCACAATGGGATGCCCCTACGTTGGCTTGTTCCTGGGACTGTATTCCATCAGCATTGCCCACTTGCAATATGTGTTTTGTATCCCCCTCTCATATGGTGGGATCCACAGTGATGTGTGTGGGTCATCAGAAAATAAATACTATAAATTAATTTATTTGCTGAACTCTAACAAACCCAGGAAGCGGGTGGGTTAGAAATTCAGCAATGGGCCAATGTTACTACCCATAAATGTTTGTTTAGGGCAATATGGCCCACCAGATTTGAGGTTAATTTAATAAGTTATCTTAACTTTTTCTTTCAATATTTTTGGGTTTACTTAATGCTTATATAAGGCCCACCCAAGTTGGGTTTTATTGGATCAGTATATATGGTTAGTTGCTAGTTCCTTAAGCCTTTTGGATTGAAACTTTCTAGATAGGCCCATTTACTTTTAGGCCTATAATCTTGTACCTATTGTGAAGGGTTTATGGGCAATAATATGTAATTCGTTGGGCCCTTGACTGCCCATCGAAATTAACCCTGTATTTGGGCTAAGAAGTGAGGCCCAACACACTAGTATTAAATGTGAAATTGCCAACATGGTTGAACTACTGGGCTACCCATGAGGCCCACCACAATATGTGGGTTTATGACCCTTATGGTTGGGCCCAAACCTTACTTGAGGGCCCACCATATTACCTATGAATTGGGCTTTGTGTATAGCCTATTGGGTCATGGATTGCTTGGGCCTTAGACCTTACTTTATGCATAACTGGCTGCCTTTAGGACCCAGTTGAGGTTGGATGTCCTCCTTGGTGGCCTTAAGGTAGGCCAATAGGGCTCCTTTGGGTGATTGAAGGTCCACCTTGGGCCCTTGATTAAGACCATTTCTCCCTTGGAATTATGATTCTCTTTGCTTGTGGGCCATCCCAAAGTATTGGGCCCCCACTAAAGGACTTCTCTTTTCCTTAGAGTACCTGTCTATGTTTCTAAACCTTGTTCCTCCTTGGGGAGGAGAAATATTTTCTACAGGTAGCACGCTTACATCATTGTGACCCATATGCATCATCTGTGTGAATTGATTGTATCGTGTGGTCATCATAGAGGGATGGAGTTTCTCCCCTTGTGCACATTTAGTGCCTGAAGCTTGTATATGATCTGTATGCATGACTCATGCATTGACATCGCATTTAATATCACCCTTGCTTCACCAGGGCCTTGCCTCTATAGGGATGTTTGTGGATGGCCGTATGTGTGGATATTAAAAATATTACTTGAGCATACCGGGTGCATAGGATGCCCATGGGTGAAATTTTTAAAGCTTTCATGGTACCAAGGATCTGCTCTAACGCCGTGACGGGGTGGAAACATGAGCGCAAGAGGGCTTTACACCTGCAGGCCATGACTCCCACTATCGTGTAGTTGGTTGGATGAGGATGTGACCTTATCTACATGTGAGGGAGGGCATTACTAGGCTGAGTCTGACCAGCTCATGAAATGGGTCCGCTACCATCAAGCCTTGCTAGTGATTGGCTGTCCACAGGCAGGTAGTGAGGTCTCTTATGCTCGTATAATTGTGTGGGTCTGTAGAACGGTAGTCATCCAGCAGTATAATGGACCCTGGTGATTTCCTTATGATTGGAAATATACTTGATATATGGATTGGTTATGAGCACTGGTATTACTTTGCATCGCATTCGCATCAGTTGTATAAGCCCCTTCATGCATTGCCTTGGTAAGGCGCCCTGTACTCATTGTATATTATTCATGATAAGCCTTGGTAAGGCTAGTGATATTGTCATGGAGCATGTTTCCCTTCCTGTACCTCCTACTTTTCTTCTGTGCACCATTGTCACACAATGTCACCACCCTCTAAGCTTCTATAAGATTATGCACCATTGATGCGTGCAGGAGATCCTAGGCGGGAGTCATAGCCGCAAAGCTTGGACTAGAGTTGAGCTTGAGGACTCTAGTGTTGCTGATCTTTTTCTCTTTTTTCTATCATCTTATGTATGTCCTTTTGGACCTTATGAAGGCTTGTAAAAGTTCAAATTCTTAGTGAATTTTGTGCTGTATGTCTTGTTATTCTCAAATATACTTGCTGTGATCTTGGGTATGCTCATGATTATATGATTATGGAAATCCTCCTTGTAGAATTCCAGGATCAGAACCTGCCTCAGGAGCCGATAATGGGGTACTACGGAGGCTGTTGTGGCCAGAACTGGCCATCGGGTTCCATGTGAGTCTGGTTACCTAGTTTGGGGCGTGACACTTCCTACTCCAATTGGTTTTCTTAAATCTTGGGGTCTTATAATCTTCAATCTTAGTCTCCCAAGATCCATTTCTTGCCTTTATGATTCTTGAGCATCAAATCCATGCTTTTAACATTCTTTTCAATCTAAGCTCTTAAACTTACCTCATAATACAAACATGTATAAAATATACCTAATAAGTGTTTTCATGTTCATAAAATCAAGATATAAATAGGAAAAAATATGAAATATTTGACACTCAATACACCCTCAACCAGTATTTTTCTAGACCCGAGCAAAACATGCGTGACATAATATTCAATTCTCAATGTTCAAAACTCTTAAAAAAAATATTCTTTTGTTCAAACAAGTATGAATGAGTATAATTCAAAGAAGCAAGAGTGAAAATTTGAAAACGTAGAGCTGAATCACATGAGAAATCAATCAAATATGTTTTTTTAATCAATTACTTAAGAGTAGAAGTTCATATATCAAGTTTCTCAATGTGCTCAGTGAATTTCAACTTTCCATTAATATACTATATTTCATAAATTCTGGCACAATTAATAGAAAATAAATTGAATGTGACTTGTGATTTAGGTCAATGTGATATTGAAACTTCCCCTTAATCAATTAAATGAAATAACATAGATGATAGTCTACTCAGTTGATCAAACTCCAACAATTCAAAATTCAATCTTTATAATATCATCATGCTTAAAGCATTCTTAAATACACAAACTTTTTTTTTCTAAATAGATTTTACTTAAAAAATTAAAAATATTTAACAATTTATTTTTTATTCTGAAACTACGAAAACACCAGTAAGTTTACCTAATCCACAATCCAACCTAAAACTTACATTGTCCTCAATGTAAAAGATATTAGCATGCAATGCACATCAGACAACAAAAAGAAAGGAGGAGCGATGGAAAGATCGTAACATCCCAAATTTTTACGGCTAGAGTTTATACTTGTGTCCGAGAAAAATGGGTGTTAATAATTGAATAAATTGGATGCTTTAAAAATTGCAACAACATTTTTTTATATTTAGATCATATCCAGTTACATTCATGAGAATAAAATCAACTATATTTATTATTTCATTTAAGTAAAAGAATTTAACAAATTATCAAATGCCCTCCCAATGGGATTTTATTACATTATCGAGTTTGCAGTGAAAATACAAAACTAAATCATAAAACTATCTTTTTATTCATTTAGTATAATCTTCCATAAGGAGATGGTCCCCTAGGTCTTCAATCTGTACATCACCTGCATTATCTGTACGGTTGGTGAGGTTCAATGCCTTACTCATAGTGATGGTTATCTTTTAAGATTAACAATAATTCAAGAGATTCATAAAAGTAATGAAAGGGTTTTGATACATCTTGTACTCCACCACTAGAAGAGGTATCAGCATGCACAACCAATCTAGATGAATGCATGCCTATCAAAGTGTGTACGGCTCATTATATGTAGTGATCATCATAATGTAAAATATAATTCATAAAACACCTGACTTTCCTTGCATCACATAACTACAGAGATTCATAGACGTGTCCAACGTTAATGTGATTTATGCGAATATCT
This sequence comes from Magnolia kwangsiensis, assembly GCA_037074715.1. Taxonomy (NCBI): domain Eukaryota; kingdom Viridiplantae; phylum Streptophyta; class Magnoliopsida; order Magnoliales; family Magnoliaceae; genus Magnolia; species Magnolia kwangsiensis. The sequence goes on from CM073579.1 coordinate 43,881,066, forward strand.
CAAAGTGACACAACAACGTAGTTGGGGGATTTACGTAACACGATGTGTTCCCGGAGTGACTATTTGAGACATTCTATCCTGAAAAAGTGATATAACACGCATGGTGATTTACTAACATCGATTGTGTACCACGCCAACTAACCCACGAAATTACGTGCCAACCAAGAAGGCCGTTACCTGTAACGCATTATGTCCATGATAAATATTTAAATCACTAGTTGTGATACCTCTAACAAATCACCTGCACTGATAGAGAGATCATTTGAATTATGGAAGTTTTTAAATTCTAAGGCACATACCCAAGCCATAAAGTTAAATATCACACGCCTAATAAATAAGGAGGAGAGTAGCAATGGCTAACTCTACAGAGAGGAGGGTGGCAATGGCCAACTCAACAAAGAGGAGAGTAGTAATGGATAAGTCAACAAAGAGGAGAGTGGCAATGGCCAACTCAACAAAGAGAAGAGTAATAATGGCTAACTCGATAAAGAGGAGAGTAGCAAGGGCTAACTCAACAAAATTGGTAAAGGCAAGGGCAAGGCTTGTATTCATTGCCCTGCATAAAAATAAGAAAGATCACTCGTAATTAACATTATACCATAATTCCAAAGGGTAAATAATTGTTGATGAAAAATTAAACAATTGTATAAAGAGAATCATAATAACATGAAAACAAGTAAAAAGTAAGATAATTCATATCAACTTAAATTAATGCAAGTTTAAAGGAAAATCCTTCACCTCTTGTGTTGAAGCGTCTTCTTCCGTCGTTAGAACTTAGTGCATGCACTTTAGATTCAATTTCAACTACAGAGTATATGAATTATATGATTAAGGTTTCATCTTTCATCTATATTTAGGTTAAATAAATTATCATTCTAATTTACAATTTTAACATACGTTGTCATGTAAGAAGGCAACTTACTTTGATCAACAACTATAGCCTAACTTGACAATCAAGTTCAACCGATACTTTTGTTGGGTCGACTTCGTTTGACTTGGCTTGAAGAAAAATTACAAGGTAATGAAACCTATCATCTAAATGGATAACTAGGTGGTCCTTACCTGCATCTCTGGCCTTTATAGGCCTTTTAACATATTTCCAGTGGGAGGAAGTGTCCCAGTAGAGTAAGGTCGCGCCTTACACAACTCTATTTTTTGCATGGAATTTTCACTACCAATAAAGGATTTTTTTTGTCGAACTGCGTGTGGACACGATGTAGATTTAACACTGTCTCTTCTAGGGCATTGGAAGGATTTCCTTCTTGGAGGACTATCAGATGGATGACTGTGATCATCCTTTATTTGCAACAGTGGTATTGGCGTCCAATGATCAGTGTGCTCTGTTTTGATGACAGATCCAACTCTCTCCATTCTTTGTTCGAACCACACTTCTTGGACGGCATGGGATTAATATTCAACGTCCCCTAGCCCCCAAGATAGGAGGTTCAATCGTGGGAGGATTTTCTTAGGAATACAGTTTTTTCACATTCTACGTGAGCGTTAAGCGGACTACACGTAGCATTTATTTCCTCTTTTGCTTTTCTTGGATGGCTCAGGGAGAATTAGAACTCCTCTGTATGTGCTTCGAATGGTTCAGATCAGAGCCAGACTTCCAAGCTCTGTTGTGCTATGTGTGGGAGTTTTGAAACGATTCGTCAGGTTTCCTGTTAGCGCAGTTTTGTGGACTTTATTTGGCTGCGTCTTTCACTACTGCAGTTGGTGGGGCCCATCTCATGGTCATCTTTCTGAGGATCTACACTGCTTGTTTATTTATCGAGGGTGGGGACTGTGTGTGATGAATGATCCTAGCCGCTCCCTTGTCTTGACAGTGGGTTCCACTTTGGATGGTGGGGGTAGTTTTTATTTGAACCCAAGATTGGTGGGAAGAGGAGAGAATGGTTGGTATTGGATGGTCGACGATATGGCGGTTTAGATTCTGAAGACAGACGATCATGGTGGGCCATCTGAAGATCGAATGGTCTTCACACAATTCACTGGTGAAGTTGCCAAGCAAAGAGGTGCATTCCATTTTTTGGTGAGGATCCTCGGGTCAAACTAAGTTTAACTGGGGTCGAGGTCCAGTGCACCACAAGTGTACCTCTTATGGTGTACACGTAACATACTATGGGGCCCACACGTAACACGCTTGTCCGTCCTTTCATTTTGTCGGCTCAAATTAGGGCCTATATTAGGGCATGCAGTGGATGCAAGTATCAGGTGGGCCATCTCATGTGAATATTTGTTTTAGCCATTGATCTTGTTGATCCAAGTGCTGAAATTTGACATGCATAGTTAATTTATGATAATTAGGCCCGATATACAATTTTGTAAGAAACGGATCAGGAGAACCATATGATTGGGGATTTAAGGGTATAAGTTAATGACATTTTAAAAATTATTGTTAATCTAAGGGTTTTGTGGAACCTAGTGGTCCTATGTGGTTACATGCACATTCCTAAACAGTTCTTCCTAATGGACTTACGTCTAAATCATTATGGATAGAGAATTATTCACCACTTTAATTAAGGTACGGTATATATATTGAACCTCATGATGGATGGTCTTGTCCTAAAATTAATGGTCAGATGACCTGATCTATGAATGGAGATTATTCCCAACAGTCCTATTCTTGTTGGAGAATAGATGTAAGGTTAGGGTAACTAGATTGGTATCATACGCATGTACCTATTAAGTTAAGTACACAAACGTTGCTTTTCAAATAGGATTCTACTTGAAAAATTGAAAATTTTCAACAAATTTTTTACTCAAAAACAAAGAAAACACTGATTAGTTTACCTAATCCACACCCCTAACCTAAAACCTATATTGTCCTCAGTGTAAAAGATATTAGCATACAATGCACATGAGACAACGAAAGAAAGGATGAATGATGGAAAGATAATACCTGAAGAAGTAGAATAAAGGCTTTTCCAAAGTTCTCAACATGTAGATGGGTTAGTATGAAGACTAAAATTATTAAAAAACAAAATATCCTAATTCTAAATCGTATGAAAGCAATAAACCTAACTACACCTCCATCAGACTAGGAAGTTAATCTTGGTACACTAGATCAATCAGAGATATGGACATATCTTCTGAATTAAACTTCTCAACAAATGGCTTGAGACGATGTCTATTTACTTTAAAAACATTGTCATTCGTTACATTCTTTATCTAGATAGCCCCATGAGGATATACATTAGTAACAGTGAAAGGACCAGTCTAACAAGATCAAAGCTTACCCGAAAAAAGATATAACCGAGAATTATATAGGACTTTTTGACCAGGTGTGAATGATTTCCGAAGGATGTTCCAGTAATGGGAAACCTTCATTATTTCCTTGTAAATTCTTGAGTTCTTGAAAGCATTGTTCTGAATTTCTTTGAGTTCATTTAATTGAAGTTTGCATAGTGAGCCAGCTTTTTCCAAGTTAAAATTTAAAATTTTGATATCCTAGTAGGCTCTATGTTCCAACTCTATAGGCAACTGGCAAGCTTTCACATAGAAAAGTCTGAAGGGAGACATTCCAATGGGGGTCTTAAAAGCTGCATGGTAAGACCATTGTTTCGAAAAAGAAACGAAAGTGTTTGGTTTGAGGAATTATCTTACTTAATCATAATAAAGAAAATATAAAGAACAATCATCAAGTTTATTCATTCTGAATTCATTTACATCCTTTAATTTCCCTTTATCCTAAGATAGAATATTCATAATACAAGTATTAAACTGGTCTGAAAATCAAATCTGACAGCATTTCGACTTATGGTTAGCTCATCTCTTTGGGAGGAATATTGCACGAATATGACCATCCCTTGTCTTCTAAATAGAAATTTTGAATTGAAGAAGGGCTGTAATTGAAGAAAAGTTGGTCTTCTGATAGCATTTCGATTCATTTTGTCGGAATCTCGGTTCTTTAATACAGATCCTTGCGCAAAACATTGTGGTTGCGCGGGTTGGCACAACATGCCCTCTTTCTTCTTCTTTCTCCTCTTCTGAATACCTTCAAATTCTGTTTCTTCACTAGAGCTCTGATCTTCTTCGGAATCTTCGTTGTGTCCAAATGAGAGAGGGAGTGGGGCTATTTATAGGCCTCCACACATGTGAATCCTTGATCTTTGTGCCATGGGCCCACTTATCACGCCATCTCATCAGTCCGTTCTTTCTACATGAAAATCATGTTGCGTGGACCTACACAACCAATGTTCTTTGCACGGGTGCACGCAACACACTATACTCTCATTTTCCCTTCATTTCCCCTCTTTCTTCACTCTTAATTTTCTTCTTTCTTCTTCTTTTTTATTACTTTCTTTAATCATCATTCATTTATTTTTTGTACCTCAATAGATGCCTCATGATCCTTTATTTGTCCTCTCTAGGGCAAAGAAATATGATCATCCATTTCTTCTTCCATCCAGATGTCATTGCATGTAATGGATAGCTGAGCACCATGCAGAGCCAACTCTTCATTCTCACATTTTCCATCTCTTGCGGAAGCTCTGTCTCTCTGCCACTCACCCATGCAATGCCATGTGTTTGTGTGCAACACCTTCTTTGTTGCACGAAGCCTATTTCCTTTGCACTTCCCCACACAACTTGTTGTTTGGTGCATGCACCTGCACAATCGATCTTCACTTCAAAATTCTCAAAGTCTGGAAATCCATCACTAAAACTTTTTCAAACTTTTTCTTCCCTGTCCTCTTCAAGAAACTTCTTTCCCCTGCTATCTATTTTCTTGTCTTATCATGCCCCATTCCAAGAGAATAGTTTGCCTTGTAGAATCTCCTACTTTAAACCCTTCTCACCATGAATTACCAAATCCATCACCTTCACAAGTACTTGAACCATCCCCATCTCCATACCAGAACAAGCCCATAAAAAGCACTTCAAAACCACCAGTAAACGCCTTGCGTACATAAAAGAACCCATCCTTCCAACTTTCAACTTTTTCGATTACATTGTCGCATTGTCATCGCCAATTCAAAGGGCAATCTCGATGGGTGATATAGCCAGACCACCTCATCACAACCGCAAGTTTGATTGGGAGGAATGGCTAAAATCGACGACTCATCTTCAAACTATCAGTCAAAAACCACATGCTAGAGAGGATACTCTTGCCTCCTTTAAGATAAAAAGGATTGCGTCGAAATAATTTTGAAGAATTCCAAGCGAAGATAAAGGAACATAGCAGAAAAGGCTTCAGAATTCCTGGGAAACGGTTCGAGTCATCCAAGGCATCATGAAATTCGATGATCCTCCCAAAGAAGGAATGGTTATCATTCCATTGAACCTTCATCACCACCAGTCCATTATCAACTGCGAACCTTCTAACTAGATATGTTGAGGCATAGAAAAATATATATATTATGAATTATGAAGGAAAGATTCAAGGTTAGAAAACCAGACATGAAGTGAAGAAATTGGAAAAGAAGAAGAAGTAGAGCACTGTAATTAAGCAGTTGCGCTGGTCACGCATCTAAGAAGGGTAGTTGCGCTGATCGCGCAACCCAAAGGGTCATTGCACGGGTTACGTAATCATGAAGAAGGATTCAGAAGTTGGAAAGAATTAAAAGATGAGTGAATAATGAAAGAAGGAAGAAAGGATCCCGTTGCACGGGTCGCGCACCTAATTGCACTGAAGAAACAACAGTTATTTAGATGATCTGAGTAGCGCAGAGGGGTGCATGGGTAGCATGGATGACTCTGACTCGCGCAGAGTGTTGTACGGTTAATGAAGACTATTTTGGTGAATGCAGGCCGCGTAACTGGGTGCACGGGTAAGATAAGTAAGACTACCATTGCACCGGCAGCGCAACCAAAGGCAGAGACAGATTAAAATGAACGGTTGAGATTGATGTAAAGTGGGTCCCATGGCACAAAGATTGAGGGTTGGCATGTGTGGGGGCCTATAAATACCCCACTCCCCTCATTTGGGATGAAAGGATTTTCTAGAGAAAGGTGGAGCTCTGAAGATACATTAAAGGTGAGGAGTGGAGTCAGTTGCACGGGTCACGCAACTTGTGTACTAAGATGTGCGGATCACGCAACGTACGAGAGAAGCTACGCGGATCGCATGCCCAAGTGTCATGTTGCACTGACCGTGCAACGGGTATTCCAGTTGCACGGGTCGCACAACCAGGTCACCATGTGGCCAAGGCAAAAAGGGGCCGAAATGCTGCCGAAATCGTGGGAGCTCAATCTTCACTATTTTAGGCCCTCTCCTTTGCACAACAGACAAGTTCAAAAGAGAGATTGGTTGATCGATTTAACAATTCCTCCTAAGTCCTAGAAGATGACTGAAATAGCACCGAAATACTGCTGAAATTTCTATCTCATTGAAGACTGGTTGATCAGATCAATAATTCCTCCTAAGTATTGGGAGATGACTATAAGTGCTGCCGAAAGGTTGTCAAAATTTAGATTTAAACTTTTAGTGATTATAAGTTGTTCATTTCTAATTATCTATCTTAGAATCAAGGGAATCCGAGGATGTAAATGAACTCAGATAAATGTGATCAATGTTCTCTCAATAAATTCTTTGTTATCATTGAATAAATCCTCCAAATAAAACGCATTTGTTTTCTTGTCGAAACAAAATGGTGACTCTGCTGGGGATCGAACCCAGAATCTCTAGTTCTGGGGACATTATTTGATTGTAACTTTGAAAATATTAAGAGAACATCAATCACTTTTTGGTGTTTGTGTAGACGCCAAAATGGCGACTCTTAGTGGGAACATCCTCCCCTTCATCTTTAAAGTATATTATTTGCTTATTCAAATCTAACTATAATTGTGTCTCATGATTGAAGGTTCCTGAACTCAACTACAAAATACAACCAATGGCAAATTTGGTAAAGAGAGCGGATTTCCGTTTTATCTCTACAGGGTTCATAGTAGAATATGCGTCGAACCAAACCTCAGAGCAAGTGGATCCAAGTCCTGCAATCGAAAATGACATAACTCAAGTAATAGCTGGAGTTGTGTCTGTTTCACCTCAACCGCAGGAAGATGATAAGGATTGGATTGTTGTTACGCCTCGTAAGACAAAAACACGGAATATGAAAAGCGCTAGAACGAATTCATCTTTGCCAAGAGCCGGAGGGTCGATAACACGCAATGCAGTTAAAAAGAATCCCAAATTCGCTCCTCCTACGATATATCCTTAGTGAGCAGTTTTGCATTTGGCATCGCATGATTTTTTGACTTTGATCGCCCCGAGAGCTAGATGGACAAAAGAGCGGAAAGGTAAAACGTCAGAGAAAGCAAAGTCTGTTGTGATCAAGAGTAGTGAATTTCATGTAATAGACGAAATGATCTCTGTTTTGCCAATAGCTCAACAAGATGAAGGAGGATATAGAGTAGCAACATCCAAAAGATGAAAAGTTAGATTTACTTCCGCAAGAAGCATCATCTCACCAAGTACTGGACCGATTATACGAAGTGTCATAAGACACAATCCGACTTTGGTTATACAATCATCTCATTCGGGTAAAACAGAAAAGCCCATTACTTAGACAGCTTCCACAAAATCATTGTGAGTTCAGAAAAATAAAGGAAAGGTGACCATCACTAGCGAATGTTCACTCACAACACTTCCTGCAAAAGATTTCAAGCAAACTCATGCATTGAGAATGCTACAATTTGAGTCAGTTAGTTCTTCAAAGCGACAGTACTCTGGTTTCAAATTAAATAATAGTCCATCTTCTTCAATAGTGTCAGCAGTACGACGCTTGCTTCTTGCTTCAATATCAAGACAATCAAAGTATAAAGAAATAGAAAGCTCATCGATAGATGTTAATCAGCCTGGTCAGTTTCTGCCAGATGAGCATGTGGCTGAAGAAATCCCTAAAATTTTGACAGTGACTGCTGTAAACAATATTGAATCGCAGGAAGAAGGGCCACAACCACAAGCGATTATATTTCAAGAGCTGATGCCTAATATTAATCAGAATATAACACAAGGAAAAATCCAGTAGATGGTTATCGAATCTATTCATCTAGAGAATGAACGAAGTCAGAATGAAAGATTTCGATATCAGACACCATATCCCCCTGAAATAAAAGAAATGCCATTTCTCGCCATTTTCAAATACCCAGACTTTCAAAAATTTAACGGGAATGGATCACCAGAAGAGCATATGATGCATTTCATAGCAAAGATGGGAAATTTCTCTAGAATTCCTCAATATTGTCTGCGAGTATTCGGATCTTCTCTGAAAGGAAAAGCTTTCAAATGGTATTCAGGTTTAATCCCCAGATCTATTCATACCAGGGAACAGATGTAAAATGATTTTATGTCAAAATTTTCCTCTTCGGACCGAGAAGTTAGTTTGACCGGACTGGCCTCTATTCACCAAGAAGAAAATGAATCAGTTGAAGAATTCATCAATCGATGGAAGGAGTTGGTAGCATCATGTCAACATTCTCTTCAGGAATCAGAACAAGTAGAACTATGTTTAGAAAGCATGAGACCAGAGCTGGCATGTCATCTGATTAGTAAAGATTGGAAAACCTTTCATGATTTTGCTACCAAGGCTTATACTCTGGAAAAAATAATGGGAAGAGTGTCTTCTTTTCAGTCAAAATTAGCCCCCATCACTCAGAAAGAAGAAACTAAAGTAGATTATCAGGATCTGGAAGAAGACAACGATGAAGAAGATAGAAATGGTCGTGCGGTTATAATGACATAGAAAAAGTTTAGGAAAAATAAAGGTCATATGAAGTATTCGTTTGCAAGAAAAGATATACATCTTATGCTGAATCAATTATTGGCTATGAAGAGTTTCAAATTACCTCAGTTAAGACACTTCAAAGAAATCAAAAATAGAAGAGGAATGGATTATTGCCATTATCATCGTAAATTTGGGCACTATAAGAAAATTGTAATTCCCTCAGGAAAAAGCTACAAAATATGATTGATAAGGGAGAAATTGTGATGGAAAAAGATGGACAGAAAGACAGAAACTTAGAAAAGAAAATTCTGGGGGCATTCGCATTTAAAAGATGATAACATGCTTCTTATGGTAAACCATCAGGAATTGACAAGATCGAGCTATCATAGCCTAAATACTCAAGTAAAAAGAAGTATCGGTACAATACTTCCAAAATTTTTAAAGGGACAAGATAAGCAAAGTCTTAGCATGTTAAAATCTCAAAATTCCAAATGAGGTAATTGTTGACTCCTAGAAATAATAATTGTTTATAATAATTATCTTTATCAATTTTTACAGGTTAAAGTTGGGGCAAAAGCAAGTACTAATGCTAGCAATGTAACGCCCGTGAAAAATCTATACTTGGGCTCGAGTACTAACTCGACCCGAAATTGCGTAGAATTCATTCCTTTGGAAAATTTGACTAGGTTAGCTAGTGTAACGTTGGAATAGCTGGGAAATGGTCCCTGATCGCTTTAAATACGTTCTACGAGGCCCGAAGCGAGTGGAACCAAGGGTGCTATAATGCTCTAAAGCCTCGGATCAAACTCTAAGCCGGTTTGTTCTCGGGACCTCCTTGAAACTTTGTATTGGATCTAGACCGCGCGTCGAAAGTCCGATACCTCCTATCTTAGACCGTTAGAACCGTCTAGCTGGACTTGACACTCATTCCAAAAATCAAGTCAAACCGATGATCACAGGCTATTTCATTGAGCCCGGACCGAAGAGAGTGTGAATAGGGACATAGTTGGAATTTCAAATTCAAATCTGGCACACAAATTTGACGCATCAGTATTAAGCATTCTGACCGTCAGAATACAGCCAAATTACACCCTTGGATCAGGAAAAATATCTATTATATATCACGAGACTTATAGGCCTGATCTTGGTGCGGTGACCGTTAAACTGAAACTGGGCCGCCACGTGCGATTTGGGAACCCAACCGGTCTGAAAACTGGATGTATGCTAGATCTAGTATGCATGAGCTTAAGTCCGACCGCATCTGGCCTGGGGACCTCCAGAAATGCCCTTTTGGACCGAAACGGCCCCGATTTGGTTAGGCACCAAGTAAACATTGTTCCCAAGCCTATTTTGGGAATGTTTTAGGCTATAAAAGGGGTTGAAACCCTCACTCCTCTCTCCCATCCGAATTTGAGAGAAGCCCTAGCTTGGGAGAGAGAAAAAGAGTGAGAGATTGTGAGAGAGTGGGAGAGTTCTTCCCGCCACTTGTGCTACGTGTTGCACATGCTTAAGCAACACTCCTCTACCGCTTTCCCGGAGATTCCACCGCAATCCTAGGTAAGTAAAAACCCTAAATAGTTGGTGATTTGAGTTTTCCTTGTTTCCATAGCGATGTAGCTTATGGATCTTATGTATTAGGCTCCTTACTCGCCGTAGACGAAGCATATACACTCCGCTTCAATTCCCGAGTCTACAAGACACTAGGTGAGGATTTTAGACGCTTTGATTGACGGTTCCCAACGCTTTCAATGTCGTTTAATAGTAGATTCTTGACGGCATCGCCGTTTGACATGTACAAAATGCTCTCCGTTTCCCGTTTCGTAAGCTAACGAAGAATATGAGATTTAGGGCATTTTAGTCATTTGTAGGAAGTACTGTTTGCATTCATATTTTGCTGATGTGATTGACATGGTTTGTTGTCGCATTAGGAAGTTAGGAATGCGTGCATAATTAGTTTGGCGAAGAGATTCGCCTAGTTGCACACTTTGGGTCGACATGCTATATGTAGACCTAAGTGTGTAGTGCATGTGTTTGTATAAATGCTTGTATTAGTATGTATTGAATTAAATGATGTTATTTGCTACTTTGTGATTGATTTTTCAATTATTATGCCGACCTAAATGATTTTCTACATGTTGACAAAATGCATGATTTCATTACATGCATGGAATGTATGTGCTTGAGGATTTGCTTAAGTTGAATATGCATGGGAAGTATGCCTTGAAGATTTGCTTAAGTTGAATGTCATAACATGTGCTAACATGCTCACATGATGTATTTCAATTCCAATACCTTTTTATAGTGTTAATGTAATTCCATAGATGTGTGGGACTTGACTTAGTCCAGGCAGTCGGTAACCGAGCGAATTCGTGGCTGACTGGTCATAGCCACGAACGACGCGTCGATGAATGTGATTCGTGTTGAGAGTTGGCGGCAGTGGTTAGGCCACGCGAAGTGTTTTACGCACTTCATGTCGTTCAATTCGAGATGCGATCGCGCTAGTCGAGCCCGTCAAGTAACCCGACTGGCCGATGTTTGTTCACCTTGTATGTATCATAACTGCTTGAACCTAGGGTACTGAACTTACCATTGTAAACCCTATTAACCGTGGTACCTTGATCCACGAAGACTCATGAGCCGGGCATGGTGGTATGGGACACCGTGGTCGAGCTGTCGGCCTACGCTGGGGCCACAAACCTCCCCGTAGTGACCAGTGAGCACCTTGACTCGTGAGCAGATTATGGTGGTATGGGACACTATATTCTAGCTGTCGGCCTACACTGATCAGGCGACGAGCCCTTTGTAGTGACCGCGAGCGTATTCTGAGTTCACGGGAGGCGACGACCCTTCCGTGCAGTAGAGTACAGTAGGCCTGTATTGATAAGGTGATGGGGGAGCGGTGCAACGAGTGCGAGCAACAGCCCTGGCAGCCCTTGCAGTGACCTACGAAATGTACATCGTATGAGATTACTAGGAGTGACGACCCTAGACAGGATCCGTGTTGGGATTGATACAAGGGAGGTACCTTAGTTTCCCAATCCTGCTGTTTGAATGGACTAATAACAACTTGGTAATCATATCACCATAGCATTGCATGTGCCTGGAAGATGTGGAGCACTCTAGGGAGTGTGGCATGCCGCGGTCGTAAGATGTTGCCGTATGAGGGTGATCGTCGGTGAGGGCATACATCACGTCATATCATCTTGCATTAACAACAGTATTAGGACTTGTCTGATTTACTGCTTTACTATTATCGCGTGACTGAATTGTGAACATGCTAATCTTTGCTCTATGATTCCACTGAGTTGATCACTCATTCCCACGTTACGGGATGGTGTTTGCAACACCCACCAGACCCTGTTGTAGTTGCAGGTGACGATGAGATCCAGGAGGTGGAGCTAGATGATGACGAGGACCAGGATGAGTTCTCGTATATGCAGTATCATGACGGCTTCCCGTAGGCGACCTGGATCGAGGGGACATCAGTGGGACTTTTCTTTTTGAGCATTATTCTTTTGCTATGTACATGTATATGAGACTTAGAGATGTAGTCATACTTTGGAGACAGTTGAGATTACTTTGTTTTTCCATACAGTGATATATATCTTGTTTAGTCTTCCGCTTGCTTTTATCACTGGATCTGAAGTATGAATTGCAGTTTTGGTATACTTTTACTCATGTGAATGCTTTAAATCAGACAACATCGAATCATAACCATTTTTGTTGCATAAGTGACGGTCTGGAACTCGGGAGTTGAGTTTATACACGACCCCCGATTTTCAGGGTGTTACAAGTTGGTATCAGAGCATGAATGAGAGTATACTGGGCCTGGGTTATGGTCTTGCGACGTACGCTGTCGCTTCCTTTGACTTAGGTGGGTGCGAGAAGGGTCTAGAAACACTCCTAGGATCACAGATTCGCCGATAGGCGAAGTCTATGAGGATCGATCGCAAGATCGAGTCTGTAACGCATCTCGGGTCGCGTAAAGCGACCCGAATCACTTCTAAGCTGTAGGAAGTCGGGTGGAGACGTCCTATGAGCGGTTTTAAACCGCAAAAGTGAATCTTTGGGCCGTGGAATGACCACGACTCCAGTAATCAATCGCCAGGGCTTAAAAACCCCGTTTTGCCAAAAATTCTCAAAATTCCTTCTCTAAACACTTCAACCTTCAGTTCTTTCTTATCCATTTCATGTTAGGCATCAAACCTAATGTGAAAATAACACAAATTAGTACATTCACCAAATTTTACAGTGAATAGTAAAATTTTATGAAAAATGTCCATAAGGCCATTCTAACTTCACTTTCTTTAGCAACTAAGGAGCTAGAAAGATGTACTGGATCCTTCTACCCCAAATTCATATGCTGCATCATATGGTTTGGTATTCGGGATTGCGATGTGGACCCGGAAAGCCCCGAACACATGTTTGGGCTCATAGGGACCAAAATATAATGAACCAAGGGGTGGGACCTGACTTTTTGGGGCCCTGGGACCATGGGGGACCCGACCCATGGGGTCCCGCTGGCCAACCTGAAGGTTGGCCGGCGATGCCATTGCCGGCCGGGCGCCTCGGTTGGTGCTGCCCTTTGGGCGCACCCACTTAAATACCCCCCACAACACCCCTAGCTCCTCCCATCCCATGAAAACCCCTAAAACACCCCTCTCCTTCACAAACAGCCCCCTTGCATACCCTAGATTTGATTTTCAGCACTCCATTCCAAACCCCGGCGACCCAAACCCCTCCTAAACCCTTCCTTGGCCAAAACCGACCACCACCCATTGATTATTGGGTGTTGGAAGCCCCTTTCCTTGAAGATTTCCCCATTTGGAGCTCCAAAATCCCCCAAATAGTGCTGAAATCGTGAGCAGCTCCATTCCATCTTTTTGTTCTTATTTTTCCCTGAAAGTACAGCCTTGGGAAGCTTGAAGCATCCCTCTACGACGCCTAGATTTCCTTTTGTCAGATTGGGCAGCCATTTCTCCGCATTTTCGGCGTTTTCCATGGCTTTCGTGGAAGCTATTTTGGGTCTTTTGTCGCTCTCATCCATCTGTCTTTGATGGGTAAGAGGAAAACTGCAACAGACGAGGCTGGGCCGAGCCGCCCTGCTCGATTGAGAAGACCGCGGGGTGGTGCCGCAAGTTCAAGCACCGCCGCAGGTCCAGCTGCAGTCCTGAAGTGCCGTACAAAGCGGGATTTGGATCCCCATGCGCATCTTGGACGAACCATCCTATCAGAGATGCCTCATGGTGAATACACTGATCGTAGAGTGTTATTTGAGGCGGACGTAGATGGGCGATTGTTCGGCGAGTATCTGTTGTTCGAACGCATTGAAGCTGCGCACTGGGGACCGATCTTTGAAGCTCGCGCTCGTGCTAATGTGAGCACTGTTCGTGCCTTCTATGCTAGCATCCAGAGTCCTACCTTGGAGCCCTTGCAGTTCAAAATCCCTTTTGGTAGAGATCGGATGGCTACGATCGACGTCCGGTTGGTTGCGCGACTTCTCAACGTGCCTCTAGGTGATGTACATCCAAGTGAGAAGAATTTGAGGACTAGACGTGAACGAGATCGCCGCACCAGATTTCTGTGCGGTAAGTTGGTTCCATGGCAGCCTAATAATAGCCTCAAGGCGACGTACATGTCTGAGGATTTGCGTCTGCTGCATCACATCTGCACGTTCAATGTTTATCCTAGGTCGACGAACCGCATTGAATGTACACGTCTTATGGTCGATTTCTTATTTCTGGTGGCCCAGGGAGAGAACGTATGTATGGCCACTTTCATCTTACGGAAGATAGTTCTCATAGCCAGGTCGAGAAGAACATCCGAATCCCTTCCCTTTGGCCGACTCATTTGCAAGATTGCGCTTGAGTTTGCCTATAGACTTGGACCCGAGTTGCCGGTATCGATTCACACCATCGATGAGTCGACGATGGTTAAGATGAAGATTGGGTCGCAATATCGTGAAAATCAACTTGAAAGGGATAGTGGGGACGACTTTGATGAAGAGGAAGATCAAAGCGAAGGAGAACCTAGTGCAGAGGTTCAGGAAGAGACTCAGGAAGAAGCAGAAGAGGAGGCTCAGGATACTGACGAGAGCCCTCCTCCTTCTGCGCAGACTACTATTGACGATCGCATTGCTCGGATGGAGGAGAGTCAGACCGCTTTGCGAAGGGAAGTCCAAGAACTTCGAGCAGAGGTCGCTGATGCCAAGGCCGTTACGAAGAAGAAATTTGGCAAGGTGACTCGCACCTTGAAGGCAATCCTGTGTTGTTTACAGGATAAGGGTGCTCCTCCTCCGTCGTCAGACTCCGACTAGCGACGCGATCTTTGATGTTGTTATGAGTAGTTAGCCATTTTCTGTTTTATGCGTGTAAAGCCTATTAGGGCTAGTGCTTTGCTTATGTTGCTGTTGCTTAACTGTCTGAATCTCCATGTCATTCTAGTCATGATGCTTGTAAGGATATATCCCTTGTATTGTGACAATTTTGATTAATTGAAATGCATGGAATGCCTTTGACTCTTTTAGTGAATGATTGTGGTGTATTTGAGCAATTGAGACTGACAAGGTTACGCCCTATTTTGAATATAGGGAATGCCACCTAAGACTACGAGGAGCGCGGTTCGGCTTTCATTGTCAGAGCAGATGGATCAGGCTCCCTCTCAGTCTGGCACTCGTCCGGACCCTGCTGTGGGCCCGATTCCTGAGACTGTTCGATCGTCTCAGCCTGCTACTGGTCCTACAGATGGACCACCGCCATTTACACCATCAGTTAGAGAGCCACAGCGCGCATCTACTTCCGCACCTCATCCGCCACAGCCTGCTCCACCACCTGATAGATTCGAGCAGATGATGGCTATGATGCTACAGCAGCAGCAGCTATTGACTACTATAGTCGGGACTTTAGCCCAGGGTGGGGGTGCGACGGCATCTACTCCGCCTGCACCACCTGCGCATCCAGCTGAGGATGCCTATGCTTACGCCCAGGATGAGGACATAGCACATCCTACACAGCCTGTTTTCCCTGCGGGGAACCCTGCCGACACATGGGGCCTTCTGGAGCGATTTCAGCGCTTGCGGCCTCCTACTTTCACGGGTTCTCACAGACCCGAGGAGGCTGAGTTTTGGCTCGACCGAGTGTCGAAGATTCTGCGCATGTTGCACTGTACTGAGGCAGAGCAGGTAGAGCTGGCTACCTTCCAGTTTGAGAGAGAGGCCAGTATGTGGTGGGATAGTGTATTGCGGACTGTTACCGCAGACTTCGTATGGACATGGGCAGCATTCGAGTTTCGCTTCCATGAGAAGTATTATCCTCAGACCTACAGGCACGAGAGGGACAATGAGTTTCTCCGTCTCAGGCAGGCAGCGATGACGGTTACCGAGTATGAGCATCGGTTCACAGAGTTGGGCAGGTACGTCCCGACGATTCTAGCTGATGAGCAGATGCGCATACGGCGCTTTTTGGAGGGCTTGCGACCGGATATTCGGTCGAAGATGTGCTGCATCAGTTTCTCCTCCTATGCGGAGTTAGTTCACATGTCCATGCGGGCAGAGCAGGACGTGGATCGACTTGCGCGATCACGAGGCCCGACTACTTCCAGGCCGCGACCGGAGTTGCCAGATAGGCCCTTCGCGGGCAAGAGGCCTCGCATTGATCCTCCTACCAGGACCACAGCGCCAGTAGGACCGTTTCGGCGCCCTGATCTATCATGCACATACTGTGGGAGGACGGGCCACCTAGCGCAGAGTTGCTTTTCGAGGATGCGGGACAGTGGGTTCTCGCCGCCGTAGAAGATTGATCGTGTACGTCCACAGGCGATATCAGCACCGCCTATACGGTCAGCTCCTGCGCAGTCCTCTTTCAGACCCACAGTATCGCAGATTCGACAGCCCCCACGGCCCTTGACACAGCGGCCGAACCGGCCACAGCAGGCTCGAGTTCATGCACTGACCGCTGAGGCATCTACGACGCCGACTTTCCAGCATTCAGCCTTCGAGGTCATGGGCCATATCGGAAGTACTCCCGTTCTTGTCATGGTGGACACTGGTTCCACGATTTCTTTGATATCGCGTGCCGTAGTCAAACGTCTTGGGTTGCAGACTATCACTATGGATAGCGTGCGAGTCCTTGCAGCTCATGGAGATTATTCGGATGTCACCCAGATGTGTGAGGGTTGTTTAGTTGATCTGGGAGGCAGGACGATGACTCTTGATCTGGTCGTCGATCCCTCGCTCGTATATCTCGACGTCATTCTTGGCATGGACTGGTTGACTGCAGCGAGAGCCGAGATTGACTGCTAGGCTCGTGTGGTGACAGTGTACGAGCCTGAGGGCATGCCTTTCACATTTTCAGTGCGGGTAAATCTTCCTTTCCGCATTCTTAGCTACGCCACTCTATTGCGCGACGCTGGTGCCCAGGTACTTGAGCAGACGCCAGTTGTTTCTGAGTTCGGGGATCTGTTCAGGAAGATCCCTGGTTTGCCGCCCCGACGTGAGATCGATTTCACTATCGATCTGATTCCTGGTTCTACACCCGTCTCACTGCCGACGTATCGCATGGCACCATGTGAGATGGAGGAGTTGAGGACGCAGATTGATGGTCTGCTAGAGCTTGGCTTTATACGGCCTAGCGTATCTCCTTGGGGAGCACCGGTCTTGTTCGTGAAGAAGAAGGATGGTTCACTGCGATTGTGTATTGATTATCGCAGGCTGAACCAACTCACAGTGAAGAACAAGTACCCTTTGCCCAGGATCGATGACTTGTTTGATCAGTTGAGAGGAGCGCAGTACTTCTCAAAGATTGACCTTCAGTCAGGATATCATCAGCTGCGCGTCAGAGATGAGGACGTGCAGAAGACAGCGTTCAGGACCAGTTTTGGTCACTACGAGTTCCTCGTGATGTCGTTCGGTCTCACGAACGCACCGGCCGTGTTTATGGATCTGATGAACCGGGTGTTGCGGCCTTTCCTCTATCGATTCGTCGTTGTCTTCATCGACGACATTTTGGTATACTCTAGGAGTCGAGAGGAGCATGAGGAGCACTTGTGTTTGGTCCTTGATACGCTCAGACAGCATCAGTTGTTCGCACAGTACAAGAAGTGCGACTTCTGGAAGCAGGAGGTGAAGTTTCTGGGACACGTGGTGTCCAAGGATGGCATGGCAGTTGACCTGTCTAAGGTAGCTGCGGTGCAGGACTGGGAGCAGCCTGGTTCTGTCACTGAGGTGAGGAGTTTCTTGGGTCTCGCTGGCTACTATCGGCGCTTCATTCAGGATTTCTCGAAGATCGCGAGACCCTTATCTCAGTTGACACGGAAGGACGTGAAGTTCGCCTGGAATGATAAGGCGGAGTCAGCTTTTCAGGAGCTGAAGGACAGACTTACGTCCGCCCCTGTGCTAGTATTGCCAGAGCAAGGGGTTAAATACACTATATACACTGACGCGTCTAGCGTTGGTTTGGGTTGTGTCCTTATGCAGAGGGACAGGGTAATTTCGTATGCCTCGAGACAATTAAGGAAGCACGAGGAGAATTACCCTACACACGACCTGGAGTTGGCAGCCGTGATATTCGCACTGAGACTCTGGAGACATTACCTCTATGGAGAGGAGTTCGAGCTCTTTTGCGACCACAAGAGCCTCAAGTACATATTCACACAGCGGGACTTGAATATGAGGCAGCGGCGATGGATGGAGACGCTGAAGGACTTCAAGTTTGAAGTCTCTTACCATCCTGGGAAGGCGAACCTTGTGGCTGATGCGTTGAGCCGCAAGAAGGCGATAGAGTTTGCGGCTCCGCTGATGTTTGCCGAGTAGGATATGGTTGAGTTTTTGCGAGACTTTGAGCAGAAACTCACCGTAGAGGAGCCATTTGAGTTCATCGCACATGTTCAGGTGCGATCCCCGATCGATGACCGTGTCATCGAGGCGCAGAGGGACGACGCGCATCTTACTGAGCTTCGAGAGCAGGCCAGTGATGATGCTGACGCCGACTGGCGAGTTGGCATGGATGGGGGCTTACGTTATCGTGGCCGCCTATGCGTTCCTGATGTCCCTGACTTGAGACGAGAGATTCTCGAGGCTGCGCATTCTACTAGACTCGCGATGCATCCTGGCAGCACGAAGATGTATCGTGACGTGAAGAGGACGTACTGGTGGGAAGGTATGAAGACCCACATTGCTGAGTTCGTGTCCCGTTGTCTCACTTGTCAGCAGGCGAAGGCAGAGCATCGCCGACCACCTGGACTTTTGCAGCCTATGCCGATTGCAGAGTGGAAGTGGGATTTCATTTCCATGGACTTCATTTCTGGGTTGCCGAAGACGAGGAAGGGGCATGATTCCATTTGGGTGATCGTCGACCGATTGACGAAGTCGGCGCACTTCCTACCGATCAGAGTTACGAACTCTGCAGACGAGCTGGCTAGATTGTATATCCGAGAGATTGTGCGTCTGCATGGAGTTCCGTTGGAGATCGTGTCGGACAGAGACACGCGGTTCACTTCTATTTTCTGGACTCGCATTCAGGAGGCTATGGGTGTGAAGTTGAAGTTCAGTACTGCCTTCCACCCACAGACGGACGGACAGACGGAGCGAGTGAACCAGATCCTGGAGGACATGTTGCGAGCTTACGCATTGGACTTCAAGGACAGTTGGGATGACTGTCTTGCATATGCGGAGTTTGCGTACAACAATAGCTTCCAGGCGAGTATCGGCATGGCACCTTATGAGGCGCTGTATGGGCGACCTTGTCGCGCACCGCATTGCTGGTTAGAGGTCGGTGAGCGCAGCTTGATTGGCCCAGAGTTGGTGCAGGCGACGTCAGAGAAGATTGATATTATTCGACGTCGGCTTCTTACAGCGCAGAGCAGACAGAAGAGCTACGCCGATACGAGACGGAGACCACTAGAGTTCACAGTCGGGGATCATGTGTTTTTGCGAGTTTCCCCTATGAAGGGAGTCCTTCGGTTCGGGAAGAAGGGGAAGCTGGCACCGCGATTCATTGGTCCATTTCAGATCCTCGATCGTGTGGGAGCAGTGGCTTACCGATTGGCTTTACCCACGCCCCTCGCGAGCGTCCACAACGTATTTCATGTTTCTATGCTGAAGAAGTACGTTGCTGATCCTTCTCATATCATCAGATGGGAGCAGGTGCAGTTAGGAGAGGATGTTACTTATATCCTGCGACCGACACGCATCTTAGACCGGAAGGAGCAGGTACTGCGTAGCAAGGTGATTCCCCTTGTGAAGGTACTATGGACGCATCATACTGAGGAGGAGACTACTTGGGAGACAGAAGCCGAGATCAGAAAGAACTACCCACAGCTTCTCGAGGAGTACGAAAAGGTACAAAATTTCGAGGACGAAATTATTTGTTAAGGGGGGTAGATTGTAACGCCCGTGAAAAATCTATACTTGGGCTCGAGTACTAACTCGACCCGAAATTGCGTAAAATTCATTCCTTTGGAAAATTTGACTAGGTTAGCTAGTGCAACGTTGGAATAGCTGGGAAATGGTCCCTGATCGCTTTAAATACGTTCTACGAGGCCCGAAGCGAGTGGAACCAAGGGTGCTATAATGCTCTAAAGCCTCGGATCAAACTCTAAGCCGGTTTGTTCTCGGGACCTCCTTGAAACTTTGTATTGGATCTAGACCGCGCGTCGAAAGTCTGATACCTCCTATCTTAGACCGTTAGAACCGTCTAGCTGGACTTGACACTCATTCCAAAAATCAAGTCAAACCGATGATCACAGGCTATTTCATTGAGCCCGGACCGAAGAGAGTGTGAATAGGGACATAGTTGGAATTTCAAATTCAAATCCGGCACACAAATTTGACGCATCAGTATTAAGCATTCTGACCGTCAGAATACAGCCAAATTACACCCTTGGATCAGGAAAAATATCTATTATATATCACGAGACTTATAGGCCTGATCTTGGTGCGGTGACCGTTAAACTGAAACTGGGCCGCCACGTGCGATCTGGGAACCCAACCGGTCTGAAAACTGGATGTATGCTAGATCTAGTATGCATGAGCTTAAGTCCGACCGCATCTGGCCTGGGGACCTCCAGAAATGCCCTTTTGGACCGAAACGGCCCCGATTTGGTTAGGCACCAAGTAAACATTGTTCCCAAGCCTATTTTGGGAATGTTTTAGGCTATAAAAGGGGTTGAAACCCTCACTCCTCTCTCCCATCCGAATTTGAGAGAAGCCCTAGCTTGGGAGAGAGAAAAAGAGTGAGAGATTGTGAGAGAGTGGGAGAGTTCTTCCCGCCACTTGTGCTACGTGTTGCACATGCTTAAGCAACACTCCTCTACCGCTTTCCCGGAGATTCCACCGCAATCCTAGGTAAGTAAAAACCCTAAATAGTTGGTGATTTGAGTTTTCCTTGTTTCCATAGCGATGTAGCTTATGGATCTTATGTATTAGGCTCCTTACTCGCCGTAGACGAAGCATATACACTCCGCTTCAATTCCCGAGTCTACAAGACACTAGGTGAGGATTTTAGACGCTTTGATTGACGGTTCCCAACGCTTTCAATGTCGTTTAATAGTAGATTCTTGACGGCATCGCCGTTTGACATGTACAAAATGCTCTCCGTTTCCCGTTTCGTAAGCTAACGAAGAATATGAGATTTAGGGCATTTTAGTCATTTGTAGGAAGTACTGTTTGCATTCATATTTTGCTGATGTGATTGACATGGTTTGTTGTCGCATTAGGAAGTTAGGAATGCGTGCATAATTAGTTTGGCGAAGAGATTCGCCTAGTTGCACACTTTGGGTCGACATGCTATATGTAGACCTAAGTGTGTAGTGCATGTGTTTGTATAAATGCTTGTATTAGTATGTATTGAATTAAATGATGTTATTTGCTACTTTGTGATTGATTTTTCAATTATTATGCCGACCTAAATGATTTTCTACATGTTGACAAAATGCATGATTTCATTACATGCATGGAATGTATGTGCTTGAGGATTTGCTTAAGTTGAATATGCATGGGAAGTATGCCTTGAAGATTTGCTTAAGTTGAATGTCATAACATGTGCTAACATGCTCACATGATGTATTTCAATTCCAATACCTTTTTATAGTGTTAATGTAATTCCATAGATGTGTGGGACTTGACTTAGTCCAGGCAGTCGGTAACCGAGCGAATTCGTGGCTGACTGGTCATAGCCACGAACGACGCGTCGATGAATGTGATTCGTGTTGAGAGTTGGCGGCAGTGGTTAGGCCACGCGAAGTGTTTTACGCACTTCATGTCGTTCAATTCGAGATGCGATCGCGCTAGTCGAGCCCGTCAAGTAACCCGACTGGCCGATGTTTGTTCACCTTGTATGTATCATAACTGCTTGAACCTAGGGTACTGAACTTACCATTGTAAACCCTATTAACCGTGGTACCTTGATCCACGAAGACTCATGAGCCGGGCATGGTGGTATGGGACACCGTGGTCGAGCTGTCGGCCTACGCTGGGGCCACAAACCTCCCCGTAGTGACCAGTGAGCACCTTGACTCGTGAGCAGATTATGGTGGTATGGGACACTATATTCTAGCTGTCGGCCTACACTGATCAGGCGACGAGCCCTTTGTAGTGACCGCGAGCGTATTCTGAGTTCACGGGAGGCGACGACCCTTCCGTGCAGTAGAGTACAGTAGGCCTGTATTGATAAGGTGATGGGGGAGCGGTGCAACGAGTGCGAGCAACAGCCCTGGCAGCCCTTGCAGTGACCTACGAAATGTACATCGTATGAGATTACTAGGAGTGACGACCCTAGACAGGATCCGTGTTGGGATTGATACAAGGGAGGTACCTTAGTTTCCCAATCCTGCTGTTTGAATGGACTAATAACAACTTGGTAATCATATCACCATAGCATTGCATGTGCCTGGAAGATGTGGAGCACTCTAGGGAGTGTGGCATGCCGCGGTCGTAAGATGTTGCCGTATGAGGGTGATCGTCGGTGAGGGCATACATCACGTCATATCATCTTGCATTAACAACAGTATTAGGACTTGTCTGATTTACTGCTTTACTATTATCGCGTGACTGAATTGTGAACATGCTAATCTTTGCTCTATGATTCCACTGAGTTGATCACTCATTCCCACGTTACGGGATGGTGTTTGCAACACCCACCAGACCCTGTTGTAGTTGCAGGTGACGATGAGATCCAGGAGGTGGAGCTAGATGATGACGAGGACCAGGATGAGTTCTCGTATATGCAGTATCATGACGGCTTCCCGTAGGCGACCTGGATCGAGGGGACATCAGTGGGACTTTTCTTTTTGAGCATTATTCTTTTGCTATGTACATGTATATGAGACTCAGAGATGTAGTCATACTTTGGAGACAGTTGAGATTACTTTGTTTTTCCATACAGTGATATATATCTTGTTTAGTCTTCCGCTTGCTTTTATCACTGGATCTGAAGTATGAATTGCAGTTTTGGTATACTTTTACTCATGTGAATGCTTTAAATCAGACAACATCGAATCATAACCATTTTTGTTGCATAAGTGACGGTCTGGAACTCGGGAGTTGAGTTTATACACGACCCCCGATTTTCAGGGTGTTACAAGCAAACATTGACGTTTGTTATCAAGCATTAACAATTGTCACCAATAAGTATAGTAGTAAAAGGATTGCGAAAGACAAGGTCGTGTACTCCCACTTAGATGGATGAATAAAAATGCAAGTTTTTAATTGACTTTGAATTTCAGGAGAAATTCAAGAAATGCAATTGAAGAAGAAAGAAAAGTGAATAGCTTGAAGAACAAGTTTTAGAAGACAATTGATAAAAGTAAAATTGTTAAAGTATACGACATAAGAGAAGAAATAAGAGTATACAGGCCTGATTAGTTCAAGTTTGGGGGCAAAGCTAATCTTGCACAAATGTATGAGATGATGCGATGTCAATATATTTGTTAAAGGTCGCAACATCATGATTTTGATTACGAAGATTCCCAAAGAAATGCTTTCTAATCAAAAGGGGGAAAGATAGGTGAGTAAAAGCTACGAAACATGTTTCTTACCATAGAATGTATTTCTTTTATGTATTTGAAAGAAAGACAGGCTTTCAAGTGTACCAAGCATTAATGATCGCTACCAAGCATTGATGATCGCTACCAAGCATTAATGATCGCTACCAAGCATTAATGATCGCTACCAAGCATTAATAATTGCTACCAAGCATTGATATCGCTACCAAGTGCGTTGACGATTACTATCAAGCATTGCTATTAAGCGGCCAAACATTGACGATTGCCAACGATCCCAAAGATTTTCATTGGTAAGTATAGATGATTATTGCTTAGAGTGGCAACTATTGCTGATGTCAACAATCACTAATCAGAATTGCTATCATCGCCAAGTTGATACACTATTTTAAACATGATATGAATATTCTTAAAGTATTATTAGCAGCGACGAAATATCAATTATTGATTGCCATTTTTTGACAGTGGAATAAACTATATAGCCAACCACATATAAAGTTGACGACAGTGATGGTTTCTTATCATTCAAGGTAGCCTAGCTAAGCCTATATGGCTAACTATGTATAAGACCTATAATCATTTAAGGTAGTCTAGTCAAGTCCCAAAAAGGCCAAGTCCTAAAAGGACCAAGTCTCTAAGACCTAAAAAGGCCAAGTCCTAAAAGGACTAATGCTTAAAAGGGACCAGCTACGCATAAGACCTATCATTTTTGCCATTCGGGTAGCGGCGAGAAGCCAGTGGCCCTAAAAAGCCCATGAAGGCCATTGTATGCATACCCATGTGGGTAGCTGATGAAGCCAAGGACTAAAAAAAAAGCCTAAAAGGCCAAAAGTCCGCGAAGGCTAGTCACGCGAGTAAGTCCCTTGCCATCTGTATAGCTTTCCCGCAGCGTCACGGGGAATGGAGGTAAATGCCCTCCCGTGATTGGGGCCGACCTTGCAGTCGAAGAAAAAGCGGGCCGCAGTGTGAGATCTTTGGGCCATGCCCATAGGTAGGCCAACCATGCGTAAGACCCCCCAAATTTAGGGAATCGATTCCAGTAGTAACTCATGAGGAAGGGCCTAAACCTACTCATTGATGGACTGGCGACCCTGGATTTGGCACCCCAGAGGTAGCCTTGTGCACTCTGTGAACTCTAGAAAGTTACCGCGGCTAACCCTGTGTGTAAATCCAACCGAGTTCACTACCCCAGTAGCTTCACTGGGCCCCTCTGATGGGTCACAGTTTGTGAACTCCCTAGACAGTGAGAAGTCCAACGAACTCATAAGAGTTACAGAGTCCATCACGTAAGACCAGACTCCACAAGAGTCTAAGAAATTGCTAGCTATACTACTCAAGATCTTAAACTGTGTGTGCTCCAATACTCAAGAGCTTAAACTGTGTGTGTAGGTGTCTGTCCAGTAGTGTCAGTCCAATAGTGTCTATCTAGTGGTGTCAGTTCAGTAGTGTTAGTCCAGTTCAGTTGAGTCTGGTCATCCAATTCAATCAAGTTAAGTTAAGTCAAGTTTAGTCTTATTCGGTCAGAGTATGGTCAGTTAAGAGTATACTATCTACATTGCTCAAAAACACAAACTAAGTTTAGCATTCAAGATGCTGCAAATACATATTTCACTGTGGATATGCTCAAGCATGCAAAGCATAAACTATGCATAGCATTCAAAATGCTGCAGACAAATATTTCAATTTAGATATATTCAAATATGCAATTGCCTGATGAAAATTTTAAACATTGATTAGACAACATGCAAAAATGTGTCTCTTGAATCAGGTTCAAATTACATCAACAGTAAATGCCTTCAAGATATTGACGATTATTTACTCAAAAGCTCAAGACTCCAAGGTCAATTAATATATTGACAAGAGCCGTAAGGTCTTTTCGTCTCTCGCCTTCTTAATAAATAGAGACATATTATTACACAAGGTTCTCAGAAAGGGGGCAGAGAATAAATTAGTGAAGAATTATCATTCTTTATCGGACAATATAAGGACTCAGATATATTCTTTGGAGTCATGAAAAGAGCAGCAAAGATTATTTATCCTTCAAGGGTATCAGCAGGCTTCATTTCAGAAATATTATATTCTAAAGAAATCTTTATGTAAAGCTGACCTGGAAAGGGGACAGGATTTAATGTCTTCAAAATAATCTATGCCTTGGTCTTTCCGATAATTCTTATGCAAGGTGGAGGAATTCATATGCTGAGTATTATGAATAATAATATCACAAGACTCCAAGTATAGGATCTGATGAAGACAAAGAACAAATGGAATCATCATCAAATCAGCAGAGATCCAAGAAAAAGTCTATGAAGAAATGCTAAGGAGCACAAATTATAGAAGACTCAGTAAAAAGACTCAGCGGTTGAACCTTTGGAGCTAAAGATGAAATATAAAGAATGCAATGTTAAGCACGATGACAAGCGTAAAGATTGATTAAATCACAATCGGCCTAAAAAGAGATGAAACTCTTAATCCATTTCAAAAATAAATTATCAATGCTTCATAAAGCTACATTAAAAAAATTATAATGAATTCAGATACTAATTCTGATTAATTTGGCAGGAGAGACCATTATTCAAAAGCTTGGGTTATGCAGATCGTGCGTAAAAGAAATAATTGAAAAAGTTATTACGGCAAGAGCAGCATTAAAGAACAACCCCAGATACAGAAGTGAAGAAAAGAGTCACTGGAGTTGATCAAAGATGCCATTGCAGCTGCAGCGGCGTTGAAAGAAAGTTCTCTAATCAAATCGCTCAAAGATGAAGTGGTCACAGCTGTTGCAGACGCGTGCTTCAATAAAAAGAGAATTTTATCCTCTCTAATGAAACATCTGCTCGACGCTACCGGCTGGGGGCATTTCAGTCTTCCGCTCGAGTGCCATCATTCAAGTCTTCTGGTTGAACATAATCATTCAAGCCCTTCGTTAGAGCACGAGCATTCCAGTCTTCCGTTCGAACGCGATCGTTCAATCTTCTGGTCAAGCATGATCATCCAGTTTTCCATACAAGCATGATCACCCAGTCTGCTATACAAGATCACCCAGTCTACTATACAAGAATGATCATCCAGTCTTCCATGCAAGTATAATCATCCAGTCACTCTCCAGTTGCAGTTCATTCAAGTTCTTCAGGCGGAGGAAGATCGATCCTCCATTTAATTTCAGGAATCGATTAAAGAAGGATCAAGGGGGCATCTGTTGAGGCATATAAATATATATATATATATATATATATATATATATATATATATATATATATATATATATATATATATATTATGAATTATGAAGGAAAGATTCAAGGTTAGAAAATCAGACATGAAGTGAAGAAATTGGAAAAGAAGAAGAAGCAGAGCGCTATAATTAAGCAGTTGCACTGGTCGCGCATCCAAGAAGGGAAGTTGCGCTAATCATGTAACCAAAAGGGTCGTTGCGCGGGTCGTACAATCATGAAGAAGGATTCAAAAGTTGGAAAGAACTAAAAGATGAGTGAATAATGAAAGAAGGAAGAAAGGATCCAATTGCGTGGGTCGAGCACCTGGTTGCGCTGAAGAAACGACAGTTATTAAGATGATTTGAGTAGCGCAAAGGGGTGTGCGGGTAGCATGGATGACTCCGACTCGGGCAGAGTGTTGCACGGTAAACGAAGACTATTTTGGTGAACGCAGGCCGCATAACTGGGTGCACGGGTTGGACAGGTAAGACTACTCATGTGTGGGTAGCACAACTAAAGGCAGAGACAGATTAAAATGAATGGTTGAGATTGATGTAAAGTGGGTCCCATGGCAAAGAGACCGAGGGTTGGTACGTGTGGGGGCCTATAAATACCCCACTCCCCTCCTCATTTGTGACGGAAGGATTTTCTGGAGAAAGGCAGAGCTCTGGAGATACATTGAAGGTGAGGAGTGGAGTCAATTGCGCGGGTCGCGCAACTTGTTTACTAAGCTACGCAGATCACGTAATGTACGAGAGAAGCTACGCAGATCGCGTGCCCAAGTATCATGTTGCGCTAATCATACAACGGGTAATCCAGTTGTGCGGGTCGCACAACCAGGTCATCATGTGGCCAAGGCAAAAAGGGGCCGAAATGCTGCCGAAATCATGGGATCTCATTCTTTATTATTTCAGGCCCTCTCCTTTGCATAACAGACAAGTTCAAAAGAGAGATTGGTTGATCGATTTAGTAATTCCTCCTAAGTCCTGAGAGATGACTGAAATAGCGCCGGAATACTACTGAAATTTCTATCTCATTGAGGACTGGTTGATCAGATCAATAATTCCTCCTAAGTATTGGGAGATGACTAGAAGTGTTGCCGAAAGGCTGTCAAAATTTAGATTTAAGCTTTCAGTGATTATAAATTGTTCGTTTCTAATAATCTATTTTAGAATCAAGGGAATCCGGGGATGTAAATGAACTCAGATAAATGCGATCAATGTTCTCTCATCAAATTCTTTGTTATCATTGAATAAATCTGTAACACCTCGAATTTTGGCCAACCTGGGATTAGACGTCTTTAGGCAATGGGTCAACTAAAACACCTGGGAAATCGCTCAGAACTCAATTCCATAGCCAAAGAAATCACTTAGGATTAATTCCTTTAGAAACTAAGCATAAGTTAGCTAGCGCTACGCTAGAGTAGCTGGGAAATAGTCCCTAATCACTTTAAATACGTTCTACAAGACCCAAATCGAGTAGAACCAATGACTCTATAATACTCTAAAACCTCGGATCAAACTCTAAGCAGGTTTGTTCTCTGGACCTCTTTGAAACTTTGTATTGGATCTAGACCGCGCGTCGAAAGTCCGATACTTACAATCTTAGACTGTTAGAACCGCCTAGCTGGACTTGACAATCATTTCAAAAATTAAGCCCAACCGACATTCGCAGGCTATTTCATTGAGCCTGAACTGAAGAGAGTGAGAATATGGTTAGATTTGGAATTTGAAATTCAAATCTAGCACATGACTTGACGTGTCAGTATTAAGCGTTTTGACCGTCAGAATTCAGCCAAATTACACCCTCGGATCAGGAAAAATTTCTATTTCATATCATGAGATTTGTAAGCCTGATCTACGTGCGGTGACCGCTGAACTGAAACTGGACCGCCACGTGCGATCTACGAACACTGCTAGTCTGAAAATGGGATGTGAACGACATCTGACATGTACGAACTTAAGTCGGATCGTGTTCGGCCAGGGGACCACCAGAAATGGTCTTTTGGGCCGAAACAGCCCCGATTTGGATATACATCAAGTAAACTTTGTTCCCGAGCCTATTTCAAGCATTTTTGTGCTTATAAAAGGGGTTGAAACCCTCATTCCTCTCTCCCATCCGAAATTGAGAAAAACCCTAGATTGGAGGAGAGAAAAGGTGAGAGTTTGTGAGAAAGAGTGGAGGAGAATTCCTTGCCGCTTGTGCTACCTGTTGCAAGTGCCTAAGCAACACACCTCAATCACTTGGCCAGTGATTTCTACACATTTTCAGGTAAGAAAATACCCTAGAAAGTTGCTGATTTAGTGTTCCTTTCGTTCCATAGTATGTTAGCTGATAGATCTTGTAAATCAGGTTGTCTAGTTGCCGTAGACGAAGCGTATACGCTCCGTTCGAAACGATACGCTTCTAGGAGATAAGGTGTGGATTTTAGACGCTTTGATTGACTGTTTACAACGCTTTCAATGTCGTTTAATAGTAGATTATCAACGGCAACGCCGTTTGACATGTACAACATGCTGTCCGTTTCCTGTTTCGTAAACCGGCGAAGAATATGAGATTTAGGGTATTTTAGTCATTTGTAGGAAGTATTGTTTTCATTCATATTTTGCTGACGTGATTGACATGGCTTCTTGTCGCATTAGAATACTAGGAATGCGTGCATAATTAGTTTGGCGAAGAGATTCGCCTAAATGCGCACTTTGGGTCGACATACTATATGTAGACTTAAGTGTGTGGTTTAAGTGTTTGTATAAATTCTTGTATTAGTATGTATTGAATTAAATGGTGTTATGAATTAATTTGAGATTGATTTCTCAATTAATATGCTGGTGTAAATGGTTTCCTACATGTTTTCCATATGCATGATTTCATTATATGTATGAAATGCATGTGCTTGATGATTCACTTAAGTTGTATGTTATAACATGTGCTTGATGATTTCATTATGATTTAGTTTGAGATTGAATTCTCAATTAATATGCTGATGGAAATGATTTCCTATATGTTGACGATATGCATAATTTCGTTATACGTATAAAAGGCATGTGATAGATGATTTACTTAAGTTGTACGTTATAACATGTGTTAACATGCTCACATGGTTGTATTCCATTTTCAATACTCTTACATGATTGCTGATGTGGATTCATGATTGTTTGGGACTATACCTAGTCCAGGCAGTCGGTAACCGAGCAAATTCGTGGTTAGCTTATCTTTGTCACGAACGACGCGTCGATGAACGCGAGCCGTGTTCTGGAGTTGACGGCAGTGGTTAGGCCACACGAAGTGTTTTACGCACTTCATGTCGTTCGACTTGAGATGCGATCGTGCTAGTCGAGCCCGTCAAGTAACTCGACTGGCCGTTGTATATTCACCCTGTATGAGTCATAACAGCTTGAACCTAGGATACTGAACTTACCATTGTAAACCCTGTTAACCATGGTACCTTGATCCACGAAGACTCATGAGCTGGGCATGGTGGTATGGGACACCGTGGGCGAGCTGTCGGCCTACGCTGGGGCCACAAACCTCCTCGTAGTGACCAGTGAGCACCTATGTCTCGTGAGCAGATTATGGTGGTATGGGACACTATATTCTTGCTGTCGGCCTACACTGATCAGGTGACGAGTCCTTTGTAGTGACCGCGAGCATATTCTGAGTCTACGGGAGGTGACGACCCTTCAGTAGCAGTGAGAGTACAATAGGCCTGTATTGATAAGGTGATGGGGGAGCGGTGCAACGAGTGCGAGCAACAGCCCTGACAGCCCTTGCAGCGACCTACAAAATATACTTCGTATGAGATTAATAGGAGTGACGACCCTAAACAGGATCTGTGTTGGGATTGATACAAGGGAAGTACCTTAGTTTTCCAATCCTACTGTTTGAATGGACTAATAACAACTTGGAAATCATATCACCATAACATTGCATGTGCCTGGAAGATGTGGAGCACTTGAGGGACGATTGCATGCCGCGGTTATAAGATGGTGCCGTATGAGGGAGATCGTCGGTGAGGGCATACATCACGTCATGTCATATTACATTAACAACAGGATTAGGATTGTTTGATTTACTTCTTTACTATTATCGCATGATTGATTTGAGAACATGTTAATCCTTGCTCTATTATTTCACTGAGTTAGCTACTCACTCCCACGTTATGGGATGATGTTTCCGGACACCCACCAGTCCCTATTGTGATTACAGATGATGGCGCGGCCTGCGAGGCGGTGCTGGACTTGATGAAGATGAGGAGGATCCCTCCTTTATGCGTGCTCTGATTGACGGGATTACAGGGAGGTTGATTTGTTGCCTCGACACTTGTCATTTTATATTTTTAGAGCACACATGTATATTCTTTTTATTTACTTTTGGAGTATACATGTATGTATATAACTTGGTAACATGTTCACACTCTGGAGACATACAACAGTTTATATATGTTATACATACTATCACAGTCTTTCGCTTGTAAATTTATCCGTCTCTGGAGTATGATATGCTGT
Organism: Magnolia kwangsiensis; assembly: GCA_037074715.1. Classification (NCBI taxonomy): domain Eukaryota; kingdom Viridiplantae; phylum Streptophyta; class Magnoliopsida; order Magnoliales; family Magnoliaceae; genus Magnolia; species Magnolia kwangsiensis. The sequence goes on from CM073579.1 coordinate 43,912,443, forward strand.
TCTGGCTTAATCTCACTCATGTTTAATACGTTAACACAGACAACATTCAATAATACATATCTATGTTGCATAAATAACATTTTGGAACTCGAGAGTTGGGTTTTTACTCGACCCCCGATTTTCGGGATGTTACAAAATCTCCCAAATAAAATGCATTTCTTTTCTTGTCTAAACAAGATAGATGGAGAAAAACTGATGTTCACAGCAAATTGGGTATCGAAAGAACCCCACATCCTAGGAGGTCTATTGGCTAGGTAATTGAGACAACAGTGATCGGTGAAGTTCATGCGATGAAATTTCTCATCCCTTCTCATGATCCTCATACCTTATTTCCAACTCATTAGGGGTCAAGAAAAGTTCAGAACTAGAGGTTTCTTGACTTCTCATTCTTATTATGCGAAATGGGCGGAGGTGATCCTGGCGAAGCATGCCAAAATGCAGATCAAGATTAACCTCTATAATGCCATTAAGGTTACATCGCACTACTTTTGTAAGGAAACTCCAATTCTCAAAGGCTTCCTAAATTACTGGTATCCTGTAACCAATTCATTTCACATCCTAGCTGGAGAAATGAGCATCACACTTTGGGACCTTCACCAAATTGTTAGCCTTCCATTGGCAGGGAAATTTTAGGACGAATATGTCCCAAACAATGAAGAACTTGCATACATCTCTTTTCTCGATCGATAAGCTTCTATTTCGGAGACAACTACAGAACTCTTGAAAGAAATGTCGAATTTTCCAGACATTTATAAATTTTCTCCTTTACAATGGCTTGCCCACTTCACTAGAGCTTTTCGGTAATTTTGAACTACAAATCAACCATATTATACTCGTACTTCTTACGCTCTTATCATTTTTATCATATTTCCTGCAGATTTTGCAATTGTTTCTCTAAGGAATTAATAAGTCTTCATGAGAAAGTGAAGGGCCACCCAGAATATAGCCTCTATGGAGAACTTGCAGCTTTTGTAGTCTACTGATTAAGCATATTTGCTCTCCCAAGTTTGAAATGGGATGATGCTATTTGTCCTATAGTATTTGTCGTTGCCGGTGCCATGGCTGAAGGTCATAAACATTCTCTTGCTCCTTCGATTTTATGATCTATCTATAAGGCTCTTGGAGAAGTAACAACTCATGTAAAGAGTCCTGCTATCGGATCTTCTGCTACATGTCTCGTGGCATTATCTCACCGGGTGGTTGGGTGTCTATTTTCCTTGGACTTTTGATGCACTAGAAAAAGCGTATATTAGTCCTTCACATTTTCCTATGGTTCTTCTAGAAGAGGGCAATGGCTAAAAGATCATATTACTGTGTGGTTAACAAAATCCTGACAACTGATGCCATCGATTTCTTTCAATTCTGTCTCCATAGATATGTAGAAGATATGGATATGGTGGACATTGAATCACTTTCACCAGGAGAAAGAGCATTATGTCTTTCAATCTGGTCGTGCAGTCTCCCATTGAGAGAAGGGACAAAATTCTGGAGGGAGCCCTATTACTTGAGTTGATTTGCCCGTCAATTCGTCTTTGATCAAGCAATACCTGAAGATTGTGGGACGGTTACGAGAAGAATGTGCAGCTATGGTGTAGGTCCATACAATTGGGCAATGGTTTGGAAACAATTATTGGGTGGTCGCATCTGATCTACCTTTGTAATCCCAAGCAGTAATCATTTTTTCCCTACATCTTATGGTTGGACAAGGTGGTGGATTCACCAGTCTTATCTAGTCATCCAGTGTATGCCAGTAGATCACCCAGTATGGGTCCCTCCTCCCAAGCTTAAAGGGCAGAAATTTAAGAAAGGAGTTAGCTTCATGATGGAGAAAATCCGTGCACCTTTTCCCAGTCGAATTTATAGGGAAATATCATTGGAAGAACCGATCTACAAAAAGAAACTTGCTAATACTCTGGAAGGATAGATCGCTCATGGAGTCATTACGGAATTTGAAAAAGTTCTTCGAGAACGTCCTGGTAGAGTTACTAAAGATGTTGCCGAAATAACTTCTCCAGTCCAAGAACTCGTAGATAACATTCAAGACGATACAGCTTAAGGTGAGGCAGCCCCATTTTCTACTCAACAACCTATCCGTTCTAGTCCATCTCCCCCAATCACTAGGTCATGGACACGTTCTTGGACCCCTCTTTCTACTTATAAAGAAGGAATTATTTCTTCGACTCCTCCAACTTCAGAAGGAAAAGATCATCAATTAGTAGACAAAGTATTTTCTCCCTCGAAAGGGAAGTAAATAGTAATTGAAGAAATAGAAACACCTGCTTCTCTTCCAGAAGAAGGGGAAGTCGAAGAAGATACTTTGTCATCAACAAGTAGAAATAGTTCTTTTACTGAGGATGATATTGAAAGGGATGAAGATGAAAAGGGGTGAGCTCTCAGTCCTAGAAGAGGGGGTGGGGGTGAATAGGATTATGCAAAATAAAAAATAAAAGAGGAATATAAATGCATATAACTGAAATAAATAACAACCTTAAATGCACAAGTCTTGAGGGGTTGATACAAACTTCGTTCAAAAGACAACCTTAAACTAAAAACCAAGGTTTATGGTAGGACAACCTGATGTCTTGAACTTAGTAAGGATAAAAAAAATTTAAACTAATACAAAGAATAAATGAAATAAATCTAGCTATTACAGCATTCACCACATGAACATGAAAATAAAATACAACATTCACCACATTGCATACATCATCATCATCATCATCATCATCCAAACTCTAAGAATTATAGTGGTTCGGTGTGCACACCAACTGTTCTCAAATAGCCACACCTACTCCACTCCCATTATCCACAACACACGGGATATTGGATTTCACTATGAAAGAAGGTTTTCCAAGGTTCACCTTAAAACCTTTAGAATTGTGTTTTTAATGGGCTACCACAATTAAAAACCCTACACACTGAGATTTTCTGGCTATCTCAGTCAAAACCACAAAAGAGATTTTCTATTAATCTCACAAATAAAAATATAATAATTGAAATTATAATACTTATCTGAAGATTCTTCTTATTCGATGTAGCCTGGTAGAACTGCCTTTTTGAAGATGTAGATGTTTAATGTTCAATCTCACAAATGATATGGTTCTATGTGTAAATGAATTTTAATTTAATTCCAACCTTGGGCTACTTTGATTCAATTTCTTGGATCTCCAAAGGGTAAAACAAAATTCCCTTTTTAACAAGTAAGATTGAATAACAAGAAATCAAGAAATTCAAAATAAAAAAGCTATAAAAGAATCTTAAATTACTATACAATAGCTTCACAATAGCAGGGACTTAGTTCTCAAGGAGGAGGCTTAAATTAGTTTGGAATGAGTATGAAATGCTAAGAAAAGTCCTCTATTTATAGGGTGAAATTCTATTCGCTCGACTAACCTAAGGACTACCTCGACTCGTCCAGGTAGAAACCAATTTTCAAAAATTCTTGCACGATCGAATAAACCAGACACTCGATTGATCGAGTGGTCTTCTCGACTAGTCGAGCATGACACTTGACTGGTCGAGTGGGGCTCAAAAACCTTGTTGGACTTTGAGTCGAGCCTTATGCGATTGGTTGAGCCAGTCTCCATGACCGGTCGAGCAGGGTGCTCGACTAGTCGAAGACCTATCAAACTTATCAGAAATTTTGAGTTAATTTCTAAATTGGTTGAGAAAAACCCTGGACTAGTCGAGCTAGTGCTTGGACTAGTCGAAGTATGAATATGGCTAGTCGAAGCAAAGCCTAAAATAAGAACAATGACCCAAATTCAATATGCAATATGAATGACCTAACCCTAAGGTCTTTCTTGGGTCACATATACCTTAAATGTGAGTATTGAACTTGTAAACTTTGGTCGCTTTGGTAGCTAGTATTCTTGAAGTACTTGAAGCTCGATCTTGTACTCTTTAAAACTTGAAACTTGTACACTTGAACTTGGACTTGTATACTTGAACTTGATTATGTAATGTATTTAGACTTAAATTAGTATTTTGAAGTCGTACTTGCACTCGTTCTTGTCCATGAACTTGATCTTGTATTTGCAGTTGAACATGCACTTTGATTTGAAGTTGTAATAGCATTTGATGTTAATGAAGATGACTAGAAACTCATCTACGAACGAAGGTGAACTTTCCATCTATTAAACAAGTCAATCACTTAAAATTTGTTTATCACTACAAAATTTGACAATACAGGGTGTTAGACACTACATGAAAAATGAAAAAAAGGACGAATTTAGAGATGGTTCTGAACTGTCTCTAAAATTGCTTGGTTTAAAGACGCTTTAGAGATGGTCGTAAACCGTTTCTAAAATTTTCAATGGCACCTGACCATCCTTAATATTGTTTTAAAATTTTGAATGTCCACAAATCATTTAAGACAATCGTTGATCGTCTTATATGCGGTCATCTGAGACGGTGTTTGACCATCTTATATGAGGTCATCTGAGACGATCATTGGCCATCTGCATTAGAGACGATCATTGGCTATCTTTTACTTATAATCTGAAACTATCAAAGACCGTCTCTATTAAAGACGGTCCTTAGCCATCTTATAGCCCTACCAAAGACCGTCTTTATTAGAGACGGTCCTAAACTGTCTCTATTAGAGACTGTCAAAGGTCATCTCTATTAGAGATGGTCCTAGACTGTCTCTAATGCAGTTAAAAATTGACAAGCTTAAAAAAATCATGAATTTTGAAAAAAAAAAATAGTTGAGAAGCTGTGAAAAATAATTAACAATGTTTAAGAAAAATTTAAATTTTGAAAAAAAAAACTATTATTTTATAAAAATTTAGATTTTGAAAAAAAAATTAAGAACTTTAAATAATGTTGATAATTTTGAAAAAAAAAAAACATTTTGATAAAAAATGATATCTTGAAAAAGAAAATTTAAAAAATTTAAAAAATTATGAAAAAATTGACAAATTGTAAAAAAATATATATTTTAAAAAAGAAAACTAGATTTTGTATTTTGTCAAGAAAAATTTAAAATTTATATAACAAAAGTGATATTTAAAAAAAAAATTTAAAAATTAAAAAAAAATTGTGAAAAAATTAACAAATTGTAAAAAAAAAAAAAAGAAAACTAAATTTTGTATTTTGACAAGAAAAATTGAAAAGTTAGATAAGAAAAATGAGATTTTGATGATGTGTTGTGTATCCTTATTGCCCCTATGTTTCTCCAACCCATTTTTGGGCTGGGTAATAATGTAAAAATGTTTTAATTTTTAAAAAAATTTATCGATAAAAATGTGTGTTTGTGTGTGTGTGTGTATAGTTTTTATATCATATGAATGGAAATTTTTACCGATAAATTTTTTTAAAAATTAAAACATTTTTACATTATTACCAGGTAATATTTAAATGATTTGTAATATCACATGAAAAAGAATATTGAAACGTTTAGAAATTTTAACTATGTTTAAGAAAAATTTTTGAGAACAAAATAATGCTTTTGAAGAAAAAAAATCAGCATTTTAAAACTTTTGAGAAAAAAAATTAAAATATGACAATATTTTTGAGATTTTGAAAATAAAAATTCAAAATTTGTATTTTAAATATTTTTGAAATATTTTATTATAAAATGATATTTAGTCAAAAGAGTAAAAAAAATATACATTTTGAAAAAAAAATGTTAAATTTATTTGTGAAAAATAAAATTACTAAATTATTAGGCACATCCACTAATCAAACCTTTAATCGTTTTTAGACAATCTAATTAGTTCAAATTGAAGAGTAAATAACTCAGATGTTTAAATCAAATTTCACTAAAATTGTTGATGAATCTTGTATGCCCAATATCTTTCTCATATGTAGCCTGATTGAGGCGAGTAACTAGTCAAATTAAGAGTATTGATCAGTAAAATAGAGTGAATGGACCAGACATGTAAAATAGGCCAAATTTTCTGGTTAAAATTGTGACTTAAGTTATTGATCTTGTGGGAACCTAAGAATTGATGTTAATTAGTAAGTTTTGTAGGCCCCATCATGATGTGTGTCGAACATTAACACCATGGATTTGATGTATCCCCTTTAGGTTATGAGATATCTCAAAAATCATCAATAAACAAAACTCAAGTGGGCCATACCATTTAAAACTATGTGAAGACATCCTAAAAAATATGAAAGCACTTGGTGAGGCCCACATGAGTTTTGGATGCGGTTGAAACTTGGTCTGATACCTCATCTAAGTGGGACACACATAATGAGTGGGTTGGATATGTGAATCACATTTTGGCAGGCCCAATATATGATTATGAATGTTTTAAGGAAACTTTTCTCCACTACATTTAAGTGAGTTACTCGTTACCTTTACCAGAGTAAACTCTGTCGGGATCACCATTATTTATTTATTTTATCCACTCCATTCATCCATGTTAACAGATAATTTGAGGTCTAAAGAATAAAAAGGAAGCATATCCAAAGCTCAAGTGGATCACACCACAGGAAATAATATGATTGAACCTCTACCATTTAAAATTTCTTGGAGGTCATAGAAGTTTTGGATCAAGCTGATGTTTGTGTTTTCTATTCATTTATATATTTTTGATATTATGAACAACCTTTAACCGTTTTTGGACAATCTAATCAGTCCATATCGAAAAGTAATTAACTTCATATGTTTAAATCAAAATTCACTCAAAATTTTGATCAATCTTGTTTGCCCAATATCTCTCTCATATGTAGCATGATCGGGGCGAGTAACTAGTAAAATTGAGGGTAATGATCAGTAAAATAGAGTGAATGGACTAGACATGTAAAATGGGCTAAATATTCTGGTCAAAATTGTGACCTAACTTATTGACCTCGTGAGAACCTAAGAATTGATGTTAGTAAGTTTTGTGGACCCCATCATGATATGTGTCAAACATCAACACCGTGGTTTGATGTGTCCCCTTTAGGTCATGAGATATCTCAAAAATCATCTGTATACGAAACGCAAGTGCTCCCCACCATGATGGTTTGTGCTGTGTGGACCCCACCATGATATATGTGTCTAATCCATGCTTATCCAAAACTTCGGTGGGCCCCAAGAAATTTTCAATAGTATAATTTCAATTCACACTATTTCTCATGGTGAGGTCCACTTGAGATTTGGATATATTTAATTTTTAGGATCAAGCCATACAATTATCTGTTAAAATGGATGGATGAAGTAGAGAAAATATACAAATCACGGTGGACCCCACAGAGTAAACCATGTGGGGTCCACTGTTATTTATTTAATTTATCCACTCCGTTAATCTATGTTAACAGATAATTTCAGGGTGTGATCCCAAAAAAGAAGCAAATTAAAATCTCAAGTGGACCACAACACTAGAAACATGGTGAATTGAACATCTACCGTTGAAAAGTTCTTGGGGACAACAAAAGTTTTAGATCAAGCTGATATTTGTGCTTTACCTTCATCCATGTCTTTCTAATCGTATGAACAGGTTGGATGACAAATAAACATCACTGGGGGCCTTAGAAAATTTTCAACGGTTGAAATCAATATTTTCACTTTTTCCAATGGTATCTTCCGCTTGAGCTTTCTATATGCATAAATTTTAGGTTGAACCCATAAAATGATCTAGAAAAATGAATGGACGGTGTGGATAAACCACATGCAGTCACGGTGGGCCCAAATGAGTTTACTCTGTACAATAAGAGTGTATTGAGTAACTCAGTACACAATCTAATTTCCTCCCTCTCCCTCTCTGCAATCCGCTCTCTCTCTCTCTCTCTCTCTCTCTCTCTCTCTCTCTCTCTCTCTCTCTCTCTCTTTCTCTCTCTCTCTCTCTTTCTCTTGTCGGTAGCTAATCCGCGTCCCCCTCTCCTTTCTCTCTCGCCCTCCTCTTCTCCCTCCCTCTCTCTCTCTCTCAACCTGTCAATAGCTAATCCGTGTCCCCCTCTCTCAACCTGTCAGTAGCTAATCCGCATCCCCCTCTCCTCTCTCTCTCTCTCGCCCTCCTCTTTCTACTCTAAACCCTAACCCATCATCCACCGACGATGTCCATAGTCTTCCCCATCGGCGGTAGCAGCGGATCAAGTCCCAATGCATGGCCGCCCAACCTCCATCAACAACAACTATCGTCAAATTGAAGGTACTCTCTCTCGATCTCTCTTCCTTCATCTCTGTCTATCTCACTTCCCCTTTCGATTTGGGGATTTTAGGCCTTACAGATTTGGGAATTTTAGGGCTTACAGATTTGGGGATTTTAGGGCTTACAAGTTTGGGGATTTTTGGGCTTACAGATTTTAGGGATTTTACGGCTTACAGATTTGGGGATTTTAGGGCTTACACATTTGGAGATTTCAGGGCTTATAGATTTGGGGATTTTAGGGCTTACAGATTTTAGGGATTTTAGGGCTTACAGATTTGGGGATTTGAAAATCAGAGTTGTTGGCCTGATGGAAAGCTTGGATCTAATCAGAGTTGTTGGCTTGATGGAAAACTTAGATCTTACACAAGTGTGGAAAATCTGTGTATGGGGTGTTGGGGTGGTAAAAATGGGTGGCATGATCTAACTATCTACACACCAGTTTTAACTTTCAATGAAAAGAGAGAAAGAAGAACACTTCTGTTTTCGAAAAGGACATCTATTTTCTTTCTTTCTTTTTCTTTGTTGATTTTAATTTGGTTGTTTTCGAAAATAACCAACTTGATAACAACGGATGCTGAAGCACTACAGGCATGTTCTCTTCTTGCTGCTAATATGATGAAGATAGACTTTATTGCCATTAAAAGCTGTCCTAAATTGATTTAAATTAGTGGATCTGATATGATATGTTATTCTGTGCATGCTTGTTATATACAATATTATCAAAATCTTTATCATTTCACAAATTGTAATAGGTGTTGAATCATATCAAATCGCAAATCATATTGTAAATATTAAGTTTTTTGGTGGGAAGATTTTGAACATGGGTTTTACTTTTGCTATTATAGTATCTTGGTGGAAGATTTTGACGGCTTTTGCATAAGAAATATTAGCTTTCTACATTTTAATCTAGTATTATGGGACAACATCTGATATATCGGGAGACTCTTTCTTAACAAAACTGCCCCCATTAGTAATTTTTAAAATCTGCATGCAAACTGTGTTCCTTATGTTGGGCAGTTGCATTTTTGTTCCAGTAAATGCATGCCTATTGTTTAAAAAGGTGCATGCAATAGTTGATGTCATAAAAAGCATCTTCCCTAGTGACTATCATCTTCTATTCGGTATGCATTTTCTTCCTTTTCTTCTTTAAGCTGTTATATAAGGAATTCAATGCCATCATCTTCTATTCGTCTCTGTTTCTTTTTTTCTTTTATACTTTTTGGTTGGAGATACTATATACACATAATGCTCTGAGTGCATGGTTGGAGGGTTCAACTGATTGGGATTACAGTTTGTACAAGTGGGGTCATGGTTCAATGATCCAAAGCCTAAACCACTGAAACCATAGACATGATGAACCTTATCCTGAATGCTCGATGAACTAAAATTCGTCAGATTGGAAAATCATAGCAATAAGTTTTTCGACCTTTCTTTCCAGTTGAATATGAACCATTACGGTATTTTTTTTCTTAACCATTATTTTTTCCTAAACTACAGCTCTTGTTCTCCATTCAACAGTTTGGGTTTTCAATTCATACAAGTGTAATTGATAGGATGGGTTCTCACCCTAGATGGCCCATGCACTGAAAATATTTCATATTTAGTTGATCGAGAATTGTTGTATTTTTTAATGTCTTTTTTTTTTCTTTCTTTCTTGAGCCACATTGTTTATAATCTATAGCAGTGATGTCAGTTTCTTTAGTTCATTTAGTTGAAGTGTCCATTTTAGTTGATTGCAGGGTATAGGTAGGATTTTGAAGGGTCTTATTTTTTCATGGTATCCCTTTAAATTTATTCTAAACTTAATAGACGGTTTAGATCTATCTCTTAAATTGTCCAAGTTACCCAATGCAACTAAAACCGTGTAATTCATAGTGCTCCAAAAGAGCATTGAATCATTTCTCAAACTTAGAAATCCCACCTATTTAGTAGCCTTTTAAATCTATCTTCCAAGAAAAACTAACCACTCCATCTATTTTTAAGTACCTTAAATGAAAAAATAACCATTCATTTTTAAATTAGTGGACCTCTTATCTTTATAAATAGTCATTTCTTCCTTTATTTCATCATTCAGCTCTCCAAACATACATACAAGAAAGAGAGAGATGGGATGTTTATAATAATATTAAAAAAATCAGTTTATATATATAAAAAAATTCCATTTGATTTTTTTTATATGGATGCATCATGCATTGTTTTATGATAAAACACATGTATGTATAAAACCAATTATTTGTTCCAAACAGGACATTTATGAAAAAATAAATTATTTGTTCCAAACAGGACATTAATCAAAGGAGCACTATCAGGTGATATTTAAGATTTTCATTATAAATAGATTAAGAGCCAATGATAATTATAAGTAGACTTGCAGCCAAAAATAAAGAATTTGATTTTTTTTCAAAACATGGAAAGACTAATCAGTCCTACTTCTTGTAACTTCAGGCACTGCTTCAAATGGAGGGACTGCACAAAGATTTGGTTAGGGAGACTACTAATGGTGAACTAGCAGCTGCAACAAATATGAAAGTTACAAAGGTGAAAAGAAACATAAGGCAGTCGGTAAGATAAGATGTATGATTTTTCTTTTCAATTGTTAGTCATAGATTGACAGTACTTGTTTCAATTTTCTTGGATGGATGATGAATGTATTTAGGAATGTAAATGAAAATAAAAAACTTAATATATATATATATATATATATATATATATATATATATATATATATATATATATATATATATATATATATATATATATATATATATATATATATATATATATATATATATATATATATATATATATATATATATATATGTTATCAATGGAGGATACCTTGTTCAGGGGGAAATGAAATTCTTGTAGCTTATGGTATGGTGCCCCAATATTGGTTGTATGTTACTACTATGTAGTACATAATACTAGAGAATCCCTAAACCTAAACCTACACCCAATCCTAATCTACTCAACCTAAACCTAAACTTGAAAACCCAAACCTAAATTCGTACACAACCTGAACCCGATTTCCTAAACCTAAACCTTAACTGATTATCAATTCCCTAAACCGTAACCTATAACCTAACCTAAACCTAAGCCTATAACCTACACTTATAGCCTAAACCTAAACCTATAACCTAAACCTATAACCTTAACCTAAACGTAAAACCTAAACCTAAACTTGAACCCAAACCCAATCTCGAACCCAAATCTGAATCCCTAAACCCTTAGCCTAAACCTAAAACCCAAAAGTAAACCCAATCTCGAACCCAAACCTAATTTCCTATACCTAAACCTTAACGTATTCTCAAATCCCTAAACTTAAACCTACACCTAATCCTAATCTCAACTCCCTAACCTAAACCTAGACCTAAACTTGAAAACCCAAACCTAAACCCGATCCTGAACCTGAATCTGAATCCCTAAATGCTTAGCCTAAACACAAAACCCAAACGTAAACCTGATCTTGAACCCAAACCCATTTTTCCATACCTAAACCTTAGCCTATTCTCAAATCCTTAAACCTAAACCTACACCTAATCCTTATCTCGACTCACTAACCTAAACTTGAAAACCCAAAAATAAACCCGAACCCGAACCCGATCCCGATTTCCTAAACCTAAACTTATGACCTTAACCTAAACCTATTCTTAAATCCCAAAACTTGTAACCTAAACCTAAACCTTAACCAAAACCTATAACCTATAACCTAAACCAAAACCTATAACCTAAACCAAAACCTAAGCCTATAACCTAAACTCAAACCCATTCTCAAATCCCAAAACCTATAACCTAAACCTAAACCAAAACCTATAACCTAAACTCAAACCCGAATTCCTAAACCTTAACCTAAATATATAACCTATAACTTAAGCCTATACCTAAACCTAAAACCTTACTTATAACCTAAAACTATTCTGAAATCCTTAAACCTTAACCTATAACCTAACCTAAACCTATACTTATAACCTAAAACTATTCTCAAATCCCAAAACCTATAACCTCAACCCAAATCCAAACCCGAACCCGAACCCAAACCCGAATTCCTAAACCTTAACCTAAACATATAACCTATAACCTATAACCTAAGCCTATAACATAAACCTAAACCTAAACCTATAACCTAAACTCAAATCCCTAAACCTTAACCTAAACCTAAACCTATAACCTAATCCTAAACCTATAACCTAAATTCAAATCCCTAAACCTTAACCTAAACCTAAACCTATAGCCTTTATTCAAATCCGTAAACCTAAACTTATAACCCAACCTAAACCTATACTTATAACCTAAAACTATTCTCAAATCTCAAAACCTATAACTTAAACCCGAATCTAAACCCGAACCTAAACCCGAACCCGAACCCGAATTCCTAAACCATAACCTAAACATATAACCTATAACCTATAACCTAAGTCTATACCTAAACCTAAAACCTAATGCTAAACCTAAACATATAACTTAAACCTAAACTCAAATCCCTAAACCTTAACCTAAATCTAAACTTAAAATTATAACCTTAACCTAAACCTATTCTCAAATCCCAAAACCTATAACCTAAACCTAAACTTAACCTTAACCTCTGACCTAAACCTTAACTTAAACCTATACCCTAAACCTTAACCTATAACCTAACCTAAACCTATAACCTTAACATAAACATAAAACCTAAACCTAAACCTAAACCTATATTAATAACCTAAACCTATTGTTATAACCTAAACCTATTCTCAAATCCCAAAACCTATAACCTAAACCTAAACCTATAACCTAAACCTAAAACCTAAAGATAACCATACACTTATAACCTATAACCTAAACTTAAACCCAAAAACCAAACGTAAACCCGATCTCGAACCTGAACCCAATTTCCTAAACCTAAACCTTAATGTATTCTCAAATCCCTAAACCTAAACCTACACCTCATCCTAATCTCAACTCCCTAACCTAAACCTAAACCAAAACTTGAAAACCCAAAACTAAGCCCGAACCCAAACTCGATCCTAATTTCCTAAACCTAAACTTATGACCTTAACCTAAACCTATTGTCAAATCCCAAAACCTATAACCTAAACCTATAACCTATAACCTAAACCAAATTAAACTTATAACCTAAACCAAAACCAAAACCTATAACCTAAACCCGAATTCCTAAACCTTAACCTAAACATATAACCTATAACCTATAACTTAAGCCTATACCCAAACCTAAAACCTTACATATAACCTAAAACTATTCTCAAATCCTTAAACCTTAACCTATAACCTAACCTAAACCTATACTTATAACCTAAAACTATTCCCAAATCACAAAACCTATAACCTTAACCTAACCTTTCCCTAAACCTATAATCTAAACTCAATTCCCTAAACCTAAACCTATAACCTAAACCTAAACCTATAACCTTAACTCAAATCCCTAAACCTTAACCTATAACCCAACCTAAACATATACTTATAACCTAAAACTATTCTCAAATACCAAAACCTATAACCTAAACCCGAATCCAAACCTGAACCCGAACTCGAATTCCCAAACCTTAACCTAAAAATATAACCTATAACCTATAACCTAAGCCTATAACTTAAACCTAAACCTAAACCTATAACCAAATCCTAATCTAGAACCTAAACTCAAATCCCTAAACCTTAACCTAAACCTAAAACCTAAACCTAAACCTAAAACCTAAACTCAAATCCATAAACCTTAACCTATAACCCAACCTAAACCTATACTTATAACCTAAAACTATTCTCAAATTCCAGAACCTATAACCTAAACCCGAGTTCAAATACGAACCCGAACCTGAATTCCTAAACCTCAACCTAAACATATAACCTATAACCTATAACCTAACCCTATACCTAAACCTAAAACCTAAAGCTAAAGCTAAACGTATAACTTAAACCTAAACTCAAATCCCTAAACCTTAACCTAAACCTACAACCTGAACCTAAACTTATAACCTTAACCTAAACCTATTCTCAAATCCTAAAACCTATAACCGAAACCTAAACCTAAACCTTAACCTAAACCTAAACCTTAATCTCTAACCTAAACCAAACCTAAACCTATAACCTAAACTCAATTCCCTAAACCTTAACCTATAACCTCACCTAAACCTAAACCTAAACCTAAACTTATAACCTTAACCTAAACATAAAACCTAAACCTAAACCTAAACCTATACTTATAACCTAAACATATTCTTATAACCTAAACCTATTCTCAAATCCCAAAACCTATAATTTAAACATAAAGCTTAACCTAAACTTAAACCTATAACCTAAACCTAAAACCTAAACCTAAACCTACACTTATAACCTAGAACCTAAACCTAAACCAAAAACTCAAACGTAAACCCGATCTCGAACCCGAACCTGATTTCCTAAACCAAAACCTTAACATATTCTCAAATCCCTAAACCTAAACCTACAACTAATCCTAATCTCAAGTCCCTAACCTAAACCTAAACCTAAACTTGAAAACCTAAAACTAAACCCGAACCCGATCGCAATTTCCTAAACCTAAACTTATGACCTTAACCTAAACCTATTTTCTAATCCCAAAACCTAAAACCTAAACCTAAACCTAAACCTTAACCTAAATCTAAACCTTAACATAAACCTAAACCTTAACCTATAACCTTTAACCCAAACTCAATTTCCTAAACCTTAACCTATAACCTAACCTAAACCTAAACCTATAACCTTAACCTAAACATAAAACCTAAATCTAATCCTAAATTTATAACCTAAACCTATTATTATAACTTAAACCTATTCTCAAATCCCAAACCTATAACCTAAACCAAAACCAAAACCTAATCGTGAACCCAAACCCGAACTAGATTTTCGAAACCTAAACCTTAACCTATACTCAATTCTCTAAACCTAAACTTAAACCTAAACCTAAACCTACACCTAAAACTAAACCTAAACCTATAACCTATAACTTAAACCTAAACCTAAACCTAAACATAAACCTATAACCTAAATCAAAAACCTAAACCTAAAACCTAAACCTAAACCTTTAGCTTATAACTTAAACCTAAACCTTAACCGAAACCTAAACCTATAACCTATAACCTAAACCTAAACCTAAAACCTAAATGTATTCTCAAATCACTAAACTTAAACCTACACGTAATCTTAATCTCAACTCCCTAATCTAAACCAAAAACTAAACTCAAAAACGTAAACCTAAACCCAAACCAAACCCGAACCCAATTTCCTAAACCTAAACCTTAACCTATTCTCAATTCACTAAACCTATAGCTTATAACCTAAACCTAAACCAGAATCTTAACCTAAACCTATAACCTATAACCTAAAACCTAAAACCTAAAACCTAAATGTATTCTCAAATCTCTAAACTTAAACCTACACCTAATCCTAATCTCAACTCCCTAACCTAAACCTAAACCTAAACTTGAAAACTGAAACCTAAAACCTATCCTGAACCCGAACCCGATTTCTTAAGCCTAAAACTTAACCTATTCGCAATTCCCTAAACCTATAGCTTATAACCTAAACCTGAACCTAAACCTGAAACCTAAATGTCTTCTCAAATCCTTAAACCTAAACCTATACCTAATCCTAATCTCAACTTCCTAACTTAAACTTAAACCTTAACTTGAAAACACAAACCTAAACCTGAACCCGAACTCGATTTCCTAAACCTAAACCTTAACCTATTCTCGATTCCCTAAACTTAAACCTTAACCTAAACCTAAACCAAAACCTATAACCTATAACCTAAACCTAAACATAAAACATAAATGTATTCTCAAATCCCTAAACCTAAACCTACACCTAATCCTAATCTCAACTCCCTAACCTAAACCTGAACCTAAACTTCAAAATGCAAACCTAAACCCGATCCCGAACTCCAACCCGATTTCCTAAACCTTAACCTTAACCTATTCTCAATTCCCTAAAACTAAAGTTTATAACCTAAACCCAAACATAAATCGAAACTAACCTATAACCCAAACCTAAACATAAAACCTAAATGTATTCTCAAATCCCGAAACCTAAACCTACACCAAATCCTAATCTCAACTCCCTAACCTAAACCTAAACCTAAACTTGAAAACGTAAACCTAAACCCGAACCCGATTTCCAAAACCTAAACCTTAACCTATTCTCAATTCCCAAAACCTATAGCTTATAACCTAAATCTAAACATAAACCTTAACCTAAACTTAAACCTAAACCTATAACCGATGACCTAAACCTAAACCTATAACCAAAATGTATTCTTAAATCCCTAAACCTAAACCTACACCTAATCCTAATCTCAACTCCCTAACCTAAACCTAAACTTAAACTTGAAAACCCAAACCTAAATCCGATCCCAAACCCAAACCCGATTTCCTAAACCTAAACCTTATCCTATTCTCAATTCCCTAAACCTAAACCTTATAACCTAAACCTAAACGTAAAATTAAACCTAAACCTATAACTTAAACCTAAAACCCAAAAGTATTCTTAAATCCCTAAACCTAAACCTACACCTAATCCTAATCTCTACTCCCTAGCCTAAACCTAAACCTAAACTTGTAAACGCAAACATAAACCCAATCCCGAACCCAAACCCGATTTTCTAAACCTAAAACTTAACCTATTCTTAATTCCCTAAACCTAGAGCTTATAACCTAAACTTAAACCTAAAACTAAACCTAAACCAACCTATAACCTAAACCTAAACCTAAATGAATTCCCAAATCCCTAAACCTAAACCTACACCTAATCATAATCTCAACTCCCTAACCTAAACTTACACCTAATCATAATCAAAACTCCCTAACCTAAACCTAAACATTAACTTGAAAATGCAAAGCTAAACCCGATCCTAATCCCCTGCCTGATTTCCTAAACCTAAACCTTAACCTAATCTCAATTCCCTAAACCTATATCTTATAACCTAAAGTTAAACCTAAACTAACTTATAACCTAAACCTAAACCGAAACTTGAAAATGCAAACCTAAACCCAAGCCCAAACCCAAACATGATTTTCTAAACCTATAACTTAACCTATTCTCAATTCCCTAAACATATAGCTTATAACCTAAACCTAAACTTAAACCTTAACCTAAACCAATAACCTATAACCTAAACCTAAACCTAAAACTAAAATGTATTCTCAAATCCCTAAACCTAAACCTACACCTAATCCTAATCTCAACTCCCTAACCTAAACCTAAACCTAAACTTGAATACCCAAACCTAAACCCGATCCCGAACCTGAACCTGATTTCCCAAACCTAAACCTAAACCTATAACCTATAACTTAAACCTAAAATGTAAATATATTCTCAAATCCCTAAACTTAAACCTACACCTAATCATAATCTCAACTCCCTAACCTAAACCTAAACCTAAACTTGAAAACGCAAACCTAAACCTGATCTCGAACCCGAACCTGATTTCCTAAACCTAAAACTTAACCTATTCAGAATTCTACAAACCTATAGCTTATAACCAAAACCTAAACCTAAACCAACCTATAACTAAAACCTAAAACTAAAACCTAAATGTATTCTCAAATCCCTGAACATAAACCAACACCTAATCCTAATCTCAACTCCCTAACCAAAACCTAAACCTAAACTTGAAAATGCAAACCTAGACCTGAACTCGAACCCGAACCTGATTTCCTAAACCTAAACCTTAACCAATTCTCAATTCCCTAAAACTATAGCTTATAACCTAAACCTAAACCTAAACCTTAACCTAAACGTAAACCCAAACCTATAACTTATAAACTAAACCTAAACCTAAAACCTAAATGTATTCTCAAATCCTTAAACCTAAACCTGCACCTAATATTAATCTCAACTCCCTAACCTTAACCTAAACCTAAACTTGAAAATGCAAACATAAAATCGATCCCGAACCAAAGCCTAATTTCCTAAACCTAAACCTTAACCTATTCTCAATTCCCAAAACCTAAACCTTATAACCTAAACCTAAACCTATAACCTATAACTTAAACCTAAAACCTAAATGTATTCTCAAATCCCTAAACCTAAACCTACACTTAATCCTAATCTCAACTCCCTAACCTAAACCTAAACCTAAACTTGAAAATGTAAACCTAAACCTGATCCCAAACCCGAACCCGATTTCCTAAACCTAAACCTTAACCTATTCTCAATTCCCTAAACCTATAGCTTATAACCCAAACCTAAACCTAAAGCTAATCTAACCTATAACTTAAACCTAAACCAAAAACCTAAATGTATTATCAAATCCCCAAATGTAAACCCACACCTAATCCTAATCTCAACTCCCCAACCTAAACCTAAACCTAAACTTGAAAACGCAAACCTAAACCCAAACCTGAACCCAAATCCGATTTCCTAAACTTAAACCTTAACCTATTCTCAATTCCCTAAACCTATAGCTTAGAACTAAAACCTAAACCCAAACCCGATTTCCTAAACTTAAACCTTAACCTATTCTCAATTCCCTAAACCTATAGCTTAGAACTAAAACCTAAACCTAAACCTAAACCTAAACCTATAACCTATAACCTAAACCTAAACCTAAAACCTAAATGTATTCTCAAATCGCTAAACCTAAACCTAATCTCAACTCCCTAACCAAAACCTAAACCTAAACTTGAAAATGCAAACCTAGACCTGAACCCGAACCCGGACCCGATTTCCTAAACCTAAACCTTAACCAATTCTCAATTCCCTAAACCTATAGCTTATAACCTAAACCTAAACCTAAACCATAACCTAAACGTAAACCCAAACCTATAACATATAAACTAAACCTAAACCTAAAACCTAAATGTATTCTCAAATCCTTAAACCTAAACCTACACCTAATCTTAATCTCAACTCCCTAACCTAAACCTAGACCTAAACTTGAAAATGAAAACCTAAAAATGATCCCAAATCCAAGCCCGATTTCCTAAACCTAAACCTTAACCTATTCTCAATTCCCAAAACCTAAACCTTATAATCTAAACCTAAACCTAAACCTATAACCTATAACTTAAACCTAAAACCTAAATGTATTCTCAAATCCCTAAACCTAAACCTACACTTAATCCTAATCACAACTCCCTAACCTAAACCTAAACCTAAACTTGAAAACGCAAACCTAAACCTGATCCTGAACCTGAACCCAATTTCCTAAACCTAAACCTTAACCTATTCTCAATTCCCTAAACCTGTAGCTTATAACCTAAACCTAAACCTAAAGCTAATCTAACCTATAACCTAAACCTAAACCAAAAACCTAAATGTATTATCAAATCCCTAAATGTAAATCCACACCTAATCCTAATCTCAAATCCCTAACCTAAACCTAAACCTAAACTTGAAAATATAAACCTAAACCTAAACCTATTCTCAATTCCCTAAACCTATAGCTTAGAACTGAAACCTAAACCTTAACCTTAACCTAAACCTAAACCTAAATCTAAACCTATAACCTATAAACTAAACCTAAACCTAAGACCTAAACCTACACCTAATCCTAATCTCAACTCCCTAACCAAAACCTAAACCTAAACTTGAAAATGCAAAACTAGACCTGAACCTGAACCCGAACCCGATTTCCTAAACCTAAACCTTCACCAATTCTCAATTCCCTAAACCTATAGCTTATAACCTAAACCTAAACCTTAACCTAAACGTAAACCCAAACCTATAACCTATATACTAAACCTAAACCTAAAATCGAAATGTATTCTCAAATCCTTAAACCTAAACCTAAACCTAATCTTAATCTCAACTCCCAAACCTAAACCTAAACCTAAACTTGAAAATGAAAACCTAAAACCGATCTCGAACCCAAGCCCGATTTCCTAAACCTAAACCTTAACGTATTCTCAATTCCCAAAACCTAAACCTTTTAACCTAAACCTAAACCTAAACCTATAACCTATAACTTAAACCTAAAACCTAAATGTATTCTCAAATCCCTAAACCTAAACCTACACTGAATCCTAATCTCAACTCCCTAACCTAAACCTAAACCTAAACTTGAAAATGCCAACCTAAATCTGATCCCGAACCCGAACCCGATTTCCTAAACCTAAACCTTAACCTATTCTCAATTCCCTAAACTTATAGCTTATAACCTAAACCTAAACCTAAAGCTAATCTAACCTATAACCTAAACCTAAACCAAAAGCCTAAATGTATTATCAAATCCTTAAATGTAAACCCGCACCTAATCCTAATCTCAACTCCCTAACCTAAACCTAAACCTAAACTTGAAAATGCAAACCTAAACCTAAACCCGATTTTCTAAACCTAAACCTTAACCTATTCTCAATTCCCTAAACCTATAGCTTAGAACTGAAACCTAAACCTTAACCTTAACCTAAACCTAAACCTAAATCTAAACCTATAACCTATAAACTAAACCTAAACCTAAGACCTAAACCTACACCTAATCCTAATCTCAACTCCCTAACCAAAACCTAAACCTAAACTTGAAAATGCAAAACTAGACCTGAACCCGAACCCGAACCCGATTTCCTAAACCTAAACCTTAACCAATTCTCAATTCCCTAAACCTATAGCTTATAACCTAAACCTAAACCTAAACCTTAACCTAAACGTAAACCCAAACCTATAACCTATATACTAAACCTAAACCTAAAATCGAAATGTATTCTAAAATCCTTAAACCTAAACCTAAACCTAATCTTAATCTCAACTCCCAAACCTAAACCTAAACCTAAACTTGAAAACGAAAACCTAAAACCGATCTCGAACCCAAGCCCGATTTCCTAAACCTAAACCTTAACGTATTCTTAATTCCCAAAACCTAAACCTTTTAACCTAAACCTAAACCTAAACCTATAACCTATAACTTAAACCTAAAACCTAAATGTATTCTCAAATCCCTAAACCTAAACCTACACTGAATCCTAATCTCAACTCCCTAACCTAAACCTAAACCTAAACTTCAAAATGCCAACCTAAATCTGATCCCGAACCCGAACCCGACTTCCTAAACCTAAACCTTAACCTATTCTCAATTCCCTAAACTTATAGCTTATAACCTAAACCTAAACCTAAAGCTAATCTAACCTATAACCTAAACCTAAACCAAAAGCCTAAATGTATTATCAAATCCTTAAATGTAAACCCGCACCTAATCCTAATCTCAACTCCCTAACCTAAACCTAAACCTAAACTTGAAAATGCAAACCTAAACCCAAACCTGAACCCAAACGCGATTTCCTAAACCTAAACCTTAACCTATTCTCAATTCCCTAAACCCATAGCTTAGAACTGAAACCAAAACCTTAACCTAAACCTAAACTTAAACCCATAACCTATAACCCAAACCTACAACCTAAATGTATTCTCAAATCCCTAAACCTATACCTAATCTCAACTCCCTAACCAAAACCTAAACCTAAACTTGAAAATAAAAACCTAGATCTGAACCCGAACCCGAACCCGATTTCCTAAACCTAAACCTTAACCAATTCTCAATTCCCTAAACCTATAGCTTATAACCTAAACCTAAACAGAAACCATAACCTAAACGTAAACCCAAACCTATAACCTATAAACTAAACCTAAACCTAAAACCTAAATGTATTGTCAAATCATTAAACCTAAACCTGCACCTAATCTTAATCTCAACTCCCTAACCTAAACCTAAACCTAAACTTGAAAATGAAAACCTAAAACCGATCCCGAATGCAAGACCAATTTTCTAAACCTAAACCTTAACCTATTCTCAATTCCCAAAACCTAAACCTTATAACCTAAACCTAAACCTAAACCTATAACCTATAACTTAAACCTAAAACCTAAATGTATTCTCAAATCCCTAAACCTAAACCTACACTTAATCCTAATCTTAACTCCCTAACCTAAACCTAAACCTAAACTTGAAAATGCAAACCTAAACTTGATCCTGAACCCGAACTCGATTTGCTAAACCTAAACCTTAACCTATTCTCAATTCCCTAAACCTATAGCTTATAACCTAAACCTAAACCTAAAGCTAATCTAACCTATAACCTAAACCTAAACCAAAAACCTAAATGTATTATCAAATCCCTAAATGTAAACCCACACCTAATCCTAATCTCAAATCCCTAACCTAAACCTAAACCTAAACTTGAAAATGCAAACCTAAACCCAAACCCGATTTCCTAAACCTAAACCTTAACCTATTCTCAATTCCCTAAACCTATAGCTTAGAACTGAAACCTAAACCTTAACCTAAACCTAAACCTAAACCTAAACCTAAACCTATAACCTATAAACTAAACCTGAACCTAAAACCTAAATGTATTCTCGAATCCCTAAACCTAAACCTACACCTAATCCTAATCTCAACTCCCTAACCAAAACCTAAACCAAAACTTGAAAATGCAAAACTAGACTTGAACCCGAACCCGAACCCGATTTCCAAAACCTAAACCTTAACCAATTCTCAATTTCCTAAACCAATAGCTTATAACCTAAACCTAAACTTAAACCTTAACCTAAACGTAAACCTAAACCTACACTTAATCCTAATCTCAACTCCCTAACCTAAACCTAAACCTAAACTTGAAAACGCAAACCTAAACCTGATCCCGAACCCGAACCCGATTTCCTAAACCTAAACCTTAACCTATTCTCAATTCCCTAAACTTATAGCTTATAACCTAAACCTAAACCTTAACCTATTCTCAATTCCCTAAACTTATAGCTTATAACCTAAACCTAAACCTAAAGCTAATCTAACCTATAACCTAAACCTAAACCAAAAACCTAAATGTATTATCAAATCCTTAAATGTAAACCCGCACCTAATCCTAATCTCAACTCCCTAACCTAAACCTAAACCTAAACTTGAAAATGCAAACCTAAACCCAAACCTGAACCCAAACCCGATTTCCTAAACTTAAACCTTAACCTATTCTCAATTCCCTAAACCTATAGCTTAGAACTGAAACCAAAACCTTAACCTAAACCTAAACCTAAACCTATAACCTATAACTTAAACCTAAATGTATTCTCAAATCCCTAAACCTAAACCTACACCTAATCCTAATCTCAACTCCCTAACCTAAACCTAAACCTAAACTTGAAAACCGAAACCTAAACCTAATCCTGAACCCGAACCCGATTTGCTGAACCTAAAACTTAACATATTCTCAATTCCCTAAACCTAGAGTTTATTACTTAAACCTAAACCTACAACCTTAGCCTAAACCAAAACCTATGACCTAAAACCTTAAATTATAAACTATAACCTAAACTTATAACCTATTACCTAACCTTAACCTAAACCTAAAACTAAACCCTAGCCTATAACATAAAACCTAAACCTAAACCTAAAACCTAAATGTATTCTCAAATCGCTAACCTAAACCAACACCTAATCCTAATCTCAACTCCCTAACCTAAACCTAAACCTCAACTTGAAAACCCAAACCTAAAACCCATCCCGAACCCAATCCCGATTACCAAAACCTAAACCTTAACCTATTAACAATTCCCGAAACCTTAACCTAAAACCTAACCTAAACCTAAACATATGACATGTACTTATAACCTAAGCCTATAAGATAAACCTAAGCCTAAAACCTAAACTTAAAACTAAAAAAGAAGTGTATTCTCAAATCCTTAAACCAAAACCTACACCTAATCCTAATCTCAACTCCCTAACTGAAACTTAAAACAAAACTTGAAAACCGAAACCTAAACTAGATCCTGAACCCGAACTCGATTTCTTAAACCTAAACCTTAACCTTTAACCTATTCTCAATTCCCTAAAGCTATAAGCTATATACTATAACCTATAACCTAAACCTTAACCTTAACCTAAACCTAAAACCTAAACCTAAACCTTAACTTAAACCTAAATCAAAACCTATAACGTATAACTTATAACATAAACTTATAACCTATAACCTAAACTTTACCTAAACCTAAAACCTAAACTTAAAACTAAACATATGCGTATAACATAAAACCTAAACCTAAAACCTAATTGTATTCTCAAATCCCTAAACCTAGACCTACACCTAATCCTAATCTCAACTCCCTAACCTAAACCTAAACCTAAACTTGAAAACGCAAACCTAAACACTATCCCGAACACGAACCCAATTACTTAAACCTAAAGCTTAACCTATTCTCAATTCCCTAAACCTATTGCTCATAACCTAAACCAACCTATAACCTAAACCTAAACCTAAAACCTAAATGTATTCTCAAATCCCTAAACCTAAACCTACACCTAATCCTAATCTCAACTCCCTAACCAAAACCTAAATCAAAACTTGAAAATGCAAACCTAAACCTGAACTCGAACCCGAACCTGATTTCTTAAACTTAAACCTTAACCAATTCTCAATTCTGTAAACCTATAGCTTATAACCTAAACTTAAACCTAAACCTAAACCTATAACCTATAAACTAAACCTAAACCTAAAACCTAAATGTATTTTTAAATCCCTAAACCTAAACCTACAGCTAATCCTAATTTCAACTCCCTAACTTAAACATAAACCTAAACTTGAAAATGCAAACCTAAACCCAATCCCAAACCCGAACCCAATTTCCTAAGCTTAAACCTTAACCTATTCTCAATTCCAAAAACGTAAATCTTATAACCTAAGCCTAAGCCTGAACCTAAACCTACATAAACCTATAACGTATAACTTAAACCAAAAATCTAAATGTATTCTCAAATCCCTAAACCTAAACCTACACCGAATCCTAATCTCAACTCCCTGACCTAAACCTAAACTTAAAATTGAAAACCCAAACCGAAACCCAATCCCGAACCCGAACCCGATTTCTTAAACCTAAAACTTAACCTATTCTCAATTCCTATAACCTATAGCTTATAACCTAAACCTAAACCCATAACCTTAACCTATACCAAAACCTATGACCTAAAACCTTAACCTATAACCTATAACCTAAACTTATAACCTATAACTTAACCTTAACCGAAACCGAAAACTAAGCCTTAACCTATAACCTAAAACCTAAACCTAAACATAAAACCTAAATGTATTCTCAAATCCCTAACCTAAACTAACACCTAATCCTAATCTCAACTCCCTAACGTAAACCTAAACCTAAACTTGAAAACCCAAACCTAAACCTGATCCCAAGCCTAAACCCGATTTCCTAAACCTAAACCTTAACCTATTCTCAATTCCCTAAACCTTTAGCTTATAACCTAAACCTAAACCTATAACCTTAACCTAAACCAAAACCTATGAACTAAAACCCTAACCTATAACCTCTGAAAGTGCACCTACTAGTGCCCTGATTTGTTAATTATGGTGTAAGTTAAGTCAGTCAGACAACAACACCTAACAGGAAGATCAAATCAAGTGTCTGCCTCAACTGGATGTGTGGAAGCTCTCCATAAGTAAATCATAGCCTCACATTCCATGTCCCAAAACACCAGGTGATTAAAACCCTTAAAAGTAAGTAGAACACCTTAGGGTTTTAGTATAAGAAAACTTTTTACCAAACAGGAAAATCTTCAAGTTTTTCTTACCCTGTCGATTATATCGATTCCCCTTTCGATATGATCGACCTAGTCTGTCGATGTCCTCAGCATCTCAATCAATACAATCGAGTGAGGACAAAAAGCGTCCAGCAATCAAACATTCATCTGGACGATTTATCGATATATCGGACTCTCAATCGATATCATCGATCCCATCGAAAGTGGATCGATAATATCGACAGACAGTTTTACAACGCCCCTATTTTTTTAAAGAAAACTTATATCGATTATATCGAGAGCAGGTCGATTGGATCGAGACCGGACACAAACCGTCTAGTAAGCTTATAGGTAAATCTATACGATTTATCGATCCCATCGACAAGGACTCCGATATTATCGATATACGAATTCTGATGACATCGATTGTTCCCCGATCATATCTTTAGAACCTAAAATTCTTCAAGGCTTGTCTCTCTTATTTTCACCTATCGATAGATCGATCCATATATCGATGGAATCGGAGTTCAAAATTCGATAACATCGATGTGTGTCTCGATCCCATCAACCAGTTGGCAAAAGGTTTCCAAAGAGAAAATGACATTTGAGTTTGTATCATCGAGCGGATCATCGATACAATCGAGAGTATACACTCGATCATATCGACTCTTGCTCGATGATATCAAACTCTGTCATAAATGTGACCGTTTTATATCCATTGGAACCTTTTGTGTATATATAGAGAGGTTAGTCTTTATTGCTGATAGAGAAATAAGAGAGTGCTTCTAAGTGTTTTAAACTTCATATCATTTATCTTAAGCCCTTTCTCTCAAGGAGTTCATCCTCCAATCCACCCTCATCATTAATATTCAATAGAGTAGATTGGAGAATGAACTTCCACATTCAAGGATCCTCCAACTACTATCTTAATGGCAAATCATTAAGATGGGATGCCTTGAATGCATAGATGATTGAAATCACTCTATCTTCCTAATAGAAAAACCTTTAAAGAGTAGAATTTCATCATAAACTTGACCCAACCCGAAGCCTAGTACTGGTATACCTTTTGTGTTGTGGATTAAGGGAGCCGAAGACCCTTCAACAACAAGGAGGAGATCTTTGACATTGAACTGAATGGGACTCATCAACTTATTTATAAGTATCTAGAGTCCAGAGGACACTTGTGATCATTCCTTTTTAGGATTGGGTCTTAAGTGTTGTTCACCCTTTGAAGTCCTCAAAGGAGGCCTCCGACGGGAGTATACGTGTGGGGTGCGTTGTGTGGACCCTTGCTCTGTGGAGAGCATAAACATCTGGGTGCATTGTGTGGACCCTTACTCTGTATGGGCATAAACATCTGGTTAGGAATACGTCAACAAAACTCCAGGGTTTGAGGTGAACCGACAAGAAACCTCTGTAAAGGTTAAAGGTGAACCTGATTTAAAACCTTAGATTTGAGGTGAACCATGGGAAACCTCCTTAGTGAAATCTGGTACACTCAAGGGTTGAGTGTGAAAGACAGGGTTTGAGGTGAACCGAGTAGAAACCTCTGTAAAGGTTAAAGGTGAACCTGATTTAAAACCTTAGATTTGAGGTGAACCATGGGAAGCTTCCTTAGTGAAATTCGGTACACTCAAGGGTTGAGTGTGGAAGCCGAGAGTGGAGTAGACAAGTAGTCGAACCGCTATAAAATGACTGTGTTTGAGATTAGTATTGTCTTTCATTTATGTGATTTCCTTATATGCCTTTATATCTGATCATCTAAAATCACATTTTATACACACACATAGTCATATCCATCACAATCTTATCTATAAATTGTTTATCTTTTAAGTAGTTTGTGATTGGATTCTCTGCTAGGATTGAAAGTCAGTAGAGTTAATTTTGAGTAATCTTAATCTCTACCCTGTGATAGGATTAGTGTGATAGGATTTTTAATAATTCATAAAAAAATTTAAAAATCCTATTTACCCCCCCTCTAGGATATCCTGGCATATTTCTACTTCAACTAAAGTGGTCTTCATCGCTATTTCAATTGGTATCAGAGCGGGTCTCTCTTTAAGGGCTTCACCGCCTAGAGAGTGATCTTGACTGAAGTTAAGGAATATGGCCAAAGGAGAGGGCTCATCTGTCACTAGACCTCCAGTATTTGATGGTTCAAATTATGCTTACTGGAAGGCTAGAATGCATTACTTCCTGAGATCTTTGGATCATGATGTTTGGGATGTAGTTGAAAAGGGATATGTGGTACCATCTGAACAAATTGTACTTGAAAATGAAACCACAATCACTAAACTCAAACCTAATGAAAAGTGGATGGCGTTTGACAAAGAGCAGCGAAATACTGAAGCAAAAGCAATGAACGCCATCTACTGTACCATGTCCCAAGATATTTTTAATCAGATAAGTATGTGTGGGACCTCTAAAGAAGCATGAGACTTATTGGAAACAACCCATGAAGGCACAAGCACTATGAAGAGATCTAAACTATAAATTTTAACTTCACAGTTTGAAAATCTTAGGATGGAAGAGCATGAGACATTTATGGAGTTTTTCACCAAATTGAATATCATTTGTAACTCCATGGGTGGATTGGGAGAGAAGGTTCTGGTATCTAAAATATGTAGGAAAATCTTAAGATCCCTACTGGAATGGTTCAATCCCAAGGTAACAACAATTGAGAAGTGTAGGAATATTGATAAGATGAAAGTAGAAGAACTAGTAGGTTCCCTACAAACTTTTGAACTACACTTCACACAAACCCAAAATCCAAAAATACTGTCCTAAAAACCTCTAAGAAAACAAAACATGAGGAAAGTGAGAGTGAAAAAGAAGATGAAGATGAGGAAGTGGCTTTGCTTGCACAAAGATTCAGAAGAATCACGGCCGTCCTTCCAGAGGAAGAAAGGTGAACTACAAACCTCCTGCAGAAAAATTTGGTAAGCAGACCAAAGAACCACAATGTTATGCCTGTCATGAGTATGGGCACCTATCTACCGAATGTCCAAATAGAAAAACCAAGAGCAGGGCGATAGCCGCCACATGGGATGATACAGAAGAGTCAAACTCAGAAAACAGTGACTCAGAAAGTGATGGAGATAAAAAATCCTTGAAAATACTCATGGTCTCCACTGCTTCAATCATTCGAACAGAATCTAAAGAAGAACAACAAGCCACTGAATCATTTTCATCTGACAATGAGAAAATTGAAGAAGAAGAAGATAAAGAGTAAAATGAATTACAAGAGGCTTATAATCAACTTTATATTCATAACATTAAAGTGATTAAACGACTTGGTATATCTGAAAATAAAAAGGAATTGCTGAAATTAGATCTGGATAAAGCTTCACATATTAATACTCATCTAATTACTGATTTACAGCAGTGTCACTCAGATAATGATAGACTTGAAAGAAATAACATCTCTTTGAAATCTGAGTCAGAAAAATTAAAGAAACAAGTTAAAGCACTAAATGAGGAAAACTTGATTCTTTAGAATAAAAATTATACACTTCAAAATGAATTAGAAGAATCTTGGAAAATAGCCCAACTAAATTGTAAATTTTCCCAGAGTGGTGAGAGGTTAGAAAAACTTTTGGGTATGGGAAAATCTGGAAATAATAAATATGGTTTGGGGTATGAAAAAGATAGAACAAAAACTAAATATGATGCACAACCATTTGGAAAATCTGTTGCATCTAGTAGTAACACTAGACCTATCCCAGCTCGTTACAAAAATGAGGAGTCAGTTTATGAGCTAGACAAAAGAACTATAAAATCATCACCACTCGAGATAGTTGACAGGATGAAGGAGCAGTTAAGTCATGTGGACAAATCAAATAAGAAGAACAAATCTACCACGAGTAAAACTCCTATCACAAAGTGGGTGGTTAAGGAAAAGACAAATTGCCTTGTTACCCATTCAAATCATTTATCAGGCAATGAGGCCAAATGGTACCTGGACAGTGGTTGCTCAAGACATGTCACAGGTGACAAGTCCCTTCTTTCAAACTATAAGGATTTTCATAAAGGGATAGTCACCTACAGAGATGGAACCACTGCTAAAGTAATTGGATAGGAAATCATAGAAGGAATCAATCTGTTTAAGAATGAGAATGCTTTTTGCATAAAAGGCTTGGCACATAACCTACTAAGCATCTCTCAAATATGTGATAATGGGCATACGGTTAATTTCAACAAAGAAGAATGTGAGATCCTAGATCGATCAGGAAAATTAATTATGAAGGGTCTTCGCACAAAAAACCACTGCTAAATTATTATAGGAAAAGAAAGGAGTGATATTGACAAACACTGAGAGAGAAGAAACTGGTCCAGGTTATGTATCAAAATCTAGATACTTGCTGAAATGATGCAATTTTGCTGAAGAAACAATCTGAGGTCTCTCACCTCATTTTTTTTTGTACATAAACAATCAAATCTTTATACCCTTGAGGTACAGAAGCTATACAAAATTTTGCTGATAATTTTTGCTAAGAATTTTAATAGATATACTATTCTGTACATGAATGATTATCAGACTGCAGAAAAACTTGAAAAGATCCACCTTCGATATGAGCATCGATTGGTCACTTGCGAATGTCGATCACATCGACTGAGAATCGATAGAATCAATGACTCTCCAGGTAGTTGAAACGTCGGGATGGTTGATCTTCCCTAGAACTTAAAATTAAAAATCAAAATTTAGAATCTGGGAAGCATGATCAAAGGGATAGATCATCGTTGCTTAGTAAGAATTAGAAGACCAAAAAGGAAAGCCGCATCTGGTGCCCTCAGGCCTGGATATTTCATCTCTCCAAGATGGGCAAAAATAAAGGATTGGTTCATCCACATCATGCATCAACTTGAAAGAAGAAAATTAAGTAGGATGCAACTGCCTTTTTTCCTCTGTTCAACTTAAACTTTGTGGCGGAATGAATGGTTCACAAAAAGAGCATTGAACCTTTTAGGATCATCGATCTCTTGAAATAAATTGGGTGGAAAAATGTTGTGAACCTTGGAGGAACTTTTCAACATAATCTGGTACATCAGTTTCTAATTTTGGTCTACAATGTTGAAAAAGATCCTCCAGTTATCTCGATCTCGATCATAAATCGGGTTAAATACATCACACCAAACCAGGTGAGTAGGATGCTTAACATGAAAATGATTGAAATGCCTATATCAAATCGAAATATGAATGGTCTAAGGTGTGTCGGGGGAAGTTACTCGTGCATTGTGTAATGGTGCCACCATTCCCAAGAATGCCAAAAATGTTCTTCATGTCAAGTATCTTGATCCTACCTGTAAAATTCTTCATAGCATTTTTAGCTCGAACGTCTATCCCTGTGAAGTCTCTGGCAACCAGCTCTCACCATACATCCTTAACATTCTGTACGACATTCATCTGAGAATTCCAATATGCCTACCCACTCTGATCGCACAACAGATGATCCATGTGTTTACAGAAGCATCCATCACTACACTACCATTTCCATGTCTTCTATCTAATTTTTCACGTCAATTCGGATTGCCATCGACTAATGATCTCCCTCATCCATGTGCATGGTTCAACTTTGAAGACATACATAGACTAAACATCTTTGAAGATGTGTTTTGTGGTGGAAGAACCGGTTCAATTCCTGGCAGTAACAGCCTGATACAAAATTCTGATTCTTTTGAGGTCATTTCAAACATCTCTGTACGAGACAGTATACAAGATCTTCTAGACGAACAGACTCACATTATGAAGATGCTAGATGATTGCGAAATCCACCTTTCTAAAGTTTGACAACAACTGATGGTCCTGTAACGCGCAACAAAACGTGTTATGAAACAGATACCTGCCCCATAAGCTTACTCACGATAAACATCCATCACAACCTTGAAGTCCTCCTGAAATTCTCCAGGCCTAAATATCTTTTTGGATGCCTATGGTCATATTTATGGGTGTGATAAATTACAAACTTGGCAAGGTTAGGTTGTCGATGTGAAGAATTTCTTTTTGATCAACCTATTTTCTTTACAAACTGTTGACTATTTACTGTGATTATGCTATCTATCTTATTTTCTTTGCATCCATCTCTGTTTACTTATTTTGGGTATCCCTACATGGGGTTGATATTTTTGTCTAATGATTATGATATTGCTGTCTGGGGCAGTATAGATTTTTTTTGGGATAGATGTTTCTGGATAATGAAACTTTTTGGTTGATATGGCTGAATTCAATTCTTATTTTATTGCCATTCCTATTGCTTATACACTGACTATGCTGATTGCTTCATCCATTTTCCTTCCTGGCTTCATTGTTGTAAGCTTATCACTGTTGAATATCTATATACATCTATCTGTCTGTGTTTCTCCCATATGCTTAAATTCTTCAGTCAATATCACTTGTTATATCTTTGTCAATGACTGAAAAAAAGGGGGAGAAAAATTACAAACACCCCTGTGGAAATTTGGATATTTGTGCTCATATATGTTGTAGGTGTTAGGGGGAGCAGCCGCAATAAGAAAGGTGGGGGGGGGGGGGGGGGGGGGGGGGAGTTTGCAGTTAGGGGGAGAACTTACTGTGTGCATACATGGGTGATTAGAATTTGTAAAATTGTGTTAATGCATGTACACACAATTTAGGACGTATCTATCTAGATATTTTTCTAGGATGTTTTGGGTATTTTGTCACGTAATTGACAAAGGAGAAGATTGAAAGTGCACCTACTAGTGCCCTGGTTTGTCAATTACAGTGTAAGTTGAGTCAATCAGACAACAGCGCCTAACAGGAAGATCAACTCAAGTGTCTGCCTCAACTGGATGTGTGGAAGCTCGCCATAGGCAAATCATATCCTCACATCCCATGTCCCAAAACACCAGGTGATTAAAACTTTTAAAACTAAGTAGAACACCTTAGGGTTTTAGTGTAAGAAATTTTTTTACTAAACAGGAAAATCTTCAAGTTTTTCTTACCCTATTGATTATATCGATTCCCTTTTCGATATGATCGACCTAGTCTGTCGATGTCCTCTGCATCTCAATCGATACAATCGAGTGAAGACAAAAAACGTCCAGCAATCAAACATTCATCTGGACGATTTATCGATATATCGGACTCTCAATCGATATCATCGATATTCGAATATCGATCCCATCGAAAGTGGATCAATAATATCGACAGATAGTTTCACGACGCCCTAGTTTTTCTAAAGAAAACTTCTATGAGCTTCGATATATCGATGACTGTCTGATTCAATTTGAATTCAAATATCGATCATATCGAAAGTCAGTCGATCATATCGATAGTGGGCACATGTTTCCTCCAGCATAAATTTTAGGATGTTTTAAACATTGATCGGGGGTCAGTCGAGAAATCGATATTCATATGTCGATCATATTTAGACCTGGTCGATTGGATCGAGACTGGACACAAACCGTCCAGCAAGCTTATAGGTAAATCTATACGATTTATCGATCCCATCGACAAGGACTCCGATATCATTAATATACAAATTCTGATAACATCGACTGTTCCCTGATTTTATCTTTAGAACCTAAAATTCTTCAAGGCTTGTCTCTTGTTTTCACCTGTCGATAGATCGATCCATATATTGATGGAATCAGAGTTCAAAATCTGATAACATCGATGCGTGTCTCGATCCCATCGACCAGTTGGCAAAAGGTTTCCAAAAGTAAAAATGACATTTGAGTTTGTATCATCGAGCGGATCATCAATACAATCAAGAGTATACGCTCGATCATATCGACTCTTTCTCGATGATATCAAACTCTGTCATAAATGTGACCGTTTTATATCCGTTGGAACCTTTTTCCTATATATAGAGAGGTTAGTCTTTATTGCTGGTTGAGAAAGAAGAGAGTGCTTCTAAGTGTTTTAAACTTCATATCATTTATCTTAAGCCCTTTCTCTCAGGAAATTCATCCTCCAATCCACCCTCATCATTGATATTTAATAAAGTATATTGGGAAATGAACTTTCACATTCAAGGATCCTCCAGCTACTACCTTAATGACAAATCATTAAGATGGGATGCCTTGAATGCATAGATGATTGGAATCACTCTATCTTCCTAATAGGAAAACCTTTAGAGAGTAGAATTCCATCATAACCTTGACCCAACGCAAAGCCTAGTACTGGTATACCTTTTGTGTTATGGATTAAGGGAGCCGAAGACCCTTCAACCACAAGGATGAGATCTTTGACATAACGCTGAATGAGACTCATCAACTTATTTATAAGTATCTAGAGTCTAGAGGATACTTGTGATCATTTCTTTTTAAGATTGGGTATTAAGTGTTGCTCACCCTTTGAAGTCCTCAAAGGAGGCCTCTGACGGGAGTGTACGTGCGGGGTGCATTGTGTGGACCCTTGCTCTATGGAGAGCATAAACATATGGGTACGTTGTGTGGACCCTTGCTCTGTGTGGGTATAAACATCTAGTTAGGAGTGCGCCAACAAAACTCCAGGGTTTAAGGTGAACCGAGTAGAAACCTCTGTAAAGGTTGAAGGTGAACCTGATTTAAAACCTTAGGTTTGAGGTGAACCATGGAAAACCTCCTTAGTGAAATCCGGTACACTCAAGGGTTGAGTGTGGAAGTCGGGAGTGGAGTAGACAAGTAGTTGATCTACTATAAAATGATTGTGTTTGAGATTAGTATTGTCTTTCATTTATGTGATTTCCTTAAATGCCTTTATAACTGATCATCTGAAATCACATCTTATACACACACACAGTCATATCCATCACAATCTTATCTATAAATTGTTTCTTTTAAGTAGTTTGTGATTGGATCCTCTACCAGGCTTGAAAGTCAATAAAGTTATTTTTAAGTAATCCTAATCTCTACCCTGTGATAGGATTTTTAATAATTCATAAAAAATTAAAAAAATCCTAATCACTCCCCCCCCCCCTCTAGGATATATTAGCATATTCCTACTTCAACTCAAGCGGTCTTCACCGCTATTTCAACTTATAACATAAACTTATAATCTATAACCTAACCTTAACCAAAACCTAAAGTTAAACAGTAACATTTAACCTAAAACCTAAATGTATTCTAAAATCCCTAACCAAAACCACCACCTAATCCAAATCTCAAAACCCAAACCTAAACCTAAAGCTATACGTGAAAACCCAAACCTAAACCCGATCTCGATTTCCTAAACCAAAACCTTAACCTATTCTCAATTCCCTAAATGTTAACCTATAACCTAAACTAAACTTAAACCTATAACTTGCACTTATAACCTAAATGTATAACCTAAACCTAAGCATAAAACCTAAACCTAAACCTAGAAAAGAAATGTATTCTCAAATCCTTAAACCTAAACCTACACCTAATCCTAATCTCAACTCCCTAACCTAAACTTAAACTAAACCTTGAAAACCCAAAGCTAAGCTAGGTCCCGAACCCGAACTCAATTTTCTAAACCTAAACCTATTACATAAAATCTAAACCTAAAACCTAAATGTATTCTCAAATCACTAAACGTAGACCTACACCTAATCCTAATCTCAACTCCCTAAGAGAAACCTAAACCTAAACTTGAAAACCCGAACCTAAACCCGATCCCGAACCCAATTTCCTAAACCAAAAACCTTAACCTATTCTCAATTCCCTAAACTATAGCTTATAACCTAAACCTAAACCTTAACCTAAACCTAAACCTAAAACAACACCTAATCTTAATCTAAACTCCCTAACCTAAACCTAAACCTAAACTTGAAAACCTAAACCTAAACCTGATCCCGAACCCGAACCCGATATCCTAAACCTATAACCTGCACTTATAACCTAAACCTAAGCCTAAAACCTAAACCTAAACCTAAAATAGAAATGTATTCTCAAATCCTTAAACCTAAATCTACACCAAATCCTAATCTAACCTCCCTAACCTAAACTTGAAAACCCAAACCTAAACCCGATCCCGAACCCAAACCCGATTTCCTAAACCTAAACCTTAAGCTATTCTCAATTCCCTAAACCTTTAGCTTAAAACCTAAACCTAAACCTTAACCTAAACCTAAACCTAAACTAAAACCTATGACCTAAAACCTTAACCTATAACCTATAACCTATACTTATAACCTATAACCTAACCTTAACCTAAACCTAAAACTAAACCTTAACCTAAAACCTAAAACCTAAACCTAAACCTAAAACCTAAATGTATTCTCAAATCCCTAACCTAAACCTCCACCTAATTCTAATCTTAACTACCTAACCTATACCTAAAACTAAACTTGAAAAGCTAAACCTAAACCCGATCCCAAATCCGAAGCCGATTTCCTACACCCAAACCTTAATCTATTCTCAATTCCCAAAAACTTAACCTATAACCTAACCTAAACCTAAACCTATAACTTGCACTTATAACCTAAAACAAAAATGTATTCTTAAATCCTTAAACCTAAACCTACACCCAATCCTAATCTCAACTCCCTAACCTAAACTTAAACCTAAACTTGAAAACCCAAACCTCAAACCGATCCTGAACTCGAACCCGATTTCTTAAATATAAACCTTAACCTTTAACCTATTCTTAATTCCCTAAAGCTATAACCTATATACTATAGCCCATAACCTTAACCGAAACGTATACCCTAAACCAAAACCTAAACCTTAACCTAAACCTAAACCAAATCCTATAACCTAAACCTTAACTTATAACATATAACCTAATCTTAACCTAAACCTAAACCTAAAAACTAAAACCTAAATGTATTCTTTAATCCCTGAACCTAGACCTACTCCTAATCCTCATCTCAACTCCCTAACTTAAACCTAAACCTAAACTTGAAAACCCTAACCTAAACCATATCCCGAACTCGAACCCGATTTCCTAAACCTAAAACCTTAACCTATTCTCAATTCCCTAAACCTTAACCTATAACCTAACCTAAACCTAAACCTATAATCTGCACTTAAAACCTAAACTAAGTCTAAAACCTAAACCTAAACCTAAAATGGAAATGTATTCTCAAATCCCTAAACCTAAACCTACACCTAATCCTAATCTCAACT
Source organism: Magnolia kwangsiensis (assembly GCA_037074715.1). Taxonomy (NCBI): domain Eukaryota; kingdom Viridiplantae; phylum Streptophyta; class Magnoliopsida; order Magnoliales; family Magnoliaceae; genus Magnolia; species Magnolia kwangsiensis. The sequence goes on from CM073579.1 coordinate 43,949,022, forward strand.
CCCTAACGTAAACCTAAACCTAAACCTAAACCCGAACCCGATATCCTAAACCTAAACCTTAACCTATTCTCAATTCCCTGAACCTTAACCAATAACCTAACCTAAACCTAAACCTTAACCTATTATCAATTCCCTGAACCTTAACCAATAACCTAACCTAAACCTAAACCTAAACCTATAACCTAAACTTCTAACCTAAACCTATAACCTAAACCTAGGCCTAAAACCTAAACCTAAACCTAGAAAAGAAATGTATTCTCAAATCCTTAAACCTAAACCGACACCTAATACTAATCTCAACTCCCTAACCTAAACTAAAACCAAAACTTGAAAACCTAAACCTAAACCAAATCTCGAACATGAGCCTGATTTCCTAAACCTAAACCTTAACCTTTAACCTATTCTCAATTCCTTAAAGCAATAACCTATAACCTAAACTTGTAACGTATAACCTAACCGTAACCTAAACATAAAATCTAACCCTTAACCTAAAATCTAAATATATTCTCAAATCACTAAACCTAGACCTACACCTAATCCTAATCTTAACTCCCTAACCGAAACCAAAACATAAACTTGAAAACCCTAATCAAAACCCGATCCCGAACCCGATTTCCTAAACATAAAACCTTAACCTATTCTCAATTCCCTAAACTATAGCTTATAACCTAAACCTAAACCCTAACCTAAACCTAAACCTAAACCTATAAAATGTAACCTAAACCTAAACCTAGAACCTAAATGTAATCTTAAATCCCTAAACCTAAACGTACACCTAATCCTAATCTCAAGTTCCTAACCTAAACCTAAACCTAAACCTGATCCCGAACCCGAACCCAATATCGTAAACCTAAACCTTAACCTATTCTCAATTCCCTAAACCTTAACCTATAACCTAACCTAAACCTAAACCTATAACCTGCACTTATAACCTAAACCTAAGCCTAAAGCCTAAAACCTAACCCTAAACCTAAAATAGAAATGTATTCTCAAATCCTTAAACCTAAATCTACACTGAATCTAAATCTAACCTCCCTAACCTAAACTTGAAAACCCAAACCCAAACCCGATCGCGAACCCGAACCCGATTTCCTAAACCTTAACCTTAACCTATTCTCAATTCCCTAAACCATTAGCTTATAACCTAAACCTAAACCTTAACCTAAACTAAAACCTATGACCTAAAACCTTAACCTATAACCTATAACCTATACTTATAACCTATTTCCTAACCTTAACCTAAACCTAAAACTAAACCTTAACCTATAACCTAAAACCTAAACCTAAACCTAAATCCTAAATGTATTATCAAATCCCTAACCTAAACCTCCACCTAATCCTAATCTTAACTCCCTAACTTAAACCTAAACCTAAACTTGAAAACCTAAACCTAAACCCGATCCCGATTTCCTACACCTAAACTTTAACCTATTCTCAATTCCCAAAACCTTAACCTATAACCTAAACTAAACCTAAACCTATAACTTGCACTTATAACCTAAACGTATAACCTAAGACTAAACCTAAACCTAAAACAGAAATGTATTCTCAAATCTTTAAACCAAAACCTACACCTAATCCTAATCCTAACTCCCTAACCTAAACTTAAACCTAAACTTGGAAACCCAAACCTTAACCCGATCCTGAACTCGAACCCGATTTCTTAAATCTAAACCTTAACCTTTAACCTATTCTCAATTCCCTAAAGCTATAACCTATATACTATAACCTATAACTTTAACCGAAACGTATAGCCTAAACTTGAACCTAAACCTAAACCAAAACCTATAGCCTAATCCTTAACTTATAACCTATAACGTAAACTTATAACCTATAACCTAACCTTAACCAAAACCTAAACCTAAACCTATAACATAAAACCTAAATGTATTCTCTAATCCCTAAACCTAGACCTACTCCTAATCCTAATCTCAACTGCCTAACCTTAACCTAAACCTAAACTTGAAAACCCTAACCTAAACCCGATCCCGAACCCGAACCCGATTTTCTAAACCTAAAACCTTAACCTATTCTCAATTTCCCTGAACCTTAATAATGAGACTACAACTCGTCCACTAGGGGCAACCTAATCAGATTGATTTAAAATTATTTTTCGCATGTTTTGCTCGGGACTAGCAAAATGCTGGTTGGAGGTTGTAATGAGGGTCAAATATTACATATTAGACCCCGACTATTACCATATTTTATCAACATGATAATGCTTAATGACATAATTTAATTGTGTTTTTATTACAGGATGAAATTAGGAGCGTTGATTGAAAAAGGATATTAAAAGTGTGGATTTGAAGCTCCGAAGTCACCAGAGCAAGGAACGGACTCCATAAGACCAATATTGATGGATTTACACGGTAAGGATCTGAGGAAATCAAGCCGTTCACGTTTAAAAAGGCCCGAAAATGTTACAAAATGCAAGATCACATGGTTTCCGTCATCCGATTGACTCGAAACTTCATACATACGATGTGGGCCATAAATTAACCGTACATATTAAATTTCAGCCATTAAAGATCTCGGGAAGTGGGCCAACGGACAGATTAGCCCATTAATTCCTTAAATGGGGCCCGCTGGATATCTGGATATACATCAATTTTGGTACTGACGGTTGAAATAATATGGTAAAAAGGATGGACGGTGCAGATTTCTCACAAACATTACGGTGGGCCCTTATGTACAACATGTGTACATGGTGTACACACGTGCTCGAGCCACACCATATCGGTCAGCAGTGCTAACCAGCGCCTGCCCGCAGCATCTTCCCAAAAATAAAAATTTTCATTTTCGTTTCACGCCAATGGACGGCCTGCGTCCGTTTTGCGATCAACTGTGGGCCCCACTCATGCCCCGTACGGACGATCTAAACCGTCCATCTTGTAGACGGCTGTGAATACTACAAAACCTAGTTGATAGTTTTCAGCCATGCGTACACACGTGTGCGTTACAGAGGCCATTAAAGGACTGCCCTGCAACGTTCAAATCTGATCTTTTTATGATTTATTCTCTGGGCCGCGCCAATGAAAATTCAAAACCATCCATTCTTGACTGAAATTTCGTTCTGAATCCAATGGACGGGTTGGATTTTCCAGAAAATGCTTCTGTGGGGCCCACCAATCATGACAGCGAAAGAGTGCGAAAGGTTTCGCACATCCGCGAAAACTAACTTTTTCAGGTGGTTATGGCCCTCCATCTTTGATCATATAGCAGATCTGAACCATCTATCATGTAGAGGACCCAAAAACGTCCTAAGAGACGGTGTTTCTTTGGAAATTAAGGGAGGAAAGTGGTAATTTTTGAGGCAACAAACTTGGCTACGAAAAAGCTTTTGTTGGGCATGCATAGCTTTCCAAATCCGATTCAAATCCGATTTTCACCACTCCAGCAGCTATATAAGGAGATTTTGGACGTGAGGAGCATTCATTCAGAGCTAGGAGGAAGATTCAGAGCCAAGGAGAAGAAAGAGAAGAGAGAGAGAAGAAAGAAGAAGAGAGATAAGAGAGATGTTTTTAATATTTTTATTTTATATTTTCTTTTTCCTAATTAATTTTATGGATAGCTAATTCTTCTTAGCTAGGGCTGAGATGAAGTCCCTGATTTGATTGAATCTTGTTTATGTTAAATTTATTTTAATTGGATTGATTTGTTTCTTTTTCTAGTGTGCTTTCCTAAGATTTCTATACTTTTCCATTCTATGAGCTCGACCAAAGTCTAGATATGGATGTTGTTTGGAATATTATTCTAGGTGCTTGTGTCTGACCATGAACAGGTCTCCTATAGAGGAAGAAACAAAATTTACATCTCTCCATGCCTGACCATGGATGGAAAGATGTGATCCATTTGCTTTAAAGGATTATCCATTCTGTGTGCCCGACCAAGGACATAGGATGTGCTTTGTTTATTAAATTTATATCAATCTGAATTAGGATAAATCAACAGGTAAATAAGGGTTATGATAGTTAGGGGTGGTTCGAAAGTCGTAGTCTTCTCATCGATTGGATTTTACTCACTAGTCTCAGTTACTTGTTCATTGATTTTTGTTTAGTTTTCTTAATCATTACCTAAACTCTTTGTTGGATTAGTTAAGAAGAGTCTTAAATTTCAAATTGTGACAACCAGTCCTCGTGGAAATGATCTCGTAATACGTACCATATCTACATCTGATTCGTATACTTGTGAGTTAAAATCATTTAAATCAGATTGGTTTAAATTAAAACATCATTTAACCTATAACCTAACCTAAACCTAAACCTATAACCTGCACTTATAACCTAAACCTAAGCCTAAAACCTAAACCTAAACCTAAAACAGAAATGTATTCTCAAATCCTTAAACCTAAATCTACACCGAATCCTAATCTAACCTCCCTAACCTAAACTTGAAAACCCAAACCTAAACCCGATCCCAAACCCGAACTCGATTTCTTAGACCTTAACCTTAACCTATTCTTAATTCCATAAACCTTTAGCTTATAACCTAAATCTAAACCATAAACTAAATGTAACACCCTAGATTTCACTAATCTGAAATTAGATGTTCTTAGGCAATGGGTCAACCATAACACTCTTGGAGATCAATCCTAAAGTCTAGAAATCGTTTTTCAACCCATTTCCTTCAAAATCTCACCTTTCACCACCCCATTCTTCAAATTTCTCTAAGTACTTTCATATTCGACACAAACCTAAAGTTTAAAAGGTGAGGAACTATACTTAAATTAAAACTTACTATAAATAGTAAATACATGCGTAAAATGAGATTTTGACTAGTTAATATTTATAATTTCATGATATAGATAGGTTATTTGGATGGATTAGCTTCTTCTACCCCAAAATCATATACTGTATGTTGCGTAACTCATTCCAGTTTGCAAATGAGACTCGATAAACGCCTCAACGGATTCGTGGGCCCAAACGACTCAATTCGGGGGAATCCAAGGTGGGCCCCACATGTTTCCGGCATCCCTGGGGGGTGAGGACCTCACTCATGGGGCAATTCCTTACCAAATAGGTCAGTGACCGGCGAGGCCTCGCCGACCTCGTCCGTACAACGGTCTGGCAGGCCGGTTTCTGCACTTTTTCCTACACATTTTTTCTAACTTTGAAAAATAATATCTCCTTCGTTATAACTCCGATTTATGTGATTCAAAAATAAAATTGAAGGTAAATAAGTCTAGTTTTATATAAAAATATGTAAAAAATATAATAAAATATTTAATATAGTTTAATGTAGGACGTTGTGACAAATTATACGAAAATCACTTGTTGGACAGCTGCTGCTTCGGGAATTTCTTGAATTTTTATAAAACTTGAAATCTTATGAAATTTGGTGAGTACAGGTTAAAATTGATTATGAACCACCAAAAAAACTAATAAAAATAATATGATAACTAGAAGTTCCCAAAATGGGGCATAGAATGGCCCTAAGACCGTATTCTGCCCTATTAGGGTAGAATTTGGTTAAGTACCAAACTGAATATTCAGTAGAATTAACTTGAATCACTTTAAATATAAAATACAAGACCCAAGATTAGTAGGACCACTAACACTACATTACCCTAAAATCTAGGATCAAACTCTAAACCCAGTTGCTCACGGGAGCATTCAGAAACTTTGTATCGGACCTGGACCGCACATCGGAAGTCCGATTGTCCTGAACATAGACAATCTTGAACAACTAGTTTTACTTGACAATCAGCTCAAAAATCAAGTCCATACGATGTCCTGAGACCATTTCCTTGCATCCGGAGTGAAAAGTCTGAGAAAAGTGAATTTATTTAGAAATTAAATATAATTTATGAAATCTGGCACATGTCACTAGCGTGACATTTTCTAAGCATTCTGACCGTTAAAATTCGACCAAATTTCACCCTCGGATCAGGATAGTTGGCCCTTACATGTCCAGGTACTTGTAGCTCTGATAGAGTTTCGGTGACCGCTGAACTGAAACCGGTCCGCCACAGTCGATCTGGATGTCCGATCGGACTGAAAACTCTGCCTGACCTAGATCCAATATCAAGGAGCTTAAGTCTGACCGCATTTAGTAACAGGACCACCAGAAGTCCTTCGTTGAATCGAAACAAGCCCGTTTTGGTTATAAAATAGGTATCCCTTGGCCTTAAGGCTATTTCCGTCGATTTTGGGCTTATAAAAAGGCCTTAAGCCGTCTCTCACAAATCCCATACTAATTTAGAAAACCTAGGAGAGAGAAGAGAGAAAAGAGAGAGAAAGTCAGGGAGAAGTTGGGGGTTTTCCCTGAGATTCTTCCCTGCTACTCCACGTGCCAAAGCCATCCATCTGCATCGCTATTCTGGCGATTCCAGTTTCGTTCTAGGTAAGTAAACCCTAGGCTTATGTATTAGGTTGCCAATCAGTCGTTGACAAAGACTTAGAGTCTCTGTCGAGTTCGTTGCGATTCTACGGCGTAAGGTGTAGATTTTAGACGCTTAGATTACCTGTTTTCAAAGCTTTCAATGTTGTTTAATGATAGATTGTTGACAAGGATGCTGTTTGACATGTAGAACATGCTGTCCGTTTTTCATTTTGAATACGTACGAAGAATATGAGATTTAGGGAATTTTAGGTATTTGTAGGAAATATTGTATATGTACGTATTTTGCTGATATGATTACCATGAGTATTTACCGTATACCTGTACTAGTTATACGCGTATGATCTGTTTGGCGAAGAGATTCGTCCTAATGCCCTTATTGGCCGACATATGCTATGTAGACTAATGTGTGTAGACTAAGTGTTTGTTGAAATGCATAAATCAATATGATTTATGCCTGCCATATGTTTTAAATGTAAGAACATGATTGTTGTGTATTAGACATCTCCTTGATATAAGGATCTGTCATATTATATGTTGAAATCAACATACGTCAAGTACGTTGGAGTTGTGTAGTCTAAGTGTTTGTATAAATATATGTATTAGTAAGTATTGAGTAAATGGTATTGTAGATTAGCGTTGAGACTAGATTCTCAACTAATTTGATGATGTACATGATTTCCTCCATGCTTGTTGTATTTCAATTGATTACCTTATGTGCGAAGTACTCATGTATGGTTAACTGCTTACGATGTATGTTATAACATGCTGATAACATGCTGGAATTTCTTATATTTCAATTCTGTCTCTCATATGATTATTGATTTAGATTACAAGTGTTTGGGGCTATACTCTAGTCCAGGCAGTTGGTAACAGATTTGAATTCGTGGTTGGATTCTATTCGCCACGAAGGATGTGTATGACGAACCCGAGTCGTACTAGAGTTGTCGACAGTGGTTAGGCCACACGAAGTGCTTGTGCACTTCATGTCGGTCGATTCAACGTGCGCTCGTACTAGTCAGACTCATCAAGTAACCAGACTGATCATTGTATGTTCATCTTGTATTGGTCATAGCTGCTTGATCCTAGGGTAATGAACTTACCAGTGTAACCCTAATAACCGTGGTACCTTGATCCACTAAGACTCATGAGCCTGACATGGTGGTATGGGACACCGTGGTCAAGCTGTTGGCCTACACTGGGGCCACAAACCTCCCCGTAGTGACCATTGAGCAACCTAGACTTGTGAGCAGATTATGGTGGTATGGGACACTATATTCTTACTGTCGGCCTACACTGATAAGGTGATGGGGGAGCTGTGCAACGAGTACGAGCAACAACCCTGACAGCCCTTTGCAGTGACCTCGAGCGTACTCTAAGTTTATGTGAGGCGACGACCTTTCCGTAGCAACAAGAGTACAACTAGGCCTGTATTGATAAGGTGATGGGGGAGCGGTGCAACGAGTGCGTGCAACAGCCCTGACAGCCCTTGAAGCGACCTAGAAATTTATCATCGTATGAGATTACTAGGAGTGATGACCCTAGACAGGATCCTTGTTGAGAATATCATAAGGGAAGTACCCTAGTTTCCTAATCCTTCTGTATGAAAAGGACTAATAGCAACTCGGTAATCATATTCATATCGCACTACATGTGCCTGGAAGATGTGGAGCATTGAGGGAAGAAAGCATGCTGAGGATGTAAGATGGTGTCGCATGAGGGAGTATGTCGGTAAGGGCATCCATCATGTCATTTCATTCTTATATTAATCACAGTATTTAGGAATGTTTGAATTGCTTGCTTTATCATTATCTCTTGATTAATTTGATAACATGCTAATCTTTGCTCTATGATTCCACTGAGTTAGCTACTCACTCCCATGTTACGGGACAGTATTGCGCACACTAACCAGTCCCTATTCTAGTTTCAGATAATGGCGATGCTTGCGAAGCAGAGCCGGACTTGATGATGATGAGGAGGATCCCTCTATATGCAGGTTCTGATCGACGGGTTTACAGGGTTACTGATTAGATGCCAATGCACTTGGTATTTCACCTTTTATTTACACACCCATGTATATTCTTTTCTTTCTATTTTGGAGTATACATGTATTTAGTTAACCTAGTAACATGATCACACTCTGGAGACTTACAATTATATATATATTTTATATATCTATCACATTCTTCTGCTTGCTAATTTAACTGTCTCTGGAGTATGATATGTTATTTTGGCTTAATCCATTTCATGTTTTATACACTATTACAGCCGACATTCATCCATCATTGAAAATATTGCATAAGTGATGTTCTGGAACTCGGGAGTGGAGTTTATGCTCGAACCCCGATTTTCGGAATGTTACAATAAACCTAAACCTTAACCTAAACCAAAATCTATGACCTAAAACCTTAACCTATAACCTATACCCTATACTTATAACCTATAACCAAACCTTAACCTAAACCTAAAACTAAACCTTAACCTATAACCTAAAACCAAAACCTAAACCTAAAACCTAAATGTATTATCAAATCCCTAACCTAAACCTCCACCTAATCCTAATCTTAACTCCCTAACCTAAACCTAAACCTAAACTTGAAAACCTAAACCTAAACCCGAACCCGATTTCCATAACCTAAAACCTTAACCTATTCTCAATTCCCTAAACTATAGCGTATAACAAAAACCTAAACCTTAACCAAAACCTATAAACTATAACCTAAACCTAAACCTAGAACCTAAATGTATTCTCAAATCCTTAAACCTAAACCTACACCTAATCCTAATCTCAACTCCCTAACCTAAACTTAAACCTAAACTTGAAAACCTAAACCTAAACCTAAACCTTATCCCGAACCCGAACCCGATATCCTAAACCTAAACCTTAACCTATTCTCAATTCCTAAACCTTAACCTATAACCTAACCTAAACCTAAACCTATAACCTGCATTTATAACCTAAACCTAAGCCTAAAACCTAAACCTAAACCTAAAACAGAAATGTATTCTCAAATCCTTAAACCTAAATCTACACCTAATCCTAATCTAACTTCCCTAACCTAAACTTGAAAATCCAAACCTAAACCCGATCCCGAACCTGAACCCGATTTCCTAAACCTAAACCTTAACCTATTCTCAATTCCCTAAACCTTTAGCTTATAACCCGTAACATCCCGAAAATCGGGGGTCGAGCATAAACTCCACTCCCGAGTTTCAGAACATCACTTATGCAACATTTTCAATGATGGATGAATGTCGGCTATAATAGTGCATAAAACATGAAGTGGATTAAGCCGAAACAACATATCATACTCTAGAAACAGTTAAATTAGCAAGCAGAAGAATGTGATAGATATATAAAATATATGAACTGTTGTAGGTCTCCAGAGTGTGAACAAGTTACCAGGTTAAATATATACATGTATACTCTAAAAATAATCAAAAAGAATATACATGAGTGCTCCAAAAATATAAAATGACAAGTGTCATGGCGTCAAATCAACCTCCCTGTAATCCCCTCGATCAGAACACGATCTACTTAGACCCACCTGATAACTGCCTATAGGAGAAATCCTCCTCATCATCAAACAAGTCCGGCTCTCCTTCACAAGCAGCGCCATCATCTGAAACTAAAACAGGGACTGGTTGGTGTGTACAACACCGCCCCGTAACGTGGGAGTGAGTAGTCAACTCAGTGGAATCATAGAGCAAAGGTTAACATGTTATCAAATCAATCAAGTGATAATGATAAAGCAAGCAAATCAAACGTTCTTAAATACTGTAATTAATGCTAGAATGAAATGACATGATGGATGCCCTCGCCAATATACTTCCTCATGCGACACCATCTTACGTCCGCGGCATGCTTTCTTCCCTCAGTGCTCCACATCTTTCAGGCACATGCAGTGTGATATGAATATGATTACCGAGTTGTTATTAGTCCTTTTCATACAGTAGGACTGAGAAACTAGGGTACTTCCCTTATATCATTCCCAACAAGGATCCTGTCTAGGGTCGTCACTCCTAGTAGTCTCATACGATGATATGGTTCTAGGGCACTGCAAGGGCTGTCAGGGCTGTTGTACGCACTCGTTACACCGCTCCCCCATCACCTTATCAATACAGGCCTAGTTGTACTCTTGTTGCTATGGAAGGGTCGTCGCCTCACGTAGACTCAGAGTACGCTCGAGGTCACTACAAAGGGCTGCCATGGCTGTTGCATGCACTCGTTGCACCACTCCCCCATCACCTTATCAGTGTAGTCCGATAGCTCGAATATAATGTCTCATACCACCATAATCAGCTCACGAGTCTGTGTTGCTCACTGGTCACTACGGGGAGGCTCGTGGCCCCAGCGTAGGCTAACAGCTAGACCACGGTGTCCCATACCACCATGCCTGGCTCATGAGTCTTAGTGGATCAAGGTATCACGGTTATTAGGGTTATCACTGGTAAGTTCAGTACCCTAGGTTCAAACAGTTATGACCAATACAAGGTGAACATACAATGGTCAGTCGGGTTACTTGATGAGCTCGACTAGTAAGAGCGCACCTCAAGCTGAACGACATGAAGTGTATAAATATCTCGTGTGGCCTAACCACTGCCGTCAACCAAAGCATGACTTGGGTTAGTCAACGCGTCCTTCGTGGCAAATAGAATCCAACCACGAATTCAAATCTATTACCGACTGCCTGGACTAGAGTATAGCCCCAAGCACTTGTAATCTAAATCAATAATCATATGAGAGAGATAGAATTGAAATACAAGTAATTCCAGCATGTTATCAGTATATTATAACATACATCATAAGCAGTTAACCATACACGAGTACTTCAAACATAAGGTAATCAATTCAAATACAACAAGCATGAAGGTAATCATGTACATCATCAAATTAGTTGAGAATCCAATCTCAACGCTAATCTACAACCTTAATTACTCAATACTTACTTATACAAACATTTATACAAACACTTAGTCTAAACACATTAGTCTACATAACATATGTCGGCCAAAATGTGCATTAGGGCGAATCTCTTCACCAAACAGATCATACACACATAACTAGTATAGGTACACGGCAAATGCTCATGGCAATCATATCAGAAAAATACGTACATATACAGTATTTCCTACAAATATCCAAAATATCCTAAATCTCATATTCTTCGTACGTATTCGAAATGAAAAACAGACAGCATGTTCTACATGTCAAACAACATTCTTGTCAACAATCTACCATTAAACGGCATTGAAAGGTTTGAAAAATGGTAACTTAAGCGTCTAAAATCCGCACCTTACGCTATAGAAGTGTAATGAATCGAATAGAGACTCTAAGTCTTTGTCAACGACGATACGACAACCTATAACACAAGGTAAGTCAGCTACTTAGCTATTTGTATCTATAGGAACCTTAAAACAAGTTAAGGTTAGGGTTTTCTTACCTAGAATGAAGTCAGAATCACTGAAAAAATGATGCAGACGTGATGGTTGAGTACGTTGAATGGCAAGGAAGAAACCCTGGATGAACACCAACTCTTTCTCACACTTTCTCTCTCTTTTCTCCCTCCTAAAACTCTAGGGTTTGTGAAATTCGTATGGGTTAGAAATCTAAGGGTTTAAGGCCCTTTTATAAGCCCAAACATAACGAAAACGGACTCCAAGTCAAGGTATACTTAGGTTATAACCAAATCGGGTCTGTTCCGATCCAACGGAGCACTTCTGGAGGTCCTATTACTAAATACGGGCGGACTTAAGCTCTCTAATATTAGATCTAATTCAAGCCAAGTTTTCAGTCTGGTCAGGTTTCCAGATCGACCGTGGCGGACTAGTTTCAGTTCAGCGGTCACCGAAACTCGATTAGGGCCACAAGTGCTATGACATGTTGGGCCACCTATCCTAATTCGAGGGTGAATTTGTGTCAAAATCTAACAGTCAGAACGCTTAAAAATAACACACAAGTGAAACGTGCTAGATTTTTAAAATTATAATTAATTTTCTAAATATCTTCCTTTTCTCACTCTCTTCACTCCGGATGCAATAAAATGGTCTCAGGACATCGTTTGGGCATGATTTTCACGGTTCTTGTCAAGTCCAACTAGGCGGTCATAATGGTCTATGTTCATCGCCATCGGACTTTCGACGGGCAGTCCAGGTCCGATACGAAGTTTCTAAATGCTCCCGAGAGCAACTGGGTTTAGAGATTGATCCTAGGTTTTTAGATAACATAACGTTAGTGGTCCTACTAATTTTGGATCTTGTATTTTATATTTAAAGTGATTCAAGTTAATTCTACTGAGTATTCAGTTTGGTACTTAACCAAATTCTACCCTAATAGAGCAGAATAAGGTCCTAGGGCCATTCTATACCCCATTTTGGGCACTTCTAGTTATCATATTATTTTTATTATTTTTCTGGTATTTCATCATCAAGTTTATCCTATATTCACCAAATTTCATGAGATTTTAAGTTGTGTAAAAATTCTAAAAATTCCTAAAGCAGCAGCTGTCCAACAAGTGATTTTCGGATAGTTTCTCACAACATCCTACTTTAAACTATATTAAATATTTTATTATATTTTTTATATATTTTTATATAAAACTAGACTCATTTAGATTCAATATAATTTTTGAATCACCTAAATCAAAGTTATAACGAAGGAGATATGATTTTTCAAAGTTTGACAAAACGCATAGAAAAAAAGCAGAAACCAGGCTGCCTGTCCGCTGTACGGACAAAGCCACGCCGATGCCGCGAGGACCTCGCCGGTCACTAACTTATTTGGTGAGGTATCGCCCCATGGGTGAGGTCCTCACCCCCCAAAGATGCTAGAAACATGTGGTGCCTACCTTGGATCCTCCCGAATTGAGTCGTTTGGGCCCACGAGTCTGTCGAGGCATTTATCGTGTCTCATTTGTAAACTGGAATGAGTTACGCAATGTACAATATATGATTTTGGGGTAGAAGAATCTAATACATCCAAATAACCTATCTATATCATGAAATTCTAAATGTTAAATAGTTAAAATCTCATTTTACGCATGTATTTACCATTTATAGTAAGTTTTAGTTTAAGTATAGTTTCTCACCTTTTAAACTTTAGGTTTGTGTCTAATATAAAAGTACTTGGAGAAATTTAAAGAATGGGGTGGTGAAAGGTGAGATTTTGAAGAAAATGGGTTGAAAAACGATTTCTAGACTTTAGGATTGATCTCTAAGAGTGATATGGTTGACCCATGCCTAAGGATGTCTAATTCTAAGTTAGTAAAAATCTGGGGTGTTACATAACCTGAACCTAAACCTTAACCTAAACCTAAACCTATACCTATAACCTTAACTTAAACCAAAACTTATGACCTAAAACCTTAACCTATAACCTATAACCTATACTTATAACCTATAACCTAACCTTAAACTAAACCTTAACCTATAACCTAAAACCTAGACCTAAACCTAAAACCTAAATGTATTCTCAAATCCCTAACCTAAACCTCCACCTAATCCTAATCTTAACGACCTAACCTAAACCTAAACTAAACTTGAAAACCTAAACCTAAACTCGAACCCGATTTCCTACACCTAAACCTTAACCTATTCTCAATTCCCTAAACCTTAACCTATAACCTAACCTAAACCTAAACCTATAACTTGCACTTATAACCTAAACCTATAACCTAAACCTAAACCTAAACTTAAAATAGAAATGTATTCTCAAATCCTTAAACCTAAACCTACACCTAATCCTAATCTCAACTCCCTAACCTAAAATTAAACCTAAACTTGAAAACCCAAACCTCAACCCAATCCTAAACACGAACCCAATTTCTTATATATAAACCTTAACCTTTAACCTATTCTCAATTCCCTAAAGCTATAACCTATATACTATAACCCATAACCTTAACCGAAACGTATAGCCTAAACCTGAACCTAAACCTTAACCTAAACCTAAACCAAAACCTATAATCTAAACCTTAACTTATAACCTATAACCTAAACTTATAACCTATAACCTAACCTTAACCCAAACCTAAACCTAAACCTAAAACCTAAAACCTAAATGTATTCTCTAATCCCTAAACCTAGACCTACTCCTAATCCTAATCTCAACTCCCTAACCTAAACCTAAACCTAAACTTGAAAACCCTAACCTAAACTCGATCCCGAACCCGAACCCGATTTCCTAAACCTAAAACCTTAACCTATTCTCAATTCCCTAAACCTTAACCTATAACCTAACCTAAACCTAAACCTAAACCTATAACCTACACTAATAACCTAAACCTAAGCCTAAGCCTAAAACCTAAACCTAAACCTAAAATAGAAATGTATTCTCAAATCCCTAAACCTAAACCTACACCTAATCCTAATCTCAACTCCCTAACCTAAACCTAAACCTAAACCTAAACCTGATCCCAAACCCGAACCCGATATCCTAAACCTAAACCTTAACCTATTCTCAATTCCCTAAACCTTAACCTATAAACTAACCTAAACCTAAACCTATAACCTAAACTTATAACCTAAACCTATAACCTAAACCTAAACCTAAACCTAAACCTAGAAAAGAAATGTATTCTTAAATCCTTAAACCTAAACCTACACCCAATACTAATCTCAACTCCCTAACCTAAACTAAAACTAAAACTTGAAAACCCAAACCTAAATCAGATCCTGAACTCGAGCCCGATTTCCTAAACCTAAACCTTAACCTTTAACCTATTCTCAATTCCCTAAAGTAATAACCTATAACCTAAACTTGTAACCTATAACCTAACTGCAACCTAAACCTAAAATCTAAACCTAAACCTAAAACCTAAATATATTCTCAAATCACTAAACCTAGACCTACACCTAATCCTAATCTCAACTCCCTAACCGAAACCTATACCTAAACTTAAAAACCCTAACCTAAACCCGATCCCGAACCTGATTTCCTAAACCTAAAACCTTAACCTATTCTCAATTCCCTAAACTATAGCTTATAACCTAAACCTAAACCTTAACCTAAACCTAAACCTAAACCTATAAACTATAACCTAAACTGTAACACCCTGAAAATCGGGGGTCGAGCATAAGCTCCACTCCCGATTTCCAACGCATCACTTATGCAACATAAATAATGGTGATTGAGTGTTGATCGTATGAGTGGATTCAACATGAGTGGGATTATACCAAAGCAACATATCATACTCCAGAGACAGTTAAATTATGGAAGCGGAAGACTATGTTAGATATATAACATATATAAATTGTTGTAAGTCTCTAGAGTGTGAACATGTTACCAGGTTAAATATATACATCTATACTCCAAAAATGAACAAAAAGAGTATACATGAGTGCTCCAAAATAGCAAAATGACAAGTGTCATGGCATCTAAGCAACCTCCCTATAATCCCGTCGATCAGAACACGGTCTACATAGACCCGCCTGATAGCTGCCTATAGGAGAAACCCTCATCATCATGAAAGTCTGGCTCCGCTTCACAAGCAGCGCCATCATCTGAAACTAAAACAAGGACTGGTTGGTGTGTGCAACACCGTCCCGTAACGTGGGAGTGAGTGATCAATTCAGTGGAATCATAGAGTAAAGGTTAACATGTTATCAATTCAGTCAAGCAGTAATGATAAAGAAAGCAAATCAAATATTCCTAAATACTGTGATTAATGCAAGGATGAGATGCAATAATGATGCATGCCCTCACCAACATACTCCCTCGTGCGACACCATCTTATGTTCGCGGCATGCTTTCGTCCCTCAAGTGCTCCACATCTTCCAGGCACATGCAATGCGATATGGGCATGATTACCGAGTTGTTATTAGTCCTTTTCATACATCAGGATTGGGAAACTAAGGTACCTCCCTCACATCATTTCCAAATAAGGATCCTATCTAGGATCATCACTCCTAGTTAATCTCATACGATGATGCGATTCTAGGTCGCTGCATGGGCTGTCAGGGCTGTTACATGCACTCGTTGTACCGCTCCCCCATCACCTTATCAATACAGGCCTAGTTTATACTTTGTTTACTACGGGAAGGCTCGTCGCCTCTCCGCAGATTCAGAGTATGCTCGAGGTCACTACAAAGGGCTATCAGGGCTATTACACGCACTCGTTGCACCACTCCCCCATCACCTTATCAGTGTAGGCTGACAGCTCGAATATAGTGTCCCATACCACCATAATCGGCTCACGAGTCTGGATTACTCACTGGTCACTACAAGGAGGCTCATGGCACCAACGTAGGCTAACAGCTCAACCACGGTGTCCCATACCACCATGCCCGGCTCATGAGTCTTAATGGATCAAGGTACCACGGTTATCAGGGTTTTCACTGGTAAGTTCAGTATCCTAGGTTCAAGCAGTTATGACCAATACAAGGTGAACATACAACGGTCAATAAGATTACTTGACGAGTTTGACTAGTACGAGTGCCCATTGAGTTGTACGACATGAAGTGCATAAGCACTTCGTGTGGCCTAACCACTACCGACAAGCAACCCATGACTTGGGTTCTTCAAACGCGTCTTGCGTGGCGAATAGAGGCCAACCACGAGCTCAAATCTGTTACTGATTGCCTGGACCATAACATAGCCCCAAACACATTCCATATTAACCGGTAAACATGTACAGTAGCCAGAACAGAAATAACCAAATAATTCAGGCATATTTCCCAACATGTTATAAGATACAACATGAACAAGAATCCATACGCATGCATTTCAAAGTAAAGCGACTAAGTTAAACAACTTGCATGGAGGAAATCATAAACATCGCTAAGGTATTTGAGAATCCTATCTCAACACCCAAGTAAAGCATTATTTACTACGTATATACTCATACAAGCATTTATACAAACACTTAGCCTACACATATTAGCCTACACATCATATGTTGGCTAAAACCTGTATTAGGGGGAATCCTTTCGCCAAACAGATACTGCATCCATAACTCGCATGTATATACGACAAATACTCATGGAAATCACATTTACAAAATTTATATGTATACGATATTTTCTACAAATACCTAAAATACATAAAATTTCATATACTTCGTATGTATTCGAAATGGAAAATGGACAACATGTTCTACATGTGAATTAGCATCCTCGTCAATAATCTACCATTAGCCGATATTGAAAGCTTTGAAAAATGACAACCTAAGCATCTAAAATCCGCACCTTACGCCGTAGAAGTGTAACGAATTTAATAGAGACTATAAGTCTTTGTCAATGACTGATTGACAACCTACAGTATGATTTAGGTTAGCTACTTCACCACTTGCACCAATTGAAACCATAGAACAGGTTAGGGTTAGGCTTTCTTACCTAAGAACGAAGTTAGAATCGCCAGAAAAGCGATTAGATCGTGATGATTAAGCACGTAGGATAGCAGGGTAGAATAGCAGGAAGATCCTCCCACTTCTCTCACACTTTCCCTCTTTTCTCTCTTCTCTCTCCTAGGTTTTCCCAAATTCGTGTGGGATGAGAGAGTGAGGGTTTAAGGTCCTTATATAGGCCCAAAACTCTCCAAATTAGACCCAGGGCCATGGTATACTTAGGTTATGTCCAAATACGGACTGTTCCGTCTCAACGGAGCACTTTTGGAAGTCCTGTTGCTGTGTGCGGTTGGACTTAAGCTCATAGATGCTGAATCTTGATCAAGTTAAGTTTTCAGTTCGATCGAATTTTCAGATCGACCGTGGCAGATCAGTTTCAGTTCAATGGTTACTGAAAGTCGATTAGAGCCACAAGTGCTATGACATGTATGGACCACCTATCCTGATCTGAGGGTGAATTTGGGTTGAAATCTAATGGTCAGAATGCTTAAAAACATTGAGCAAGCGACACGTTCCAGATTACTTAAAATTATATTTAATTTTCTAAAAATCTTTATTTTCTCACTCTCTTCACTCCGGACTCAAGGAAATGGTCTTAAGACATCATTTGGGCTTAATTTTCGAGATGATAGTCAAGTCCAACTAGGCGGTCATAATTGTCTAAGTTCATCGCTATCAAACTTTCGAAGTGCGGTCCAGGTCTGATACGAAGTTTCTAACTGCTCTCGAGAGAAACTGGGTTTAGAGTTGGATCCTAGATTTTAGAGTAACATAAAATTAACAATTCTATAGGTTTTAGGTCTTACAGATTATATTTAAAGTGGTTCAAGTCAATTCTACTGAGTATTCAGTTTGGTACTTAACCAAATTCTACCCTAATTATGGCAGAATACGGTCCTAGGGCCATTCTATGCCCCATTTTAGGTACTTCTAGATATCATATTATTTTAATTATTTTTCTAGTGGTTCACCATCAAGTTTAACCTATCTCCACCAAATTCCATGAGATTTTTAGTTATATAAAAATTCTAAAAATTCCTGAAGCAGCAGCTGTCCAACAAGTGATTTTCGGACAGTTATCACAACGACCTACTTTAAACTATATTAAATATTTTATTATAAAACTAGACTCATTTATCTTCAATATGGTTATTGAATCATCTAAATCAGAGTTATAATGAAGGAGATATGATTTTTCAAGGTTTGACAAAACGAGTAGAAAAAATGCAGAAACTGGCCTGTCTGTCCGCTGTACGGATGAGGCCTCGCCGATTCGGTGATCCCCTCACCGGTCACTGACCTATTTCATGAGGGATCACCCCAGGGGCGAGGTCCTCCCCCCCCCCCCCCCCCCCCCCCAGGATGCCGAAAACATGTGGGTCCCACCTCGGGTCCCCCCGAATTTAGCAGTTTGGGCCCACGAGTCCGTCGAGGCGTTTATCGAGTCTCATTTGTGAACTAGAATGAGTTATGTGATGCACAATATATTATTTTGGGGTAGAAGAAGCTAATCCATCCAAATAACCATTCAAAATCATGAAATTATAAATATTAAATAGTCTAAATATCATTTTACGCACATATTTACTATTTATAGTAATTTTTAGTTTAAGTATAGTTCCTCACCTTTTAAATTTTAGGTTTGTGTCTAATATGAAACTACTTGGAGAAATTTGAAGAATGAAGTGGTGAAAGGTGAGAATTTGAAGGAAATGGGTTGAAAAGCGATTTCTTTAGCTTTGAAATTGTATTATGAAAAGTAACCAAGGTGTTATGGTTAACCCATTGCCTAAGGACGTCTAATTCTAGGTTGGAAAAAATTTAGGGTGTTACATAAACCTAAACCTAGAACCTAAATGTATTCTTAAATTACTAAACTTAAATCTACACCTAATCCTAATCTCAACTCCCTAACCTAAACCTAAACCTAAACTTGAAAACATAAACCTAAACCTAATCCCAAACCCGAACCCGATATCCTAAACCTAATCCTTAACGTATTCTCAATTCCCTAAACCTTAACCTAAAACCTAACCTAAACCTAAACCTATAACCTGCACTTATAACCTAAACCTAAGCCTAAAACCTAAACCTAAACCAAAAAAAGAAATGTATTCTCAAATCCTTAAACCTAAATCTACACCAAATCCTAATCTAACCTCCCTAACCTAAAGTTGAAAACCCAAAAGCAAACCCGATCCTGAACCCGAACCCGAATTCCTAAACCTTAACCCTAACCTATTTTCAATTCCCTAAACCTTTAGCTTATAACCTAAACCTAAACCTTAACCTAAACCTATAACCTTAACCTAAACCAAAACCTATGACCTAAAACCTTAACCTATAACCTATAACCTATACTTATAACCTATAACCTAACCTTAACCAAAACTTAAAACTAAACCTTAACCTATAACCTAAAACCTAAACCTAAACCTAAAACCTAAATGTATTATCAAATCCCTAACCTAAACCTCCACCTAATCCTAATCTTAACTCCCTAAACTAAACCTAAATCTAAACTTGAAAACCTAAACCTAAACCCGATCCCAAACTCAAACCCGATTTCCTACACCTAAACCTTAACCTATTCTCAATTCTGTAAACCTTAACCTATAACCTAACCTAAACCTAAACCTATAACTTGCACTTATAACCTAAACCTAAAAACTAAACCTAAACCTAAACCTAAAATAGAAATGTATTCTCAAATCCTTAAACCAAAACCTACACTGAATCCTAATCTCAACTCCCTAACCTAAACTTAAACCTAAACTTGAAAACCCAAACCTCAACCCGATCCTGAAATCAAACCTGATTTCTTAAATCTAAACCTTAACCTTTAACCTATTCTCAATTACCTAAAGCTATAACCGATATACTATAACCTATAACTTTAACCGAAACATATAGCCTAAACCTGAACCTAAACCTAAACCAAAACCTATAACCTAAACCTTAACTTATAACTAATAACGTAAACTTATAACCTATAACCTAACCTTAACCTAAACTTAAACCTAAACCTATAACCTAAAACCTAAATGTATTCTCTAATCCCTAGACCTAGACCTACTCCTAATCCTAATCTCAACTTCCTAACCTAAACCTAAACCTAAACTTGAAAATTCTAACCTAAACCCGAACCCGAACCCGAACCCAATTTCCTAAACCTAAAACCTTAACCTATTCTCAATTCCCTAAACCTCAACCTATAACCTAACCTAAACCTAAACCTATAACCTGCACTTATAACCTAAACCTAAGCCTAAAACCTAAACCTAAACCTAAAATAGAAATGTATTCTCAAATCCCTAAACCTAAACCTACACCTAATCCTAATCTCAACTCCATAACCTAAACCTAAACATAAACTTGAAAACCTAAACCTAATCCTGATCCGGAACCCAAACCCGATATCCTAAACCTAAACCTTAACCTATTCTCAATTCCCTAAACCTTAACCTATAACCTAACCTAAACCTAAACCTATAACCTGTACTTATAACCTAAACCTAAGCCTAAAACCTAAACCAAAACCTAAAATAGAAATGTATTCTCAAATCCTTAAACCTAAACCTGAACCTAATCCTAATCTCAACTCCCTAACCTAAACTTAAACCAAATCTTAAGAACCCAAACCTAAACCCAATCCCGAACCCGAACCCGATTTCCTATACCTAAACCTTGACCTATTCTCAATTCCCTAAACCTATAGCTTATAACCTAAACCTAAACCTTAACCTTAACCCAAACCTATGACCTAAAACTTTAACCCATAAACTATAACCTAAACTTATAACCTATAACCTAACCTTAACCTAAACCTAAAACTAAACCTTAACCTATAACATAAAACCTAAGCCTAAACCTAAAACCTAAATGTATTCTCAAATCCCTAACCTAAACCTACACCTAATCCGAATCTCAACTCCCTAACCTAAACCTAAACCTAAACTTGAAAACTCAAACCTAAACCCGATCCCAAACTCGAACCCGATTTCCTAAACCTAAACCTTAACCTATTCTCAATCCACAAACCTTAACCTATGACCTAACCTAAACCTAAACCTATAACCTACACTTATAACCTAAACCTATAACCTAAACCTAAACCTAAACCTAAAACAGAAATGTATTCTCAAATCCTTAAACCTAAACCTAAACTTAATCCTAATCTCAACTCCCTAACCTAAACTTAAACCTAAACTTTAAAACCCAAACCTAAACCTGAACCCAATTTCCTAAACCTAAACCTTAACCTTTAACCTATTCTCAATTCCCTAAAGCTATAACCTATATACTATAACCTATAACCTAAGCCTAAACCTATAACCTAATCTGAAACCTAAACCCTAACCTAAACCTAAACCAAAGCCTATAACCTAAACCTTAACCTATAACCTATAACCTAAACTTATAACCTTTAACCTAACCTTAACCTAAACCTAAGCCTAAACCTAAACCTAAACCTAAACCTATAACCTAAAACCTAAATGTATTCTCAAATCCTTAAACCTAGACCCATACCTAATCCTAATCTCAACTCCCTAACCTAAACCTGAACCTAAACTTGAAAACCTAAACTTAAACCCGATCCCAAACCTGAACCCGATTGCTGCAATAATGTAGCCCAATCACATGGCAACAAACAAGAATGTATCCCTTTTAACACATGCCCTTTTTTACAAAGCTTTAATTTTTGTTATTATTTCTATTAACTGGAATTGAAACACTTTTTTGCATTAGTTTTATTTTAATGATCCATTTTATTTTGAAAAAGTGCCCACTTTTTTGGAAGAAGTTTCTGCAATTCTTCATGATTCTGAATTATAATCTTTTGTTGGTTGAATTTTTTTTATTAGATGAAAGACAAAAAGAAAATTGTTGCTAATTTTTTTCCTATTTTTTATTTATGATGTTAAACTTATATGTATCTATGCGTGGATGAATGTAATGTGGATAAGATTGTTTGTGTTTAGATGTATGTATGTTTGGATGAATGTAGGTTATGTTTGGATGGATTTACGTAGTTTGGGTTTAGATGGATATGAATGTGAATATGATGAAATATATTATATAACAGGTGTATATCAGGAAGAAATATGATGAAAAATATTGTAATAGTTGATCAAATTTGAAAATGTCCTTTTAAGGACGGTCCATGACCATCATTTTAAAGGACGGTCCATAACTGTCCTTCGAAGGCTCATAAGAGACGGTTCATAGTAGTCCTTTTTAAGGATGGTCCATGGCCATCCTTTGAAGGCTCATAAGAGATGATTCATAGCAGTGCTTTTTAAGGACGGTCCATGACTGTCCTTTGAAGGCTCATAAGAGTCGGTTCATAGCAGTCCTTTTTAAGGACGGTCCATGACCGTCCTTTGAAGGCTCATAAGAGACGGTTCATAACGGTCCTTTTTAAGGACAGTCCATGACCATCTTTTTTTCATCAATAAGAATGAAGGTTTTCAACTGTCCTTTAAGTAATACAACACCTCAAATTTTGATAGCCCATGTGATGGTCCACGATCATCCTTTTTGGTCATTTGACACAGTTTTGGACCGTCCTTCTTTTACTGTTTTCGCGTAGTGAGATCTAAACCATAGCACTTACAATCTCCCCGTTTGTCAAATTTGTGACAAAACCAACTCAGAAGATTAACCTATTCATTTTACACAAGTTCATAAACAAATCAAACTTTCAATAATCTCTCCCTCAATCTACTCCACCTCAAGTTGAGCTTAGTGACTTGTAGAAACCTGTATTAACATATACATATCCAAAAAAAATATACTTACAACATGCATCTCTGTACATTATTCACCAAAACATAACCACCATTCTGCACAAATTCTCTCCCTTTTTGTCACAATATAACAAAGGAAGAAATATACAATAAAGCGCAAACAAGATAGGGATTATGACATATGAAAAGATTAGTAGAAAGAGAATAAAAAGTTGAAAGATTAAACTATAATGAAGGAAAGCGTCAACATCAAACAGTTATGCATGTCTAAATAGAAAATAGGCAACGAGTGAAAGTATAGAGTTAATACATGTCCAAAATCAAATATCAAGTAAAGTAAACTAGTCAGAGCCAGATGAAGAGGGAGGTGGAATGGACGGATCAATTTAGTGTAATCCCTTTGTAATGCGTTGAAAATACTTATACATAAATTTAATTTAATTATCTTGGGATATTTTTAATCCATACATCTTCTCTTCTAAAGTGCGAAGGCACTCATCAAATCCAGAAGGTTGAAAATTAAGATCAGCCTCTACATCATCTGTTTCCAATTCATCAAAGATATCATCCATATTAGCATCGGTTGGTAGTGCATCTTCCTCTCCAACTTCTTCCCCAGCTTCCTCAGCAACCCCATCTCTTTGACCAGGAGCTAGCCTTAAATTCATCTTGTATATTTGAATTATTGAATGGAAGATGCAAAATAGGAGCTTCTCCAGGTGGCATGCTCATAAGGCAATGCAAAGCCAGGGTGGTAATCAAATAGGCAAAAGGGATAAAGCTATAGCCGGGGTGAAGATGAAATTGTATAATGAAATAACATATCAAAGAAGGAAGACATACAGGGACACCAAACATGATAGAATGAATGATACGAAGCATAAATAATATACATTCAGTTTTATTTCTGGATCAAGGATAGACATTGGAAATAAAAATATGATGCAACACTATATTTAGGCAACATTTGGTTGGTCCGAAGCGCATTACCTGAACTCCATTCTGAGTCAATTTTACCCAATTTTTAGGTTACAGAACATTTTTCCAACTCATTCAGCTTTTTAGCTAGGGTTAGAATTGGAATGTCATCATCAGTCACACTGATATCAAATAAACTTGAAATCAAGTGACGATCAACTGTAAATGAGCCTTCTCTAAATATGATTGTGAAGGTTAAACCCTCGAGTGAAACATCATCAATGCAAGTGTAATCCCTTGCACAATGGAGCGGTATGCAGGTCTGCCCCAAATCAAATGTTGTCCCATCCTACAGCAACAAGGAGAGGGACAATATGAAATTATGCAAGGTGATTGGCATTTTTGGTGCGCTCAAATATAACATCGTGGTGACGAAGATCCCGCACATATTTCAGGTCCTCTTTGGGTGGTCGAAGAGTTCGCACCTTAATAGATGTGGAACGAGAAGAGGATGCTCTAGAAGGTTTCCTCTTCATTCTTCTTTCCATTGCAAGGATCAACAAAGAAATGTAACAAGAAAATCAAGGGTTTTAAACCCAATAGATTTTATGCAAATGCACCCTAGAAATCACTAGGAAAGATGAAATAAATGTAAGAATCCAGCAATGTGAGACTCAAGGAACCCAAATAGGAAAGGAAATTGAAAATGGAGCACTTACCAAGTAGTAATCAAAGATGGGTTTGACCGGTCGGAGAAGGGACAAGTGAGGAAGATGGTCGGAGAAGGGGCAAGTGAGGAAGATAAAAGAAATGAGGAAAAAAGTGTTTTTCACACTTAAAGGTCCTCCAACCGTCCTCCTCAACTGGTCGAGTACATACTCGACCAGTCATGCCATGACTAATCAAGTATGTGCTTGACCAGTCGTGCAAGCACAAAAAAATACACATATTATTATATTTTTTAATTCCAAATAATTTTCATAAAAATATAAAAAATAAAGCATGCAAACATGATAAACTCAGTTCAAATTACACGTACCTATATCCATTTTTAACTTAGAAAACCTATTTCTTTTAAGTGGTTTAGTAAATATGCTCGTAAGTTATTTTTCAGTTTGTACATATTCCAATGCAATGATTTTATCTACCACTAATTCCATAATGTAATGATACCTGATGTCAAAATGTTTGGTATAGGAATGCTGGATGGGATTCTTAAAAACTAGCATTCCTAGAAATATTAATTGCGCTAGAATTATCACAATACAGTATCATATTATCTTGCGCAATACCATAGGCATAGAGCATTCTTATCATCTATACCTGTTGGGTACAAGCATTTCTGACTGTGATATATTCATCCTTAGTTGTGGATAGATATATGGAACTTTGTTTCTTGCTATGCCATGAAACCAAACAGTTCCCAACATAAAAACATCCACCACTGGTAGACTTTTTGTCATCTATATTTTTGGCCTAATCAACATCCGAATATCTAGCTAATTGAACATTAGTATCATGTGGATACCATAGGCCTAGATTAGCCGTACTTGCGACATATCTAATAATTTGTTTGATAGTAATAAGGTGAGATTCCTTATTATTTGATTGATATCTAGCACAGATGCCTACACTGAATGCTATATCAGATCAGCTCACAGTTAAGTATAATAGACTACCAATCATATTGCGGTATAACCGAGGATCTACACTTTTACCTGTTGCATCCTTAGAGAACTTAAGAGTTGTACTCATAAGAGTATTAAAATTTTTATCATTCTCAAATTCAAATTTCTTAACTAGATTTAGACCATACTTAGTTTGAGAAATGAAAATACCGCCATCAAGTTGTTTAACTTGTAAACCTAGAAAGTAATTCAATTCTCCCACTATACTCTTTTCGAACTTGGATTTCATCAACTCTACAAACTCAATAGACAGGTTAGAATATGTAGAACCATAAATAATATCATCAACGTAGATCTGTATTATAAGTATGTGTTCATTATGTTTCTTAATAAAAAGAGTTTTATCAATACTTCCCATAACAAAATTATGACTTAGTAAGAACTTAATCAATTTCTCATACCATGCCCTAGGACTTGTTTCAAACCATAAAGTGCCTTTTTAAGGTGATACACATGATTAGAGTATTTAGGATCCTCAAAACCCTTAGGTTGTTCAACATAAACCTCTTCATGTAAATCACCATTTAGAAATGCACTTTTGACATCCATTCGATAGATTTTAAATTTTTTAAAACATGGAATGGATATGAATAATATGATTGATTCAAGACAAGCTATTGGGCCAAAGGTTTCATTGCAATCGACTCCTTCTATTTGAGTATACCCTTATACAACCAGTCTAGCCTTATTTCTTATTATATTTCCTAACTCATCAGCGAGTGCCTCTTTCATGTTGGCCAGTTCAATTTGGAAGGTAAAACATACATAATTGCATATGTTTTCTAATTATTTTTGAGTACATACACCAGTGAGTGTGTAACACCCTGAAAATCGGGGGTCGTGTATAAAATCAACTCCCGAGTTCCAGACCGTCACTTATGCAACAAAAATGATTATGATTCAATGTTGTCTGATTTAAAGCTTTTACATGAGTAAAAGTATACCAAAACTGCAATTCATACTCCAGATCCAGTGATAAAAGCAAGCGAAAGACTAAACAATATATATATCACTGTATGGAAAAACAAAGTAGATCTCATCTGTCTCTAAAGTATGAATACATCTCTGAGTCTCATATATATATACATGAACAAAATCAAATGTTCAAAATAGTCCCATTGAAGTCTCGTCAACCCAAGTCGCCTAAGAAAAGCCATCATGATACTGCATGTACGAGAACTCGTCCTGGTCCTCGTCGAAGTCTGGCTCTTCCTCCTAGATCTCAGCATCACCTGCATCTACAACAGGGTCTGGTGGGTGTTGCAAACACCATCCCGTAACGTGGGAGTGAGTGATCAACTCAGTGGAATCATAGAGCAAAGATTATCATGTTCACAAATCAATCATACGATAATAGTAAAGCAGTAAATCAGACAATCCTAATACTGTTGTTAATGCAAGAAGACATGAAGTGATGTATGCCCTCACCGATGATCTCCCTCATACGGCACCATCTTACGACCGCGGCATGCAATCGACCCTCAAGTGCTCCACATCTTCCAGGCACATGCAATGGTATGGTGATATGATTTCTGAGTTGTTATTAGTCCATTCAAATAGTAGGATTGGGAAACTAAGGTACTTCCCTTGTATCAATCCCAACACAGATCCTGTCTAGGGTCGTCACTCTTAGTAATCTCATACGATGTATATTTTGTAGGTCACTGCAAAGGCTGTCAGGGCTGTTGCTCGCACTCATTGCACCGCTCCCCCATCACCTTATCAATACAGGCCTACTGTACTCTACTGCTACTGAAGGGTCGTCGCCTTCCGTAGACTCAGAATACGCTCGCGGTCACTACAAAGGACTCGTCGCCTGATCAGTGTAGGCCGACAGCTAGAATATAGTGTCCCATACCACCATAATCTGCTCACGAGACTAGGTGCTCACTGGTCACTACGGGGAGGTTTGTGGCCCCAGCGTAGGCCGACAACTCGACCACGGTGTCCCATACCACCATGCCCCGCTCATAAGTCTTCGTGGATCAAGGTACCATGGTTAACAGGGTTTACAATGGTAAGTTCAGTACCCTAGGTCCAAGCAGTTATGACTCATACAGGGTGAACATACATCGACCAGTCGGGTTACTTGACGGGCTCGACTAGCGCGATCGCATCTCAAGTCGAACGACGTGAAGTGCGTAAAACACTTCGCGTGGCCTAATCACTGCCGCCAACTCCAAACACGACTCGCGTTCATCGACGCATCGTTCGTGGCCAAGACCAGCCAGCCACGAATTTGCGCGGTTACCGACTGCCTGGACAAGTCTAGTCCCAAATAATTATGGAATCACATCAACAATTTATGAAGGAGTATTGGAATTTAAATACAATCATGTGAGCATGTTAACACATGTTATAACATACAACTTAGGCAAACCTTCAAGAAGATACATTTTATGCATATAATGGAATCATGCATATAGTCAACATGTAGGAAATCATTTACGTCAGCATATTAATTGAGAAATTAATCTCAAACTAATTCATAACATCATTTAATTCAATACATACTAATACAAACATTTATACAAACACATACACTACACACTTAAGTCTACATATAGTATGTCGACCCGAAGTGCGCAATTTGGATAATCTCTTCGCCAAACTAATTATGCACGTATTCCTAACTTTCTAATGCGACAACAAACCATGTCAATCACATCAGAAAAATATGAATGTAATCAGTACTTCCTACAAATGACTAAAATGCCCTAAATCTCATATTCTTCGTTGATTTACGAAACAGGAAACGGATAGCATGTTGTACATGTCAAACGGCGATGCCGTCAATAATCTACTATTAAACGACATTGAAAGCGTTGGAAACCGTCAATCAAAGCGTCTAAAATCCTCACCTTATCTCTTATGGATGCGTGATTTCGAACGAAGCGTATACGCTTCTTCTACGGCGATAAGAGAACCTGTTTTACGAGTTACGTTAGCTAACATGCTACGAATCCTAGTAATCCTCAAATCAGCAACTTCTAGGGTTAGTTATTACCTGAAAACATGGAAGAATCACCGGCCAGGTGATTGAGATGTGGTGCTGAAGCACGTGCAACAGGTGGCACGAAGGCAGGAAAAATCTATCCTACTCTCTCTCACAAACTCTCACCTTTTCTCTCTCCCAAATCTAGGGTTTCTTGCAATTTCGGATGGGAGAGAAGAGTGAGGGTTTCAACCCCTTTTATAAGCTTAAAAATGCCCGAAATAGGCTCGGGAACGAAGTTTACTTAGTGCATAACCAATTCGGGGCTATTTCGGTCCAAAAGATGCTTTCTGGTGGTCCCCTGGCCGAATGCGATAGGACTTAAGCTCATGCATACCAGATTTAGCACGTATTAAGTTTTCAGTCCGGCAGGGTTCGCAGATCGCACGTGGCGACCAGTTTCAGTTCAGCGGTCACCACACGTAGATCAGGGCTGAAAGTCTCATGATATGAAATAGAAATTTTTCCTGATCCGAGGGTGTAATCTGGCTGAATTCTGACGATCAGAACGCTTAATACTGACGCGTCAAGTCATGTGCCAGATTTGAATTTGAAATTCCAATTCTGTCCCTATTCACACTCTCTTCATTCCGGGCTTAATGAAATAGCCTGCGATTATTAGTTTGACTTGATTTTTGAAATGATTGTCATGTCCAGCTAGGCGGTTCTAACGGTCTAAGATAGGAGGTATCGGACTTTCGACGCGCGGTCTAGATCCAATACAAAGATTCAATGTGGTCCAGAGAACAAACTTGCTTAGAGTTTGATCCGAGGTTATAGAGTATTGTAGAGTCATTGGTTCTACTCGATTTGGGTCTTGTAGAACATATTTAAAGTGATCAGGGACTGTTTCCCAGCTACTCTAGCGTTGCGCTAGCTAACTTACGCTTAATTTCCATAAGAATTAATTCTACGCAATTTCGGGTCGAGTTGGTACTCGAGCCCAAGTATGAATTTTTCACGGGCGTTACAATCTACCCCCCTTAACAAATAATTTCGTACTCGAAATTTGTAGCTTTTCGTACTCCTCGAGAAGTTGTGGGTTGTTCTTTCTGATCTCGGCTTCTGTCTCCCAAGTAGCCTCCTCCTCAGAGTGATGCATCCACAATACCTTCACAAGGGGAATCACCTTGCTACGCAGTAACTGCTCCTTCCTGTCTAGGATACGTGTCGGTCGCAGGATATAGGTAACATCCTCTCCTAACTGCACCTGCTCCCATCTGATGATATGGGAAGGATCAACAACATACTTCTTCAGCATATAAACATGAAATACGTTGTGAACGCTCGCGAGAGGCGTGGGTAAAGCCAATCGGTAAGCCACTGCTCCCACACGATCGAAGATCTGGAATGGACCAATGAATCGTGGTACCAGCTTCCCCTTCTTCCTGAACCGAAGGACTCCCTTCATCGGGGAAACTCGTAAAAACACATGATCCCCAACTGTGAACTCCAGTGGCCGGTGTCTCGTATCGGCATAACTCTTCTGTCTGCTCTGCGCTGTGAGAAGCCGACGTCTAATAATATCAATCTTCTCTGACGTCGCTTGCACCAACTCTGGGATAATCAAGCTACGCTCACCGACCTCTGCCCAGCAATGCGGTGCGCGACAAGGTCGCCCATACAGCGCCTCGTAAGGTGCCATACCGATACTCGCCTGATAACTGTTGTTGTACGCAAACTCCGCATATGCAAGACAATCATCCCAACTGTCCTTGAAGTCCAATGCGCAAGCTCGCAACATGTCCTCTAAGATCCGGTTCACCCGCTCTGTCTGTCCGTCTGTCTGTGGGTAGAAGGCAGTACTGAACTTCAACTTCACACCCATAGCCTCCTGAATGCGAGTTCAGAAAATAGAAGTGAACAGCGTGTCTCTGTCCGACATAATCTCCAGCGGAACTCCATGCAGACGCACAATCTCTCTGATGTACAGTCTAGCCAGCTCGTCTGCAGAGTTCGTAACTCTGATCGGTAGGAAGTACGCCGACTTCGTCAGACAGTCGACCATCACCCAAATGGATCATGTCCCTTCTTCGTCTTCGGCAACCCAGAAATGAAGTCCATGGAAATGAAATCCCACTTCCACTCTGTGATCGGCATAGGCTGCAAAAGTGCAGGTGGTCAGCGATGCTCTGCCTTCACCTGCTGACAAGTGAGACAACGGGACACGAACTCAGCTATGTGGGTCTTCATACCTTCCCACCAATATGTCCTCTTCACGTCACGATACATCTTCGTACTGCCTGGATGCATCGCGAGTCTAGTACAATGTGCAGCCTCGAGAATCTCTCGTCTCAAGTCAGGGACATCTGGGATGCATAGGCGGCCACGATAACGTAAGCCCCCATCCATACCAACTCGCCACTCGGCGTCAGCATCATCACTGGCCTACACTCGAAGCTCAGTCAGATGCACGTCATCCCTCTGCGCCTCGATGACCCGGTCATCGATCTAAGATCGCACCTGTACATGTGCGATGAACTCATATGGCTCCTCTACGATGAGTTTCTTCTCAAAGTCTCGCAGAAACTCAACCATATCCCACTCAGCAACCATCAGCGGAGCCGCAAACTCTATCGCCTTCTTGTGGCTCAACGCATCAGCCACAAGGTTCGCTTTCCCAGGATGGTAAGAGACTTCAAACTTGAAGTCCTTCAACGTCTCCATCCATCGCCGCTACCTCATATTCAAGTCTCGCTGCGTGAATATGTACTTGAGGCTCTTGTGGTCGCAAAAGAGCTCGAAGTCCTCTCCGTAGAGGTAATGTCTCCAGAGTCTCAGTGCGAATATGACGGCTGCTAACTCTAGGTCGTGTGTAGGGTAATTCTCCTCGTGCTTCCTTAATTGTCTCGAGGCATATGAAATTACCCTGTCCCTCTGCATAAGGACACAACCCAAACCAACGCTAGATGCGTTAGTGTATATAGTGTATCTAACCCCTTGCTCTGGCAATACTAGCACAGGGGCGGACGTAAGTCTGTCCTTCAGCTCCTAAAAAGCTGACTCTACCTCATCATTTTAGGCGAACTTCACGTCCTTCCGTGTCAACTGAGATAAGGGTCTCGCGATCTTCGAGAAGTCCTGTATGAAGCGCCGATAGTAGCCAGCGAGACCCAAGAAACTCCTCACCTCAGTGACAGAACCAGGCTGCTCCCAGTCCTGCACCGCAGCTACCTTAGACAGGTCAACTGCCATGTCATCCTTGGATACCACGTGTCCCAGGAACTTCACTTCCTGCTTCCAGAAGTCGCACTTCTTGTACTATGCGAACAACTGATGCTGTCTGAGCGTATCCAGGACCAAACGTAAGTGCTCCTCATGCTCCTCTCGACTCCTAGAGTACACTAAAATGTCGTCAATGAATACAACGACGAATCGATAGAGGAAAGGTCGAAATACCCAGTTCATCAGATCCATGAACACGGCTGGTGCGTTCGTGGGACCGAACGACATCACGAGGAACTCGTAGTGGCCAAAACTAGTCCTGAATGCTGTTTTCTGCACGTCCTCATCCCTAACGCGCAACTGATGATATCCCGACTGAAGATCAATCTTCGAGAAGTACTGCGCTCCTCTCAGCTGATCAAAAAAGTCATCGATCCTGGGTAAAGGGTACTTGTTCTTCACCGTGATCTGGTTCAGCCTGCGATAATCAATACACAATCGCATCGAACCGTCCTTCTTCCTCACGAATAGGACCGGTGCTCCCCAAGGAGACACACTAGGCCGTATAAGGCCAAGCTCTAGCAGACCATCAATCTGCGTCCTCAACTCCTCCATCTCACACGGTGCCATGCGATACCTCGGCAGTGAGACGAGCGTAGAACCAGGAACTAGATCGATAGTGAAATCGATCTCTCGTCTAGGGGCAAACCAGGGATCTTTCTGAACAGATCCCCGAACTCGAAAATGACTAGCACATGCTCAAGTACCTGGGCACCAGCGTCGCGCAATAAGGTAGTGTAACTAAGTATGCGGAAAGGGAGATTTACCCACACAGGAAATGTGAAAGATGCACCCTCTGGCTCGTAAGTTGTCACTATATGAGTCTCGCAGTCAATCTCGTCCCTCGCTGCAGTCAACCAGTCCATGCCAAGAATGACATCGAGATAAACCAGAGTGGGGTCGACGGCGAGATCGAGAGCCATCGTCTTGCCACCCAGATCCACCAAACAACCCTCACACATCTGGGTGGCATCTGTAAAGGACCCATGAGCTGCATAAACACGCACCCCGTCCATAGTAATGGTCTGTAGCCCAAGACGCTTGACTATAGCGCGTGATATCAAAGAAATCGTGGAACCAGTGTCCACTATCACGAGAATGGGAGTACCTCCAATATGGGCTGTGACCTCGAAGGCCGAATGCTGAGAAGTCGGTGTCACAGCTGCCTCAGCTGTCAATGCATAAACCCGAGCCTGCTGTGGCCGGTTTGGCCGCTGTGTCATGGGCCGTAGAGGCTGTCTGATCTGCGATACCGGAGGTCTGAAAGAAGGGTACGCAGGAGCTAACTGTATAGGCGGTGCTGATATCTCCTGTGAACGTGCAAGGTCAATCTTCTACGGCGGCGAGAACCCACTGTCCCACATCCTAGAAAAATAACTCTGCACCAAGTGGCCCGCCTCCCACAGTATGTGCACGATAACTCGGGGCACCGAAACGATGGTGCTGGCGCTAGAGCCCGAGTAGGAGGGTCGACACGAGGCCTCTTGCCCGCGAAGGGCCTGTCCTGCATGTCTGGTCATAGCCTAGAAGCAACAGGGCCACGAGATCGCGCAAGTCGATCCACATCCTGCTCTGCTCGCATAGACATGTGAATCAACTCCGCATATGAGAGAATGCTCACACAGCACATCTTCGACCTAATATCTGGTCGCAAACCCTCCAAAAAATGTCGTATGCACATCTGCTCATCAGCCAAAATAGTCGGGACGTATCTGCTCAACTCCGTAAATCGATGCTCATACTCCGTGACTGTCATGGCTCCCTGTCGGAGGCGGAGAAACTCATTCTCCCGGTCATGCTTGTACGTCTGGGGGTAATACTTCTCGTGAAATCAGAACTCAAACGCTGCCCATGTCCATATAAAGTGGGCGGCAACGGTCCGCAATACGCTATCCCACCACAGGCTGGCCTCTCGCTCAAACAGGAATGTAGCCAGCTCTACCTGCTCGGCCTCTGTGCAATGAAGCATTCGCAGTATCTTCGACACATTGTCGAGCCAATACTCGGCCTCCTCGGGTCTATGAGAACCCGTAAAAGTGGGAGGCCGTAAGCGCTGGAATCGCTCTAATAGGCCTCGTGTATCTGCGGCATTCCCCGCAGGGTAAGCAGGTGGTAAAGGATGAGCTATGCCCTCATCCTGGGCGTAAGTATAAGCATCCTCAGCTGGATGCACAGGTGGTGCAGGTGGAGTCACACCCCCACCCTGGGCTAATGTCCCCACAATGGTAGTCAGAAGCTGTTGCTGCTGCTGCATCATAGCCATCATCTGCTCAAATCTGTCGAGAGGTGGAGCAGGCTGTGGCGTGTGCTACGTCGAAGTAGATGCACGATAAGGCTCTCTGACTGGCGGTGTGAACGGCGGTGGTCCAACTGTAGGACCAGCAGTAGGCTGAGACGCATGAACTGTCTCAGGAATCGGGCCCATAGCAGGGTCCGCATGGGTATCTGACTGCGAAGGAGCCTGATCCATAGGCTCACTCAATGAAAGCTGAGCTGTTCTCCGCGTAGCCTTAGGCGGCATTCCCTATATTCAAAATAGGGCGCAACCTTGTCAGTCTTAATAGCACAAATACACCGCAATCATTCACACAAGGAGTCAAAGGCATTCCATGCATTTCATTTAATCAAAATTGTCACAATACAAGGGATATATCCTTACAAACATCATGACGAGAAATACATAGGAACTAAGACAGTTAAAATACAACAGCAACATAAGCAAAGTACTAGCCTTAACAGGCTTACATAATAAAAGTAGGAAATGACTAACTACTAATAACAACATCAAATGTCGCATCACTAGTCTGAGTCGGGTGACGGAGGAGGAGCACCCTTATCCTGTAAGTAGCATAGGATCGCCTTCAAGGTGTGAGTCACCTTGTCGAATTTCCTCTTCGTGACGGCCTTGGCATCCTCGACTTCAGCGCGAAGTTCCTGAACTTCCCTTCACAAGGCGATCTGGCTCTCCTCAATCCAAGCAATGCGATCATCGCTAGTAGCCTGCGCAGAAGGAGGAGGGCTCTCATCTGTATCCTGAGCCTCCTCTTCTGCCTCTTCCTGGACTTCTTCCTGAATTTCTGCTCCGGGTTCTCCCTCACTTGGATCCTCCTCATCATCAAAGTCATCCTCACTATCCTCCACAAGCTGATTTTTACGGTACTGAGACCCAATCTTTATCTTGACCATAGTCGACTCATCAATGTTATGAATCGAAACTGGCAATTTCGGCCCAAGTCTGTAAGCAAACTCAAGCGTGATCTTATATATCAGTCAGCCAAAAGGAAGCGATTCGGACGTTCTTCTTGACTTAGCTATGAGGATTATCTGTTGCAAGATGAAAGTGGCCATACATACATTCTCTCCCTGGGCCACCAAATACAGAAAATCAACCATAAGGCGCGTACACTCAATGCGATTCGTCCACCTAGGATACACATTGAACGTGCAGATATGGTGCAGCAGGCGTAAATCATCAGACATATAAGTCACCTTGAGGCTATTATTAGGTTGCCATGGAACCAATTTACCGCACAGAAACCTGGTGCGGCGATCTCGTTCACGCCTACTCCTCAGATTCTTCTCACTAGGATGAACATCACCAAGAGGCACGTTCAGAAGTCGCGCAATCAGTTGCACATCAATCGTAGCCATCCGAACTCTACCAAAAGGGATTTTAAACTACAATGGCTCAAAGGTAGGATTCCAGATACACGCGTAGAAGGCACGAATGGTGCTCACATTAGCACGAGCGCGAGCTTCAAAGATCGGACCCCAATGCGCAGCTTCAATGCACTCGAATAACAAAAATTTACCGAACAATCGCCCTTTCACGTCTGCCTCAAACAACACTTTGTGATCAGTGTATTAGCCGTGAGGCATCTCTGATAGAATCACTCGCCCAAGGTGAGTATGGGGATCCAAATCTCGCTTTGTACGGCACTCTCGGGCTGTGGGTGGACCTGTGGCGGCGCTTGAACTTGCGACACCACCCTGCGGTCTCCTCGATTGAGCAGGGTGACTTGGCCCAACCTCTTCTACTGCAGTCTTCCTTTTACCCATCAAAGACAAGATGGTGGAGAGTGACAAAAGGCCTAAAATGGCTTCCACGAAAGCCATGAAAAATGGAGAAAATACGAAGAAGTGGCTGTCCAAACTGGAAAAGGAAGATCTAGGCGTTGTAGAGGGATGCTTCAAGCTTTCCAAGGATGTATTTTTAAGGAGAAATGAAAATGAAAAAGTGAAATGGAGCACCTCACGATTTCAGCTCGATTTGGGGGTTTTTGGAGCTCCAAAAGATGAAATCTTCAAGAAGGAGGGCTACCAACTTTAAAGGAATGATGGAGGGTGGTCGTTTTTGGCCAAGGATGGATCTATGGGTGGTTTAGAATCATGAATTTTGGAGATAGTTGCTGGAAAATGAAAATGGAGTTATAGAGAGGGTTGTTTGTGAAGGAAGTGCAAGTTTTAGGGGTTTTCTACACACAAACCACACATGGGGGGTGTGTAGTACCCAAAATACCCTCAAATACCAAACCACACCTCCAACGGACAAGGGTGGTCGGCGATGGCATCGCCGACCGACCACCTATTCGGTCGGTGGGACCATATGGGTTGGGACCCCCATGGTCTAAGGACCCCAAATATGTACAATTCCAACCTTGGTTCATTGTATTTTGACCTATATAGGCCCAAACATGTGTTCGGGGCTTTTCGGGACCAATCCATAATTTTGAATACAAAACCCTATCATGCAGCATATGATTTTAGGGTAGAAGGAGCTAGTACATCCATCTAGACTATTAGTTGCTAAATAAAGTGAATTTAGAATGGCCTTATGTCCATTTTTCATGAAATTTTACTATTCACTGTAAAATTTTATGAAAGTATGATTTTATGTTATTTTAACATTAGGTTTGATACCTAACATGAAAAGGATAAGAAAGAATTAAAGATTGGAGTGGTGAGAGAAAGAATTTTAAAGATTTTTGGTGAAACGGGATTTTTAAGCCCTGACGATTGAATACCGGAGTCATGGTCATCCCACGGCCCAAGGATTCACTTTTATGGGTTTAAAATTGTTTAAATAACGTCTCAACCCGACTTCCTATGACATAGGAGCTATTCGGGTTGCTTCACGCGACCCGAGATGCGTTACAGACTCGATCGTGCGATCGATTCAAATAGACTTCGCCTATTGACGAATCTGCGATCCTAGAAGTGTTTCTAGACCCTTCTCGCACCCACCTATGTCAAAGGAAGTGACAGCATACGTCGCGAGACCATAACCCAGGCCTAGTATACTTTTAATCATGCTCTGATACCAACTTGTAACACCCTGAAAATCGGGGGTCGTGTATAAACTCAACTCCCGAGTTCCAGACCGTCACTTATGCAACAAAAATGATTACAATGTTTTCTGATTTAAATCATTCACATGAGTAAAAGTATACCAAAACTGCAATTCATACTCCAGATCCAGTGATAAAAGCAAGCGGAAGACTAAACAATATATATATCACTGTATGGAAAAATAAAGTAGATCTCATCTGTCTTTAAAGTATGAATACATCTCTGAGTCTCATATACATATACATGAACAAAATTAAATGTTCAAAATAGTCCCACTGAAGTCCCATCAACCCAGGTCGCCTAAGCAAAGCCATCATGATACTGCATGTACGAGAACTCGTCCCGGTCCTCGTCGAAGTATGACTCTGCCTCTTGGATCTCAGCATCACCTACATCTACAATAGGGTCTGGTGGGTGTTGCAAACACCATCCCATAACGTGGGAGTGAGTGATCAACTCAGTGGAATCATAGAGCAAAGATTAGCATGTTCACAAATCAATCATGCGATAATAGTAAAGCAGTAAATCAGACAATCCTAATACTATTGTTAATGCAAGATGACATGACGTGATATATGCCCTCACCGACGATCTGCCTCATACGGCACCATCTTACGACCGCGGCATGCAATCCACCCTCAAGTGCTCCACATCTTCCAAGCACATGCAATGGTATGGTGATATGATTTCTGAGTTGTTATTAGTCCATTCAAACAGTAGAATTGGGAAACTAAGGTACTTCCCTTGTATCAATCCTAACACAGATCCTGTCTAGGGTCCTCACTCCTAGTAATCCCATACGATGTATATTTTGTAGGTCACTGCAAGGGCTGCCAGGGCTGTTGCTCGCACTCGTTGCACCGCTCCCCCATCACCTTATCAATACAGGCCTACTGTACTCTACTGCTACTGAAGGGTCGTCGCCTTCCGTAGACTCAGAATACGCTCGCGGTCACTACAAAGGACTCGTCGCCTGATCAGTGTAGGCCGACAGTTAGAATATAGTGTCCCATACCACCATAATCTGCTCACGAGACTAGGTGCTCACTGGTCACTACGGGGAGGTTTGTGGCCCAAGCGTAGGCCGACAGCTCGACCACGGTGTCCCATACCACCATGCCCTGCTCATGAGTCTTCGTGGATCAAGGTACCATGGTTAACAGGGTTTACAATGGTAAGTTCAGTACCCTAGGTTCAAGCAGTTATGACTTATACAGGGTAAACATACATCGGCCAGTCGGGTTACTTGACGGGCTCGACTAGTGCGATCGCATCTCGAACGACATGAAGTGCGTAAAACACTTCGCGTGGCCTAACCACTGCCGCCAACTCCAAACACGACTCGCGTTCATCGATGCGTCGTTCGTGGCCAAGACCAGCCAGCCACGAATTCGCTCGGTTACCGACTGCCTGGACTAAGTCTAGTCCCAAACAATTATGGAATCACATCAGCAATTTATGAAGGAGTATTGGAATTTAAATACAATCATGTGAGCATGTTAACACATGTTATAACATACAACTTAGGCAAACCTTCAAGCAGATACATTTTATGCATATAATGGAATCATGCATATAGTCAACATGGAGGAAGTCATTTACGTCAGCATATTAATTGAGAAATCAATCTCAAACTAATTCATAACATCATTTAATTCAATACATACTAATACAAACATTTATACAAACACATACACTACACACTTAAGTCTACATATAGTATGTCGACCTGAAGTGCGCAATTTGGCGAATCTCTTCGCCAAACTAATTATGCACGTATTCCTAACTTTCTAATACGACAACAAACCATGTCAATCACATCAGCAAAATATGAATGTAATCAGTACTTCCTACAAATGACTAAAATGCCCTAAATCTCATATTCTTCGTTGATTTACGAAACAAGAAACGGATAGCATGTTGTACATGTCAAACGGCGATGCCGTCAATAATCTACTATTAAACGACATTGAAAGCGTTGGAAACCGTTAATCAAAGCGTCTAAAATCCTCACCTTATCTCTTATGGATGCGTGATTTCGAACGGAGCGTATACGCTTCGTCTACGGCAATAAGAGATCCTGTTTTATGAGTTACGTTAGCTAACATGCTACGAATCCTAGTAATCCTCAAATCAGCAACTTCTAGGGTTAGTTATTACCTGAAAACGCGGAAGAATCACCGGCCAGGTGATTGAGATGTGGTGCTGAAGCACATGCAACAGGTGGCACGAAGGCAGGAAAAATCTATCTTACTCTCTCTCACAAACTCTCACCTTTTCTCTCCCAAATCTAGGATTTCTTGCAATTTCGGATGGGAGAGAGGAGTGAGGGTTTCAACCCCTTTTATAAGCTTAAAAATGCCCAAAATAGGCTCGGGAACGAAGTTTACTTAGTGCATAACCAATTCGGGGCTGTTTCGGTCCAAAAGATGCTTTCTGGTGGTCCCCTGGCCGAATGCGATCAGACTTAAGCTCATGCGTACCAGATCTAGCACGTATTAAGTTTTCAATTGGGCAGGGTTCGCAGATCGCACGTGGCGGACCAGTTTCAGTTCAGCGGTCACCGCACGTAGATCAGGGCTGAAAGTCTCGTGATATGAAATAGAAATTTTTCCTGATTCGAGGGTGTAATCTGGCTGAATTCTGTCGGTCAGAACGCTTAATACTGATGCATCAAGTCATGTGCCAGATTTGAATTTGAAATTCCAATTCTGTCCCTATTCGCACTCTCTTCAGTCCGGGCTCAATGAAATAGCCAGCGATTATTGGTTTGACTTGATTTTTGAAATGATTGTCAAGTCCATATAGGCGGTTCTAACGGTCTACGATAGGAGGTATCGGACTTTCGACGCGCGGTCTAGATCCAATACAAAGATTCAAAGTGGTCCAGAGAACAAACCTGCTTAGAGTTTGATCCGAGGTTATAGAGTATTGTAGAGTCATTGGTTCTACTCGATTTGGGTCTTGTAGAACGTATTTAAAGTGATCAGGGACTGTTTCCCAGCTACTCTAGCATTGCGCTAGCTAACTTACGCTTAATTTCCATAAGAATTAATTCTACGCAATTTCGGGTCGAGTTGGTACTCGAGCCCAAGTATGGATTTTTCACGGGCGTTACAGAGTGGGTTCCCTAAAATTTGATCAGTAAAATGATCTTTGACTGATCGTTGTTCAGTGTTGATTTGACAAGATGAGTCAGGTTTATGAAATACAGTGACTTTATCATCTTCTGAGCTAGATATTAGTATGTTCAAGTGATCATCAATAACCACATTAATAGACTCTTGAATAACACCAGTTCTATTGTTAAGAACACGGTTTTCTCAACTATTCAAAGCTGAACTTATAAAAATTCCTTCGTCACTTTTAGTGTCAAACTTCCCTGAACTTTTTCGATCACGTAAAATATAACACTTACTTCCAAAAATTTGAAAGAATTTGACTGTGGGTTTCTTATTAAACCATAATTTATAAGCAGTTTTATATTTTGATTTTTTGACATAAACACGGTTTATTATATAACATGAAGTATTAACAGCTTCAACCCATAAGTTCTTAGGTAACTTCATGCTATTTAACATACATTACCCATCTCTTGTAGCACTCTGTTCTTCCTTTCAATTACCCCATTTTGTTGAGGCGTCTTAGGAGTAGAAAACTCGTGCGATATACCATGATCATTACAGAACTTATCAAAATTACTATTTTTGAATTTCGATCCATGATCGCTTCGGATCTTAACTACATTCATTTCTTTTTCCATTTGAATACGCTTGAGTATTCTTTTAACTTCATTGAGAGTTTTAGATTTTTCTCTCATGAATGAAACCCAAGTAAATCTGGTAAAGTCATCTACATTTACCAAGAAATACTTCTTACCACCTCTACTCTCCATTTTGGTTGGTCCTACTAGATCTATGTGGAGAAGTTCAAGAGGTTTAGATGTGGCTATGGAGTTCACGTTCTTATGACTACTCCTTGTTTATTTTTCAATTTGACATTCGCCACATTTTATTCATTTTCTTTAATTTGGGTAGACTTCTAATAAGATTGGCTTTGTCACGCCACAGACTAGGTGACCAGACTCACAAGGAACCCGATAGCCGGTTCTGTCCACAATAGCCTCCATAGTACCCCATTCTCGGTCCCTGACTCAGGTTCTAATCTTGGAATCCCACAAGGAGGATTTCTATATCATAATTCTGAATCAATCGAGCATACCCAAGATCATAACAAGTAAATCTCAGAAAGTTAGTATAGGAACGCATTGCAAAATCCACTAGAAATTTAAACTTTTACAGGTACATAAGGTTCAAAAGGATATACATAAGGTTATAAAGAAAGAGAAAAGTCTACAACGGGCCCTTAGCATGCTCTAATCCAATGCCCCACCACTACTGCACCGACCTAGGATCACTTGCATGCATCAATTGTGAATAAGCTTATAGAAAGCTTAGAGGGTGGTGAAGGTGTGTGATAATGGTGCTCAAAAGAAATAAGAGGATACAAAGGGAACCATGAATGATACCAATGCCATTAGTCGTACTGAGGCTAAGCTATGAATGTAGTAAGCTGTACCAAGGCTATGCAATATAATACATGGGTACTAAGCGCCATACTAAGGCGATGCAACATAAGGCTTATATAGCCGATGCCAA
Source organism: Magnolia kwangsiensis (assembly GCA_037074715.1). Classification (NCBI taxonomy): domain Eukaryota; kingdom Viridiplantae; phylum Streptophyta; class Magnoliopsida; order Magnoliales; family Magnoliaceae; genus Magnolia; species Magnolia kwangsiensis. The sequence goes on from CM073579.1 coordinate 43,991,286, forward strand.
TGCAATGCGAAGTAATGCCAGTCCTCATATCCAATCCATATATCAAGTACAGTTCCATCATAAGGAATCCACCGGGGTCAAGTACATTACAGGATGGCTGCCACACTGTAAGACCCGCACAGTCAAATAAGCATAGGAGACCTCGCTCCCGCTTGTGGATAGTCAATCACCAGCGAGGATTGACGGTAGCAGACCAATTCACGAGCTGGTCATACTCAGTCTAGCTATGCTCCCTCACTCAGGCGGGTAAGGACAAACCCCATCTCAACCAACCTCGCAACAGTGCGAGTCACGGCCTAACTGTATAAAGCTCTCGGGCGCTCATGGTTTTCACTCGGTATCGGCGTTGAGGCGCCTCCTCTGTACCGTGGAAGTTTAGGGACTTTCACCGAGGGACATCTTATGGCCCCAAATGCTCAAGAATCATTTTCGGTGTCCACACACGGCCATCCACAATATATCTGTGGAGGTTATGGCCCTAATGAAATAATGGTAAATATCCACATGCTATGCAATGTCAGATGCATGAATCACACAATTATCTATGTAACAATCCCAAGCATCCATTGTGCTCAAGAGGGTAAACTCCATCCCTTAGGGAGGTTGAAAAGGCTGAGCTAACAGTCTTAGAGGGAGGGGGGGTGGGGGGTGAATAGGACTATGTCAAATTAAAATTTAAATGCATAATAAAGAAGGAACTAGAACAAGATAGCACTTATCAATCTCAAATAGTAAAAATAAATAGCAACCTCAAATGCACAGGTATTGAGAGGTTGCTACAAATGTTGTTCTAAGGACAATCTTACACCAAAAACTAATGGCTTATGGTAGGACAACCTGATTTCTAGAATGGTCTGTGTATGAAAATCTCAAACTGATACAAAGGAAAAAAAAATAAAACAGAAATAAATTTCTACTACTATTACAACATTCACCACAACTCCAGCAATTATAGTGGTTTGGTCATGTGTACACCAACTGTTAGAAAATAGCCACATAACTACTCCACCCACAATATCCTCACTCATGGGATATTTTCTTTCACTATGAAATAAGTTTTCTAAGGTTCACCTAAAACCTTCATAATTGTGTTTTTAAAAGGGCTACCATAATTAAAAACCCCACACACTGAGATTTTCTAGCTATCTCAGTCAAAATAAAAAATGAAAGATTTTCTGGCACTCTTATAAACCAAATACAGAAAAATAAAATGTACTTATCTAAAGATTCTCCTTCTAATGAAGCCCAGTAGAACCAATTTGATGTAGATGTTCAATGTCCAATCTCACATATGAAAGGGTTCTTAGGTCTAAATGATTTTTAGATTAAAACAATCTTGGGCTAGCTTGATTTGATTTTGATCTCATAAAGGGTAAAATCAATATTCCCTTTTCAAAAGAAATAAAATTGAATAGAGATATCAAAATTAAATGTAAAAAAGCTATTAAAAGAATCTTAAATACTAGCCAATTAGCTTTTAGAATGTGAGGACAAGTTTCTCAAAATTGTGACTTAAATAGCTTTGAATGAATTAAAAAACTAAGAAAATCATCCTCAATTTATAAGTAAAAATACTGTTCACTCGACTGGCCTAGTGGTCAGCTCGACTGGTCAAGGGACCAACAACTTTTCAAAATTTCTGGTGCGATAAGATAAGACCACCACTCGACTGGTTAGTGGCTTACTTGACTGGTCGAGTGGCCTGCTCGACTGGTCGAGCCCTGCACTTGATTGGTTCTAGTGGGACCCAGAAATGTTGCTGGACTTTGAGTCGAGCCTGCTCGACTGGTTGAACACTGTTCACTCGACTGGTTGAGTAGTCTCCAAGACTGGTCGAGGGTCCAACAGAAAATCCCAAAAATTCATAACAAACCTTGGACTGGTCGAGCCAGTGTTTGGACTAGTCGAACCATGATTAGGATTGATTGAAAAATGACTTATAAAATTATCAAATGACTAATGATATTGTATGACCTATCCTATGATCAGTCTAAGGTCAAACAAACCTTACTTGTGAGATTGATTCATCACATATCATTCTCTTGAAGTAGTTGAAGTTTGAATACTTGATCTAGTACTTAAACTTCTTGTTCTTTAACCTCTTGATGTTGTACTTTGAACTTCTTGTTCTTAAAAGTGAACTTCTTGATGTTGTACTTGAACTTCTTGATCTTGTACTTGCATGACTTGATCTTGTACTTGAATGTCTTGATCTTGTACTTAAATGTAGGTAAGATTGGCAAGGATGACATGAAGTTGATCTTATAATAAGCACTAAATAAGATACAGATTCTAAGAAGTTTTGGCAAAAGAAAATTTGACAAACCTAGGAGCTATATAAGATAACATTTACAGAGGCACCAACATGTCCTACACAATGACATAACTATGGCCAATCATACCTCAACTAAGAATGCATATGATGCATATGGGAGTGGGCCATGAATATGAATAAGGGTGTAGATGAGGTGAATGAGAAGATGACTCTCTATCTACCCAAGAAGGGTCTAGGTACTTAACCAATCCTTCATGAGGAGTATGACCTCAATTGGGGGCCCATTTACTTGGGGTATCTCATGAGACAAAACACACAAAAAAAATACGAGCCTAGGTGATAAAGATTTGGGTCTAGCAAGAGACTAAGGTGGGCATTCAACCACACTTTGATACAATGGGCTTAGAGGGGTTAAATGGGGACTTTCAACCACCATTTTCCAAGGCATCTAACCAAAAACCATAAGCTACAAAGCCCAAGGCCCAACATCCAAACCACATGTACATAAGTCCCAAAAAGGCATAGAAGATGGGCCCAATACAAAATCCAACCACATGGGCCCAAAGAGGGAAAATCAGGCCCAAAGCCCAAGTCCCAAGGGACATAAAATCTAAGCATTTAGATGGACTTAATGGTAGCACATGCACACAATTACATGCTCTAAAAACACATTTAAGTTGGGTGAAATGGACCTCACTGCATCAACCCAATAATTAGCAATTTAAGTGGGTATTCAAGGGCCTAAACTCACCTTTTTCCTCAGCCCACAAGTCCAGCAAATGGTGGAAGGTCTGCCCAACATATGGTTGGCCAAGGTGGGACATTCCATCCCAATTTGGGCCCGCTAGAAAGTCCTAAAATCTGGTATAAGTTTGGGTCCCACAAGTGGTCATCAATGGGTGGCCCAATCATGCATCAATTGAGCCCAAAAATTATTCTAAGAAGTAGGTGAGCAATAAGTACCCAAATCCCTCAATGTGGTCAGGTCCCATTTTCAATAAAATTTCTGCCATACATTGTATACTTAATGCCCAATGGCTGTACTTTCAGTCCACTTAATATTTTGGGCCTACCGAAGCCTAAAAACTAGTCAAAATAGGTGGGAATTAATCCCATAGGGGGAGGTAATGATCAAAAGGGGCCCCACCAGATGGAGGAAGGGCATTTACCACTCATTACCAAGTAGGCCTGCTGCTATAATGTAGGCCCAGCAGCAACCCATGCGTGGGCATCCCAAGGGTGGGACGACCCAAGGCCGTGGACGGCCTGGCCACATACATCAAAGGTGGGCCCCACATGGGACACCCACTCAGGGTGGACCCAACCTCCACATGGGCCACACCAAAATGGGAGGACGATGCGGATGAAAACATACACCATGGTGGGCCTGGCTAAGGACGGCCAGCGATGCCGGACGTCCAGTATGGTTCGCTGGTCCAGCTGGTTAGCCCCACCACCATGGTCTCTGTGGCCCTCTGAAATATTCTAAGGCGGGCCCCAAAAACATGCACAAAAGCCCCAATGAGATAGAACTAATAAGTTCAACAATTACAAAGAAGACAGCAAGGTAGAAACAAAAATTCTGCAATATACATGTTGCTATCCTGATTTTGGGCCCTCCAATGGAGTGAGTCTAGGGCCTCTAAAATTCCTGAAATTGAGGCCCAAGGTCCCTCATCGTGTATACATCAAGGTTGGACCCATAAGGGTGGCCCATCATCAGAGAAAATATTTTAAAATTAAGGTTTACAACAGTCTGTGTAGCTGGACTGTACAGCAGAAATCTGGTTGATCACCCATGTTAGTCCACTCTTTTGGAGGCTCAAAAGGGGTCCGTTGGGGCTAAAATTTGGTAGGTTTATAGGTGGAATATACACCTTCAAAAATAATGTATTGGATGTTATCAATATCCCCACCAAATGACCAAAAAGCAGGCCCCAAGATGGCCCAAAAATCTGTCCAGACAGTTCTGGACAGCAACATATGTCTGATAAAAATAAATTATAAATATTATTTAAATGGGGATTTAACCCCAGAAAATCATGGTGTGGTCCACCCAAGTGGACCCCACAAACATCCAAGCCATCCCACCATCTAAAATATCCTTGCATGCACCCCTTTTTTGTGCATTTAGGGGCCACACGTCCAAGGGATGGACTGTCCAAAATTGTCCTCCCACTTGGGATGGTTTAGATCTTGTTGGTCCACAAGGTAGGCCACACACCCATGATCAGAGACTTATTAGCAAGAAAAGAAGAAGATTGGCCACAAGGGAAGGGTTTCCACCTCATTGAGGCCCTTCCCCTCATCACACAAGTAACACTATCCACTATTACATGATACATACAAAATCTACATGATCAAAGGCTATAAACTTGGGATCCATAGTGGAGATCCAATCTCTACCAAGGATCAAGGGTCTAGATGACCCAAGGATCCCTGATCTAAGGAAGGAAAGAGCATGAAGGGATCCATGGAAAATGGTCCCTTACATGCACATGCACGTAATGTAGGACAGGCTACAAGCCATATCCATGGAGTCTTGGGGCCACCATCATCACTTGATAGGTCCCACAAGCTCCATCAATGGAAGAATAATGAAGAACAAGAAGAGATGAAAGAAAATCTAAAATTTAAACATACAAGCTGTAAGTGCTATGCACCTTTGGTTGTCAAATTTTGTGGTGCCAATCAAAAGGGGGCAAACAAGAGTACAATAAAGATGGATCTCTATATTTCCTTTCAGTTTTGTATTCTCTTTCTTTGAGTATTGATGAAATGTAAATTTTCAAGGTGTATCAAAAGCATGTCAAAAGCATCAGCTGTTTCGTCAGGAGAAATACATACATACATACATATATATATATATATATATATATATATATATATATATATATATATATATATATATATATATATATATATATATATATATATATATATATATATATATATATATATATATATATATATATATATATATATATATATATATATATATATATATATATATATATATATATATATATATATATATATATATATATATATATGTATGTATGTATGTATGTATGTATGTATGTTTCCAGTCACCAAAATGGCAATGATAACACCGATGATTATTGTTAATGGTTAGCACCAATGATTATCACAAGAATAGATCATTGGATGAAAAAGCTAAATGCAAAGATCAATGAAAATCTATCATGTATGATAGTAAAAAGTGATGTATCCATTACTACTATGTGACCAAGTCAGGACCAAGCATCAATGATAAGTGCCAAAAGTCGATGGATATCGCTATAATCGCCAAAATAATCCTATCTTATCAAAATTGCTATTATCATTAAGCTGATATTATCTTAAATATAATATGAATATTGGCAAAACACTATCATCAAGGATGAAATATCAATTATTGATTTATATGGCTAACCACATGTAAAGTCGATGACTACGATGGCAGCATTGATGGAAGCCTTATGCAGCCAACTATGTAGAAGACTTATCATTGTCAACAACATCAACTATGCAAAAGACTTATCATTGTCAACAACATCAACTATGCAGAAGACTTATCATTGTCAACAACATCAACTATGCAGAAGACTTATCATTGTTGGCAATATATGTATCATTCGGGCAACAGTGGAGTTTGTGGCCCTAAAAAGCCCATAAAGAGCTTCATATGCACCCATGCGAATAATTGACGAAGCAGTCATGTAAGACCCATGCCGTCTGTATAGTTTCAGGCAACGTCATGAGGATGGCCAAAGAGCACCCCTTGTGAATGGGTTTGACCTTGCAGGTTTTTGAAGCAGGAAAACTCTCGAGATCCCTGGTTTGATTTCAGTAGTAACGTGTGGGGGAAAGTCTGTGAATCAGGAGACCTTCCACGAATGGACTGGCAGCCTTGGATTTGGTACCTCAATGGTAGCCTTGCGTGCCCCGTGAACTCTATGAGAGTTACTGTGGCCAACCCTATGAATAAATCCTATCAAGTCCACTACCCTGATAGCTCCACTGGACCCCTCTGATGGATCATGGTTTGTGAACTCCTCGGTCGCGATAAGCCCTGTGAACTCTAGAGAGTTACAACGGCCATTTGTGTAAGATCAACTCCAACTACCTATGAGTTTAAACTATTGTTGCTCCAACTACTTATGTGCCTAAACTCTGTGTGTAACTAACTGGAATTGAAACTTAGTCCCGCCCATTTTGGATATCATTTAGGTAATGTTATTTTAACCATTATTATAACTTATCACTCAAGTTCCGTGTATTTGTCAAATATACTTATGAGAATTGGTCAAGTTTAGAATGATGCAATGATAAGATAAATATATGCCACATGAAGATATGACATTAAGATAGATAAGTTTCATATAAGGTATAAAAGAGAGAGTCATATTTCCTGTTCAAAATGTCCTCTTGTTAAACTTAATCAAATGTATTTACTATTGTTCTATTCCGAAGACAATAAGCTTTCGATGATGATATGCTTGTTCTTTTGAAGAGAACGATGGTGCTTGTCTGTTCCTTGCCTTCTTGACGCCTCAGAAGAAATGTCTTTCACAACTCGCAAAGGAGGAGGAGGATGAAATTGCACAGAAATATCAATTTCTTCTGAAAAATTTGGAAATTCATGAGTACTTTGCAAAGATACTCCAAAAGCTATCCAACCTTGAGTATTGGCCAATGGTGCTTCATGAGAAGTGTGTTCCGATGAAATCGTTGCACAGAATTGACCAGAACAGGGAGAATGGTTAGTTTCCCTGTAATAACCAATGCCTTGGTCTTCTTGATAACTCCTTAGTCGAGGTGGAGGAATGAATATGGCATGGTCAGTTGAATGATATTTGTGCATCACATAGTATTGGTGGACCCACCAACGCATCAAGGAATAGGAAGAGTGAATTGGGTATCCTTGGCCTGAGAGTATAAAGCGAGACCCAGTTTTAACACTTAAGAGTTGCCTCCATATAGAGGCCTAATTATATGGTCTGATGCCACAATTCCTCATAGATCTAGTAACAATATCACAAGTCACAAGCACAGTTTGGTCAAACCCAAACTGACAGGTAAATCTGCTCGAATAATAGGTTTCACACCAAAACATGCTGCCTTCTCTTAAGGGAAGAGTACCAGATCTGATGGAAACAAGGAATGAGTGCTCACCATGAGAGATAGAGTCATTATCAATAGCTTCTATGCCTTCTGGATAAATAGTGAAAGGAAAATGATGAATGTCAACAGGATCACCGTCTTCTATTTTATGAGTGATCCAACCGTTTGATTTTTTGACCATCTTTCTCAATTGATAGTGTTGGAGAGGGAGCCGATGAGGATCTGAATATGCTTTCGGTGGGTCATCAAAAGTCTAGGGGAAGTATACTCCCAGCCAACCTACAAAGAAATGCCAAGGAGCATAGATTGGGAAAGGTTAAAGTGATGAATTTATGGGCCCAAAAATTATATCACCAAAAGCACGATATAAGGAACAAAGAACCGATGGCGCTGATGAATGCTTTTGATCCTTAGCCATGGCACCAACAACTATGAAAAAGGATGGTCTGATGACATGTTTTGAATCGGGGAATATTACCAAACTTAACCAATAAGCTAGGAAGACAGCTAATTCACATGAATGACTGTATTTGGTAGTTCTTATAATATTCTCACGGATGGTTTTAAGATTCTGATGGTTATAGCCTACAAAGCTGTCAAGGTAAAAATAACAAGGTTTTTTTTTAGAAGAAAGATGAAGATTTAAAGAGAAAAGAATTAAGAAAAGAGAAGTATACCGTAGTTTACGAGAAAATGAGCCAACCATTCAAGAGGAGTGATACGTTCAAGATGGGGAAAATTAACCAATTCATCGAAAAGTTCCAGAGTAGTTTTTGAAATCTTGGATTTGTTGTTTTCCATAGAAGCACGAGACAATTCTTCATTCGAATGGATATAAATGTTAAGGATGTCGTCCATGATAGGAAGACTTGCTATGCAACAAAGATCCCATAAAGTAATACTCATCTCTCCTAAAGGAAGATGGAATGAGTTGGTTATGGGGGACCAAAAGTTAAGAAATCCTCTAAAGATAGCTGTGTTTCCATAAAAATGCTCTGATATGGCTATGATAGCATCATAAAGATTAACTCTTTCCAAAATGACCGCATGTTTTCGAGCAATAGCACGGGCCCATGCGCTATAGAATTCTTGAGGAGACAGGAGACCCTCGACTATGAAATCATCTGTCCTCCAGGGGGCACGATTGATAAAGAAATGTTGACGAGCAGTATTGAAGAAATGAGTTGGAAAAGGTTAATGAGAATCATGACAAGGTTGAAGAAATTGCATTTTGTATATCATGCCAGCTTTCCGATGCGAATCCTTTCTTTCCATTCGGCCTTCTAAGATTCAGGGCTCTTTCATGATCCAATTATCTATGAAGACAAGGCGGCTTTGGTGGGTAAAAGGTTCTCTATGAGGGATTGACCAAGCCGTCGAAGATTCATGGGATGAGATAATTTTATCCAAGTAGGGGTTGTGAAATTCCAATAGTTTTTCATTAATCTCCACACATATCCAAATATGACGAGGGAATTGTTCGCGTACGGAAGAAATCAAAGGATTCCCTTTTATTGAGGTTGAAGTCTTTAAAGTATTCATGGTGATAAGGAAGAGAAGAGTTAAAGAAATTCCGGCAGAGTTTCGAGACAAAGATTTATTGCACCAAGGGTGAATGAGTTACGTGGACAAGTTGCGCGTGACAGTAGCACGGATAATCTACATGCAAAGAGAGTTTGGTTCGAAGATGGAATTTTAGAGTGATGAACAGTTGAATGGACTAGTACTTATAGGCTCAAGGCACCATCAAAGAGTTGCGCAGGCGAGAAAGTTGCGTGGGTGAGTGAGTTGCGTGGAGCCGCGCAAGTTAGATTCTCCATGACAGAGTTTGATCCTTCAAATTGATTCAGAAAAATCAAATTTTAGATCAAGGGGGCATCTATTGGACATAAAAAAATGATTAAGGAAAGAGAAAGGCATGAAAAAATAGAGAGTGTGAAAGAGACAAAACAAGTTGCACAGGACCTGAGTTACACATGACCTGAGTTGTGCAAAACATAAGTTGCACATGACCTGAGTTGCGCGGAACATAAGTTGCGCGAGTCCGCACAACTCGCCCGAGTTGCGCTAAGATGCGCAAGTTTCGTCAAAAGGAACTAATGATACAAGGTGGGGTCCATGCCACAAGAATCGAGGGCTCACACGTGCGAATGCTTATAAATACCCCTTCACCCCCCTCATTTGAGGGATTGGATGTTAAGGAGATCAATCTCTCTGACAGGTATTAGGGGCAAAGAGAAGGGAAGAAGAGAGACCGCGCAACTCATAGTGAGTTGCGTGGGTCCGCGCAACTCGCTGGCCAAGCAACTTTAATATGAGTTGCGTGGATTATTTTTGAGGGCGGCCGTCATGCTGAATTTTCTAGAAGATGAACGAGTTATTTTGAATATTTCTAAGGGATCCTAGCAGGGGAAATCCACACAACTTGTCTCTCTTGGAGATTTGATAAAAATGCACCGGAATGCTGTTGAAATTTACATTTTGATTATACTTGATTTCATGTATTCTTTTCTTTGTTAAGAGATTCTATCTTGGAATTAGAGGATTTAGAGGATGTAATGAACTCAGAATAAATGAAATTGATTAATATCTCCTTTTTTCTATCCTTAACAATATTAAATAAAAGATTCTCCCAAATCAAATGCATTTTGTTTCTGGTCGAAACACCCTTCAAGGTCACTTGAAGGAACAAATTTCTCAACTTCAAGTCAGAGATCGTGAAGAAGAGTTGAACATAAGAAAAATTCAAGAAGAGATGGAGTTCAATGCTCGGTTTGTTTATCTTGAAAAATTCGAGATGATAAAAATGAGGAAATCATCACTTCTTTAGAAAATAAATTAGCTAATGTCCCCGATCATGCTAAAATGATTCTTCAAGCTAAATCAAAGCATATCGCAGCTTAGGTTCAGTTGAAAGAAGATCTACAAAAATATCTGATAGCGTTAGGTATGCCAGGAGATTTGTAAAAATTTTACTTTTTATCATCACATGTAATCTCTTTTGACTTCCTAAATTTATGGGTGAATTTCAGTGTTTTTGTTTGAAATAAGAAAATTTCAGAAATCTTATGGACATGATCCTTATCAAGTATATGCTTACATAATACTTACTTTGTTAATCTATATAACCACACTTCAACAAGACATATAATCTCAATCTTTGTCATATAATGAAATGCCGATTTATCATAATAGTTATGAGTAATGTTCCCTATATGGTATTTTCTTTGATATACGAGACTAAGTTTTGATTTTAGTTAGTTTTTCACACAGTTTAAGCTCTTGAGCAGTGTAGTGATCACAATTTTTTAGACTCATAAGTTATTGGAGTCGGGTCTTACATGAATAGCCTTTGTAACTCTCTAGAGTTCACTGGACTTATCATAACGAGGAGTTCACAAACCGTGATCCATCAGAGGGCCCCAGTGAAGCTACCAGTGTCCTACCCCAAACTCGGAAACCAAGATCACAAAATTCTCGATCGCCGAATCAGTGCCGACAACCTCCATAGTATCCCATTCTCGTCTCCTAGCACCCATACACCAGGTTCCGATCCTGGGATCTTACAAGGAGGATTTCTATAACATAAGTTTGTTTCATAATTAGCATAACGAAGATCATAACCCACAAATAATAACCACATGAACATCATCACAAAATCTACTAAGAATAAAAATTTTTATAATACAAGGCACACAATGGGAAAGATACAATGGCTATAATAAAACTTCAAAAGCTCCACTGCACGCTACTGCTCCTGCTCAGCTACTGCCTAGTGTCACCTGCACGCATCAATCGTGCATAAGCTTATCGAAAGCTTAGAGGGTAGTGTAAGTGTGTGTAGGACAGGTGTCAACTATGCAATATCATAGTATGCGGAATATGCTGGTAAGACCATGAATACCACCAGCCGTAACAAGGCTATGCAATACAAGGTAGGAATGCCATCAGCCATACCAAGGCTATGTAATACAAGGTAGGAGTGCCATCATCCATCCTAAGGCTATGCTACACCAAGCATGAATACTATCAGTCATTCCCGGGCTATGAGATATCTGGCCTATATAACAAAATGTCATATGCAATATGCAATGCGATCATGCCAGTCCTCATATCAAGTCCACATATCAGTACAGTTCCTTTCTGAAAAATCACCGGGGTCAAATACACTCCACACTGACTGCCGCATCCCTAGCTGTGTAGCCCAACAAGCGGAAGAGACCTCGCTACTCGCCTGGTTAGTAGTCAGCCAATCTACCCGGCTCATCGATAGCGGACCCATTTACGAGTTAGTCAAACTCAACCTAGCTTATAGCCCCGTCACTTGGGTAGGTAAGGCCACACCCCCTTCCAACCGACCACGACATAGTGGGAGATGCGACCTAATGGTATTTAGCACCGACACTCATGTTTCTACTCGGTCTAAATGTTAGAGCATCTCGTGGTAGCAAAAAGGTTCTACGACTTTCACCCAAGGATATCCTACATGCCCATAGTGCTAGAATCGATCATTTTTGGTGTCCAAATCTAGCCATCCACAATATGCCTGTGGAAGCTACGGCCCTGATGACACTAGGATGAATGATAACCCTACCATGCAAATGCGAGATGCATGAATCATACCAATCAACCATGCATCAGTCCTGCGCATAAGTGCACTCATGTGGGACAACTCTATGACTTAAGGAGTCCCATAAACAACCTGCCCAATGGCACATAATATAATCAATCACTCCTCCACCAAGCATACATATGATGTACATGGAAATGAATCATGAAGATAACTATGCATAACATGCGGTGATGATGTACTCTCCTCTTAGCAAGATCAGGTCTAGGTACTTAGATGATTCTACATGGTATGGAAGAAGCATAACCAGTAGTGGGTGGCCTAACGGTTTGGGGTAGCCCACAAAGTCTAGGTAAGCAATACCATAGGCCCAATGATGAGAATGGGACTAAAGAGGTTCACAATGTAGACATTTAACCACCATTGTTCCCTAGAAGGCAGACCAACAAGGAATCTAGCTAAAACGAGGTCCATGGCCTAGATACAACTATGAAAAGAAAATGGGGAGTAATCCATAACATCTTATACTACATGATGGGCCTCAAGAGACAGCCCAGATCCTACATACATCAACATGGGCTTAATGGGGAAAACCATTGCTCGAGTACCATGGCCAACGAATGCATGCATTATGATGGGCCTCATGGGTAGCCCATATGCCCAAATACATAGGTAAGGCATATCCAAGATTCGCCAAGATGGGCCTTACAATTCAGCTCAAGGCTAGGCAAGATAGATGGGTAACAAGGATTTAATTACATGCAACATATCAGCCCACAAGGTCCAACACAATAGGTAAGCAACCCATACATAAGACAGGGCTCAAGGCTAGACGTCTAATCCATCTAGGCCTGTTGGACGTCTAAAAATTTAGACTGTCTTGGTCCTCAAATAGTCAGCCAAAGACGGGCCTCAGAAGGCACTAATGGGGTCTAATAATCACAGAAAAATACTTACATAGAGTGACTACACATCACCCTCAATCTGGTGGGCCTCACAATATTATAGCTTCCGACTACATATAAATTTTTTTTTAAGGCCTTTACTGGACATCCAGCCCACCCAACTTCTTGGGCCTGCTGGTGTCCAGTAGATGGTAATTCTGAGTGAACATAAACTTCATGATGGCCCATAATTATCATAGTGGGCCCCACTAGATGGAAGCTAAGAATACAACACATAAATCAAGGTGGGCCTGCTGCTGGATTGCAAGTCTAGCAGCACCTCATATGGTCTATACGTCCCAATGGGGCTGGACCCTAGGTGGGCCCCACTTGTAGACGTCCCACCAGGGGCGTGGACCACATCCAAGTGGGCCACACAAAAGGGAGGATGGAGTGGATAACACACATAATTAAGGTGGGCCACATGGGGGGAACATCCAGCTCTTGCTGGATGTTAGCCTAGCTGGAATGTCCAACAGGTGGGCTGCTGGTGCAACTACGATAACCCACAAAAATGGATGGTCTGGATGGTCCACATACACCTAAGGTGGGTCCTAGCAATGTGGGCCACAAGGAAGGTAAGAGAAAAAGCCATAAATACATATAAACAGGAATTAAAAAAAATCTAGACAACAAGGTTTAGAAAATAAAATGTTACTAGAATTGTTGTTGTCCCTGATTTGTACACCCAATCGAGTGGGCCCAGGCCTGCCTAAACAAGAGGAAAATGGGTGGTTAGCATGCACCCATGAATGTGCGGCAAGGTGGGTCCACAAAAGTGTCGTGGACCCACCATTCCAAAAATTAAGCTAATATGTATGTTTTCCCTCCATGCAGGACTGTTGGATGGTCTAGAAACTTGGACCGTCCAACCCTCTTGGGCCTGTCCCATGGGCGTCCCATCAGGGATGGATGGAGTGGGTTTCATCATACATTAAGGTGGGGTCCACACCTTAGAGAAATGCCCCACATCAGGAAGAAAATAAGGTTAAAAACAAGGCTAATCTCCATACAACAATCAACAATAATGGCCCAGAAAAATCTGGACAGCAATATGTTGCTGGACATTCCAATGCATAAGTTGTTGGACAGGGAGAAATACTTCAAATAAAACATGGTGTGGCATACCTTAGTTGGCCTCAAAAACCCCAAACTAGGAATCAAGCATTAGGTCTCTTTGCATGTCAAAATGGATAGCAAGTGGGACACCTAACATCCCGAAAATGGACAACAAGGACGTCCCACCTTGCTGGATGGTCTAGGCATCCTAGACGCACCAGGTGGGCCACACATAATGATGAAAAATAAGAGAGAAAGAGAGAGAAGATCATGGCCATAGGAAGGGCTCCACCACAATGAGCCCTTCTAAACCAATCACAACCATACATCAAGATAATACATAGGTCTCATGCATGCATGGATCCTATAATAAAAAATTTGAGGTGGGGATACCATCCCCACCATGGATCTAGGGTCTAGATGACCCAACAAACTATAAATCAAAGGAAAAACATCATGATTGGGTCCATGGAGAATGGCCCCATCATGGCGACATGCATGCACAAAGTGGGCCATTGGCCACACTCATGGAGTCATGTAAGATTTTCACCATTGATTGGTGGGTCCTACACACTCCCATGAAAGAAAGATGAAGATCTAAGGAAGAAAAATTAGAAAATCTACCCTAGGAGAACACCCACCTCAAGGATCTTCTTCTTTCTTCAACACTATGCTCATCTAGCTCTAAGGAAGAAGGATCTATGGTTGAGATGGGATTACAAGGGCTAGATTAGGTGGGATTCTAGAGAAGAGAGGGCTAGAAAATGAAGGGAGGTGGGACGTTTTCTCCTCTCTAGCAAAGGAGGAAGAGAAATAAAATGAAGGAGAAAGGAGAGAAAGAGAGAGGGTTGTATAAGTGGAATGATGAGGGTGTAAGGCCATTATGAGTTTTGGTAAGAGAACCCATCATAGCACATGGGGTAGAGAATCCAATGATGGCTTTGGAAAGAAAACCCATAATGAGATTGTTAGGCTCGGGCTATAGGTAATAGGTTAGGTAGCTATCATAGGTAGGCTAGGTAGCTATATGTAATGATGAAACTAGGTAAGGTCATCCACCTAGGAAAACATGCACAAGAAATAAGGTGGGTCCCACATCATGATCAACGGTCCAAATATTGTGCTAGGTATATCTTTTGATCTATACTTCAGATTGGTACACGAGACGTTGCGTTGGAACCGCGGCGACGATGTGGTCGCAATGGCATAGGTTTCGGGTCGAATCGATTATGGTTTACAGGGCGAAACTTAGGGATGATCGTAAATGCTACCTACAGGTCATGGGTCCCCAAAATTCAACCGAAAGGACCGCGGGACCTAATGGAATGGAATGGATACTAGGTTATGGGTTTGATAGCTCTCCGCACCAAATAAAAAATTTTGTCCTCAAAATTTACTATAATTAGGACAAAATAAAGTTAGAAGATAAAACATCATCACATATATATCAATCAATACATGGTAATACATGATAAAATATAATTAATCACTCAATAAACAAATGGGGATAATGCTCTCTAATCTCAGGTTCAAGCTCCTAAGGTGCCTCTGCTTCAGAATGGTGACCCCACTAAACCTTCACTAGAGGAATGACCTTAGTGCGGAGAACCTGCTCCTTCCGATCAAGGATGCGAATCGGCTGCTCGATATAAGAAGCATCCTCATGAACGTCAAGAGGCTGCCAATCAATCATAGGAATAATGTCTGATCAACACTTCTACAACATCAAAACATGGAAAATGTTGTGGATACTAGACAACTTAGAAGGTAAGGCAAGCCTGTAACTCACGGTGCCCACGCACCTAATGATCTCAAAAGGTCCTATGAATCTCGGGGCAAGCTTACCCTTTGCTCCAAATCGAACCACGTCCTTCATGTGCAAGACCTTGAGACACACCCTGTCCCTAACTGCAAACTCCAAGGGATGATGCCAAGGATCTGTAAAACTCTTCTACCAGGTCTGAGCTGTGCGCATTCTTTGCCTAATGATATCAATTACCTATGATGACTACTGCAAAAGCTCAGGACTTAGGAGACATCGCTCTCCAACCTCGATCTAACAACGAGGAGATCTACATGGTCTACCATATAATGCCTCAAAAGGATCCATACCAATGGTCGCTTGATAGCTCTTGTTGTACGCGAACTCAGTCAGGTGCAATTGCTCATCCCAATTATCTACGAAGTCGATCACGCAAGCTTTAAGCATATCCTTAAGAATCTGGTTAACCTTCTTGGTCTGCCCATCGGTCTATGGATGATATGCAGTGCTAAGCTGTAAGACAGACCCCATTGCTGACTAGAAGCTCCTCCAAAACTGAGACATGAATCTTGGGTCTTGTTCAGAAACGATTGAAATAAGAATGCCGTCTAGTCTCACAATCTCCTCGATGAATATCCTTACAAGCCGATCTAATGGTCAGGTCGCACGAATCAAAATAAAATGCACTGACTTCATCAGATGATCGATGATAACTTAGATGGCGTCATGACCGCGTTGAGTCCTTGGTAAACCCAAGATGAAATCAGTGGATACATACTCCCACTTCCACAACAGAACACTCAATGACTGTAAGGGACTGGGGGTCTCTAGTGATTGGCTTGACATGTTGGCACGTGCCACACTCAGCCACAAAGCTAAAAATCTGGCGCTTGATCCCCGATCAAAAATACTTCCTCCTTATGTTACAATACATCTTCATGGAGCCTGGATGGATAGTAAGTCACAATTGGTGTGCCTCGGTCATCAAATCTCTATGCAACTTTGGCACGTTCGGAACACACAATTGGCCTCTGAAATGAAGTCCATCAGCAAAACTAATTTCTTAATCTAACTGCTTCATGGATGCAGCTTTTGCTCGGTAACCTTGTAACGACTCATCTGTCTGATGAGCCTCGATTACCCTTACGACAAGAGAGGGTTGAATTGATAGGCTCGATAGCTAAACAATGAAGACTATAAACCAAACTCAAAGTCGTTCTCTACTACATCCTCGAGCATCTTACACTCCCGGACCATCATTTGTGCCACCAAATCTCATGGCTGATGGCTGAGTACATCTGCCACTATGTTCGCCTTGCCCGGATGGTACTGAAGGTTGAAAACATAGTCCTTCAGGAGCTCCATCTAGTGCCTCTGTCTCATATTCATCTCTGACTGAGAAAATAGATCCTTCAGGCTCTTGTGGTCGGAGAAGAGCTTAAACCTAACCCCATAAAGATAGTGCCTTCACATCTTCAGTATGAAGACAAATACTGCCAACTCCAAATCATGTATGGGATAGTTCAGCTCATGGACCTTGAGCTGGCATGACGCATAAGCCACTAGTTTCCCGTGCTACATCAGGACATCACCTAATCCAACTCTCGAGACATTAGTAAAAATAACAAATCCATCGCTCCCAGAGGGAAGAGTGAGGACAGGAGCAGATGTGAGGCGGTCCTTTAGTTCCATAAATGCCTACTCACAGGCATCACTCGAGACAAACTCGGTGCCCTTTCAAGTCAACTTAGTCAGCGGTGCTGTAATGCAAGAGAATCCCTCAATAAATCACCAAAAATATCCCGTCAGACCAAGAAAACTGTGGATCTCGGATGCGATCGTGGGGTAGCCCCACTGATGCACTGCATCTACCTTCGAGGGGTCCACAACGACACCCTCCCTCATCATTACGTGACTGAGGAACTTCACCTCCTCTTGCCAGAACTCACAATTCTCTAGCTTCACATAGAGTTCGTGTGCATAAAGGGTCTACAAAATAATCTGCAAATGCAGCTCGTGATCCTCACGAGTCCTCGAATAAATTAGAATGTCATCAATGAAAACCATAACAAACTAATTGAAGTAAGTTCAAAAGACCTCGTTCATCAACTACATAAAGACGGCAGGTGCATTGGTCAGTTCGAAGGACATGACCTAAAAATCAAAATGACCGTAGTATGTCCGGAATGCTATCTTCGAGATGTCCTCCTCTCGAACCTGAATCTAATGATAGCTGGACTGTGGCTCAATCTTCGAAAAGAACTGTGCACCCTGCAACTGATCAAATAAAATTTTGATCCATGGGAGCAGGTATTTGTTATTAATCGTGACCTTGTTAAGCTCGGGGTAATGTATGCAGAGCCTCAACAAGCTATCCTTCTTCTTCACAAATAGTACTGGGGCTCTGCATAGTGAACTTCTTAGATGGATAAAGCCTAACTCCTACAACTCGTCCAACTGCTCATGCAGTTCCCATAACTCCATCGGTGTCATATGATACGGGGCCTTCAAGATAGGTGTGGTACTAAGCATAAGATCAATCTGGAACTCAATCTGCAGGCACGGTGGCAACCCCAAAATCTCCTAGAACATGTCTGGAAAATAATAAACAATTAGTAATTGATCAATACACACAGCTATTGGCTCCTCTACTGCACACGTCATCAAACTAGACAACGACTCTCCTCTAGGCTCGGTAACGAACTGGAATAGTGACAAGCTAGGTATACAGAATGTGACTATCCTTGCAGAGTAATCCAATACGATGTAGTACTTGGTGAACCAATCCATGCCTAGGATAACATCAAACTCGGACATCGACAACACAAACAAATTCGTAGGCGGAAAGATATCCATAATCAGAATGGGGCAAGACGAGTAAAATTTGCCCTATACTGCAGTCTTCCCTAAGGGATTTGATATCGACAAAGCCTCATGAGTAGACTCCACTGGTAGACCAGTTGATCGGAAGAACTCCTTGGCCACAAAAGAATGAGATGCTCTTTAATCAAACAACACACGTGCAATGCAAGCAGAAACAGGAAGAATACCCTCAACTACCCCTCCTGATGACTGAGGGTCCTGCTGAGTGGCATAAAATCTGCCCTGGGCTAGTGGGGGAGGTGCCTTTCCCCTCTATGGTCTCTTCTGCTACTGTTGTTGCTTCGGAAGCATAATCTATTGCCTCTACATGATGTTTTTGCTTTCTTGGTGTCAGGGATGCCTAGAAATTCTTTGGCTGATTTTCTTTAGACAATCCTTCGAAATGTTATCGTACACCCATTTTAAATAATAAAAAACTTAATAAAATGAAAAAAGAGGAGGTTCTGCAAAAAAAGTAAGAACAAAGAAGAAAAGAAGGGAAAAAAAGGAGCAAACCATTGAGATCTCGAACCTCAAAGATGAGAAAAAGACTCTTAATTACTTCTTTGTTTTCAAAGATAAAAGAAAAACCACAATTCATTTTTCCAAGAAAGGAATTGTTTTCCAAAAGATCTAAGAGTACGAAGAGAGAAACATAATAACTTAGAAGTCATTTCAACGCAGAAGTAAACTCACTTTAGTGGCAGATTGAGCAATTGCCTGAACAACAGTTTCCTTACTAAGAAAATGCACAGCATCTTCCATCATTTGGCAATAAAATGTAAATCTAATCCAGTTAAAATGAAATGAGGATAATAACATGCACTAGACAATTAGGATACAAGAAAATTAAAATAAGATAAGCATCAAAGCAAGAATTTATTGCTTCTTGCCAAATAAAATCACTTAGGCACCAACCTTAAGTGTCAGGCATGGACTAGATACAGTAAACCCAAAGGCCACAATAAGAGTAATTGCTGATATAGTAGCACTAGCAAAAGGTTGATATATTTTCAAACTAGTGAAAACACCCCATCCCTCGATTACCAAAGCAATGCCATATAGAACTAGGAATGTAACACTGTCAAAATGAAGAATTTAGCAAGCATTTGAGGCATAAGCAACATAAGCAATTTTCAACTTTATGTACTGGAACAGGATTGCAAATGATAAAATGAGATGCAGATAATTATTATAAATCAAACATGAAATTCCTCACAAGCAAGCATACACAATTACATGTAGAATACCAATCTTGACATACCTAACATTTTTGGCACAATCAGCATAAGCATCATAACAATACACCGTAGAACTCTTGGAGAATAGACGACAATGGGAGGTGAAAGAAGCACCTGAGAAAAGGAGTAATTTGTCTTGTCATAAAATGAAGTTGAAGAAAAAAATCTAGAAGTTGACATGACCCAATAGTGAGAATTTAACACTAAACAGAATCTAATTAGAGATTTAAAATGTAGTTCAAGAAATAAGATATGACTTACAGTCAAAGGAATGAGAAGTAACCAACAGATGCACCAACAAAGGACTTATCTGTACACACCAAAAATAAAAAAACATAACAAAAAAGTGTTTACCTTCATGGGCTGAGTAATAATTTTCAGCTGGAAAGTGAACATTCTCATGAAAGAATAGCTCATGATCAAACAAATGAAATAACTACAACTATAACCCTTGTCACCTTCCAATAGCCTATGAACAAACGCTGCCAAAGTAAGGACAAATGCAAGCAAGCTAAAGGTCCTTATCTTTTTTCTTTCTTGCCATTCGGTACTATGGGTTTTAGCCAACACAAGCAGGTACAAGGCAACTCATGTACATGCCAGACATCTGCCAGCATGGTAAATTTTCTATGAGATCTAATTTATTCATTAGAGTGGAGCCTCTACCTAGATGTTATTCCCTTAGAATCAGGTTGGTCCACTCATCAGGTGGGCCACAATTTATGAAACAAATATATGGGAGAAAAAACTTAGTTGACGTGTCTTTACCCATCCAACTGCTTCTAAGATTATCGCCCACCTGCTGAATGGACCAAATTTACTTTCATGACATGGTTAAAATTACCTGATGAATAGCTTGGACATTACCCTTCGACGCTGCAATGGGACAACTGTTTTATGTATAGTGGTCAAAACTACCACTCCCAGCTCCAGATAAGTCAAACCTACATTAAGCATGCAGTTTGGGGCAGGGATTCTTCACTATGAAGAGATGTTCTACATACAAGGTAATGTTCAGGTTGGATTGGGTTAAGGATTTTCAACCCAACCTAGGTGAGGTTGAGGGTTAGCAACCCAACCTAACCGAACATGACCCAGAGTTCTGGTTGGGCCAATCGGGTTCAAGTTAACCCAACTGAAGTTGTACACTTATGGTGCACACTTCATGGAACTGTATGAAAACACCCATTAAACAAGCATTTCTCTATAACAATATGACAAAGAAAAACTAGCAATTTAATGAAAGAAAAGATCTCAACAAAGAATACAAGCCACTGGCGTCCATAAAAAGTAGAGGACACGAAGCAATTCTGCAATATGAAAATGCTAATCAGTCCAAACAAACCGCACATCTGTTAGAGAAGTTAATGAGATGAATGAAGCCATTACTAGTATACACTACAAGAAAGTAGGCCTTTAGCCTTAATTTTTTAGTCTCGATTTAAAACGAATGAGGCTAAATGTGCTTTTTAGTCACGGTTGTAAAGGAACTGAGGTTAAAAGTACATTTTTTTCCTTGGTTGGTGAGCAATTGAGCCCAAAAGTCTGTCCTTGTACCTCGGTTGGTGAGCAACTAAGGCCAAAAGTCTGTCCTTTTACCTTGGTTGGTGAGCAACTGAAGCTTAAAGTCTACCCTTTTACCTCGGTTGGTGAACAACTGAGGCTAAAAGTCTGCCCTTTTACCTCGGTTGGTGAGAAATTGAGGGTAAAAGTCTGCCATTTTTCCTTGGTTGGTGAGCAACTGAAGTCAAAAGTTTGCCCTTTTACCTCGGTTGGTAAGCAACCAAGGATAAAAGTCTCTCCTTTTACCTCGGTTGGTGATCAACCGAGGCTAAAAGTCTGCCTTTTTGCCTCAGTTGGTGAGAAACTGAGGCCAAAAGTCTGCCCTTTTGCCTCAGTTAGTGAGAAATTAAGGCCAAAAGTCTATCCTTTTGCCTCGGTTTGTGAACAACTGAGGCTAAAAGTCTGTCCTTTTGCCTCAGTTGGTGAGCAACTAAGGCAAAAAATCTGCTCTTTTGCCTTGGTTGGTGAACAACTGAGGTTAAAAGTCTTCCCTTTTGCCTTAGTTGGTGAACAACTGAGATCAAAAGTCTGCCCTTTTACCTCGGTTAGTGAGAAATTAAGGCTAAAAATTTGCCCTTTTTCCTCGGTTGGTGAGTAACTGAAGCTAAAAGTTTGCCCTTTTGCCTCGGTTGGTAAGCAACCAAGGCTAAAAGTATGCCCTTTTGCTCGGTTGGCGACAACCAAGGCTAAAAGTTTAAAAATCTGCCCTTTTGCCATGGTTGGTGAGAAACTGAGGCCAAAAGTCTACAATTTTCCCTTGGTTGGTGAGCAACTGAGGCCAAAAGTTTTCCCTTTTACCTTGGTTGATAAGCAACCAAGGCTAAAAGTATGCCCTTTTACTCAGTTAGTGAGAAACCAAGTCTAAAAGTCTACCCTTTTGCCTCGGTTGGTGAGAAAGTGAGGCCAAAAGTATGCCCTTTTGCCTCAATTGGTAAGCAATCGAGGCCAAAACTCTGTCCTTTTGCCTTGGTTAGTGAGAAACTGAGGCCAAATGTCTGCCCTTTTGCCTCAGTTGATGAGCAACTAAGGCCAAAAGGCTGTCCTTTTGTCTCAGTTGGTGAGTAACTGAGGCCAAAAGTCTGCTCTCAATCATTCGTAATTTTTGTACAAGAGTGGACCATTTACGATCAAATGGAATCAA